>JZKD02S0966695.1:0-13697 GCA_000966675.3 Picea glauca
TAGCAAACAATCCACAATTTGCAACTACATTCAAAGAGACATTTTGTATGCATTTGACAACCTCTGTCACTTATATGACAAAAGGAACTGTAAAAACCCTTTTGTGCTCTGCACCCAACTGCCCAATACTAGAAATAGTGAAAGATGAAGTTCATTGCTATACAACTTGAACAATATCCATTATTTGATACCTGGGTAATGGCTCTTTCAATTCTAACTTCATGCTATGATTTGGAAAAATAGACAGAACCCCAGAGTTGAGGTGCTTAAAATCGAATTCCCAGAAGCTAGGATTACACAAGAGGTAGATACAGGCATGTGTTTACAGTCTGGTTGTTTTCCAAATGGAATATATGCAGTACCCATGAAGCTTAAACCCAACTGCCCAAAATGCCAAACTGGTACAAAAGGGTTTGTATAAAACAACATCCTGAATTCCTGGAATACCTCATGGAGGAAAAATAAAGGGACCTGTGAAACCAGAAGGAGGTACCCCATAGAAAGAGTTTACACCAGAATGACATTGCTGCCATCCTCCAACAGGTCTCGGCCCCATGCTTGGAAGTCCATGCTTAATAGTAGTGTTGCAATTATTGCATACTGTGAGAAACAAAACATTTTTCCAACTTGTCTTGCTTTGCACTCTATGATATGCACATGTAAACAAATGGCATGGTTCAGACACCTGCACTATCTCTATCAAAGAGCAGATTTGGAGATGAAACTTTCTAGTCCTCAATACTGATCCGACCACAAATGACAGAGAAGAATGTGGGCAACCGCGATCCAATAGAATGATTTCTATGATGGTGAGATCTTCCATGAAGTTTTTCTCGATCTCCTTCTACCATCATGTACATAGGCACATCAGGTGTAACTACAGAGCTTGCTGCAACAAATGCAAAGGATCTAAGGTGAAAAAATGGGTGAACAACAATGGCTCCATTAATATGAACTTGAAAAATTTCCTCTCATTTCCAGTTAGTCGCTTTGGAATGTTTGTATCTTTGCTTGGGTTCTTGGTTTCAAGATATTCGATAGCCTCTAAGTTGTGGGGATGATTCTCGGGCCACCCAACAACACTGATGTCATATCCATCTCCTGGATCCTAGAAGAAGGTATTTTCTTCATTAGAGAACCCTGTTCATGTATCCTTCTTGTGACTTGGCACTTGGTCTGCCATCAAAGATACACCTGCAATGATTAAGTCAATAACTGTAACACCATCCTCCATCGTGGTTGTTGCAGAAATTGGGTTATAGCCATGCCACACATGATCATGAAAAATCATTCCTTCAGCTGCAATGCCTTTCCAATCAATAAGTGAAGTTCCTTCCAAAGGAATCGAGCCATCAAACATAATAACTGTATAGAAAATATTTGATAAGGGTTCTAAGCTCCATAAATTTGTTTTGTATAAATAATGGTAGCTGCAGAGCCAAGGCATAAAATTTCAATGGCGGAAATTAATAACGAAATGAACCACTCTTTTGAATAGACGTAAAGGAGAATCTATTCTTATGACAAATATTTACAGCTGTTTCAAAACATGTGCATCTGCGTGCCATATAAATTGACAGAGGGTTTGTTTGAGTGTTGAATAACTCAATACTTATAGCTCGACATAATAGTCTTTAAACTTTGTAATGTTTAGATATGAAATTGATCTTTGTATGATCTCTTAGATCCTGATGTTATGATATTTTTATTACCTTTCGATATCTACAAACAGCTGAATACTTTCTCTATCTTCTCGGTGCATATGGCTTTGACATATCGACATGTGACTTGACCTGTCAGATGGCTTGTTTCATGATTTGAATCATGGCTCGATTAGTGGCCAGATATCTTCGACCTGTCAAAACGATTCATAAACCAAACTACATTCAACAATAGACATTTGTGTGGCCTTTGAGTTTTAGCTTAACTTGTGGCTAGATTAATGGCTCAATTTGGGTGTCGACTAGCCTTTAACTCTTGAATTAGTGATCTAGTCTTTGGAGTATTGCATGGAATATGATATAAACTTGTGGTTTGGATTATGACTTGGATTGAGAGTTAACTTATGCGTCCCCAACCTTTTGATAAAATCCTAAACCTTGGATCTTTAGGAATAAGTCATAAACCCAATAAGCTAGATTAGGACTAGACATTAATTTACCTGAAGTTTGTCATATAATTGATATAAATTAGGTTTATACTTAGGTCATAGATCACTTAGTGTGAACACACAAAAATAATTTTAAAAAGGCAAAAACTATGGTTTAGGCTATGTATCAATTAAGAAATATTGACAATATGTATTTGTGAAATGCAGGTTGAAGAACGAATAAAAAATGTTTGGAGCAATCATGATCAATGAGAGATGATAAGGAAACTAGAAGTTTAAGACACTGGCTAAAGGATAATAAGAAAAATGAGTTAAACAGAGAGAGAGATAAAAACGCTCTAAAAAAAACCAGTGCATTTTGATCGCTAACAACTAGCTCCAGCTGGGATGGAGACCGCCCTGCGAGGTTTCCAAGAACCTAGTAGTTCTAGTCGCCTTTACCATTGGGCTATGGAGTCATCTGGCCTATACAATTGTTCCTCTGCAAACCTCCAGCCTGCCTGTAGTCTGCTTGTAGCCTACCCTGCTTATTTATGAACTCAACAACTAAAAAAGATCTAGCTACTCATATGGAGAGATTATTCTTCTACCTACTCCTACACTAACCATTGTACTGATGCTCAATTAAGTAAACTCATGCTTCCAATGAAGCCATACTAGATACTAATTTATTGAACATGTTCTTGATCTTGACCTGACAAATAATTGAATGCATAGCCAACAAAAAAGTAGTTTGAACTGATGACAAAGCCAATTTTCATCTGACCTAAATACTTTAACATATATGATGTTCATAGATTCCAAATAGTCAACAATAGGGTCATCAAAGTCACAATGAAATACCTCTCCTTGCCGTTGTTCCAACTGAAAAATGAAATGTTGTTTCAGGCTGCCTTTAATGATCTTAATGTTGAATGTAGACTGCTCAACCTCTGTCGGAGAAACATATAGGATGGACTGCTAATTTGGACCCTTATGCTCATCATCTTTCTCTTCATGTCTGCTGCAATTCCCTTTTGTCTACAAAACTAAAAGATGAGGGTTGCCCTTAGTATTTTCCACAGATATGAAATATGTTGATCTATTACATTATCCTGCTGACTCAGATTCATTTCTTTTTCCTGCTGATATATGCATTGGTTCTTTGACATCAATACATCCAAAAGAGACATGTTGATTTTGATCAATATTTAAAACAAAATACACCTCTGATATGATGTTAGATAGGTCACTATTATCCTTCAATACCTCTTGACCTACATGGTAAATGTCTTCTTCAACAATAAAAGCTTTATCACAAACTTGATCTTTGTGACAAGTAAAAACTTTATGAAATGAAGAAAACTCTTCACAACATCCTTCAAAAAGATATTCAACTAGAAAATAATCTTTATAAAAGAAATTGAAGGCTGAATGGAAATCTATCAAAGAACTACACTTGCATTTGGGAGAGACCAACACCATTCAAGAGNCCCCTTTGGTATGTCAAAAAGATAGGCATTTATAGCCTTTACAACAAAACTCAGATCCTGGAAAACTGGATCTGGATCTCTAAATATAGAAAGCAAAAAACTAACTAGATACAATAGGATAAATAAAGAACTAATTCTTAGGAATCAAACTATCTTCATAGTTGGTCTTTGACATCTGGTCTTGATCATTTGATATCTCTGATGTGTCATGGAGGAAAAGACACATGTCTTTAGTGGCTGGAAATCTTTCAACAACTATGAACAGAGCTTTAGTTGACCAATTAAGCATTCACCTCCAAACTCTCCATGAATCTTTGAAACTGAATATTTCTTGATTTGGTGATTAATATTTTGATATTCTCTTATCCTTTAAATCACTCCAAAATCTCTCTGTTCGAGCTCAACTTTCCAAAATTCTCATTTTGCAGTTTTACCAGCTATTTCACCTTAGGATTTGCTAATTAGCTAATGAAAGCTCTGCTTTTCAACAACTAATTGGTTATAATTTTGCCTTCTGTGCTGGTGAAAGATTTGTTTTGATAAAAAAGGAAACCTTTCATATTCAAAACTGTTGTTCCATCAAAAATCAATGTTCATTTGATTGCTCTCCCTGTCTCTTTCCTTAGTTATAATACCTTCCTTTAATCAACTTCTCTAACAATTCAATGGAAATTATTTCTATACCAAGAGATGCAGTAAAGAGTCCCTGAGATGATGTTGCATTATCAGTAACCACTTCCAGGTCTACAAACAAAATGTTTACTAGAACTTGCTAGAGAGGATGAACTCAAGGATTTCATGAAACTTCAAAGCTACCAATAATGCATCTGGATTTCCATTCTCGAGAAGCTTCTGAATGTGACCAATTGGATCCATTAACAGTTGATTTTTCTAGAGCTTGACATTCTTTTCAGTTGTGTAGATCATTAGCATATAGGTCCATAACAACATTGCAAAGAACTAAATCTCATTGGAATCTATTCTTTACTGCAATACTAGTGGACATGACCTAGCAAACAATCCACAATTTGCAACTGGATTCAAAGAGACATTTTGTATGCATTTGACAACCTCTATCACTTATATGCCAACATGAACTATAAAAACCCTTTTGTGCTCTGCTCCCAACTGCCCAATACTAGAAGCAGTGAAAGATGAAGTTCATTGCTACACAACTTGAACAATATCCATTATTTGATACCCGGGTAATGGCTCTTTCAATTCTAACTTCATGCTATGATTTGGAAAAATAGACAGAACTCCAGAGCTGAGGTGCTTAAAATCGGATGCCCAGAAGCTAGGATTACACAAGAGGTAGATACAGGCATGTGCTTCCAGTCTGGTTGTTTTCCAAATGGAATATATGCAGTACCCATGAAGCTTAAACCCAATTGCCCAAAATGCCCAACTGGTACAAAAGTGTTTGTATAAAGCAACATCCTGAATTCCTGGAATACCTCCTGGAGGACAAATAAAGGGACCTGTGAAACTAGAATGAGGTGCCCCATAGAAAGAGTCTACACCAGAATGACATTACTGTCATCCTCCAACAGGTCCTAGCCCCATGCTTGGAAGTCCCTGCTTAATAGTAGTGCTGCAATTATTGCATACTGTGAGAAACATAACTTTTTTCCAACTTGTCTTGCTTTGCACTCTATGATCTGTACATGTAAACAAATGGCATGGTTCAGACACCTGCGCTATCTCTATCAAAGAGAAGATTTGGAGATGAAACTTTCTAGGCCTCAATACTAGTCTGACCACAAATGACAGAGAAGAATGTGAGCAACCGCGATCCAATAGAATGATTTCTAAGATGGCGAGCTCTTCCACGAAGTTATGTTCGATCTCCTGCTACTATCATGTACATACTAACATCAGGTGTAACTACAGAGCTTCCTGCAACAAATGCAAAGGATCTAAGGTGAAAAAATGGGTGAACAACAACAATTCCATTAATATGAACTTGACAAATTTCCTCTCATTTCAAGTTAGTCCCTCTGGATTGTTTGTATCTTTGTTTGGGTTCTTGGTTTCAAGATATTTGATATCCTCTAAGCTTTGGGGATGATTCTTGGGCCACCCAACAACACTGATGTCATATCCATCTCCTGGATCCTAGAAGAAGGTGTTTCCTTCATTAGAGAACCCTGTTCATGTATCATTCTTGTGACTTGGCACTTGGTATGCCATCAAATATACACCTGCAATGATTAAGTCAATAACTGTAACACCATCCTCCATCATGGTTGTCGCAGCAATTGGGTTATAACTATGCCACACATGATCATGAAAAATCATTCCTTCAGCTGCAACGACTTTCCAATCAATAAGTGAAGTTCCTTCCAAAGGAATCGAGCCATCAAACATAATAACTGTATAGAAAATATTTGTTGAGGGTTCTAAGCTCCATAAATTTGTTTTGTATAAATAATGGTAGCTTGAGAGCCAAGGCATAAAATTTCAACAACGGAAATTAATAACCAAACGAACTAATCTTTTGAATAGACATAAAGGAGCATCTATTCTTATGAAAAATATTTACAGTTGTTTCAAAACATGTGCATATGCGCGCCATATAAATTGACAGAGGGTTTGTTTGAGTGTTGAATAACTCAATACTTACAGCTCGTCATAACAGTCTTTAAACTTTGTAATGTTTAGATATGAAATCGATCTTTGTATGATCTCTTAGCACCTGATGTTATGATATTTTTATTACCTTTTGATATCTACAAACAACTGAATACTTCCTCTATCTGCTCGGCGCATATGGCTTTGACATATCGACATGTGACTTGACTTGGCAGATGGCTTGTTTCATGACTTGAATCATGGCTCGATTAGTGGCCTAATATCTTCAACCTATTAAAACGATTTATAAGCCAAACTACATTCAACAATAGACATCTGCGTGGCCTTTGTGTTTTAGCTTAACTCGTGGCTAGATTAATGGCTCAATTTGGGTGTCGAATAGCCTTTAACTCTTGACTTAGTTCTCTAGTCTTTGGAGTATTGCATGGCATATGATATAAACTTGTGGTTTGGCTTATGAATTAGATTGAGAGTTAACTTATGGGTCCCCAACCTTTTGATAAAATCCTAAAACTTGGATCTTTAGGAGTAAGTCATAAACCCAATAAGCTAGATTAGGACTAGACATTAATATGACTTGAAGTTTGTCATATAATTGATATAGCTTAGGTTTATACTTAGGTCATATATCACTTAGTGTGCACACACAAAAAGAATTTAAAAAAGGCAAAAACGATGGTTTAGGCTATGTATCAATTAAGAAATATTGACAATATGTATTTTTGAAATGCAGGTTGAAGACCGAATAAAAAAGGTTTGGAGAAATCATGATCAATGAGATCTGATAAGGAAACTAGAAGTTTAAGACACTGGCCAAAGGCTAATAAGAAAAATGAGTGAAACAGAGAGAGAGATAAAATCGCTCTAAAACAAAATAGTGCAATTTGATTGCTAACAACTGGCTCCAGTTGGGATGGAGACCTCACTGCGATGTTTCCAAGAACCTAGTAGTTCCAGTCACCTTTACTTGGGCTATGGAGTCATCTGGCCTATGCAATTGTTCCTCTGCAAACCTGCAGCCTGCCTGTAATCTGCCTGTAGCCTGCCCTGCTTATTTATGAACTCAACAACTGAAAAAGATCTAGCTGCTCGTATGACGAGCTTATTCTTCTACCTACTCCTACACTAACCATTGTACTGATGCTCAATCAAGTAAACTCATGCTTACAATGAAGCCATACTAGATACTGATTTACTGAACATATTCTTGATCTTGACCTGACAAATAATTGAATGCATAGCCAACAGAAAAGTAGTTTGAACTGATGACAAAGCCAATTTTCATCTGACCAAAATACTTTAACATAAATAATGTTCATAGATTCCAAATAGTCAGCAATAGGATCATCAAAGTCACAATGAAATACCTCTCCTTGTTGTTGTTCCAACTGAAAAATGAAATGTTGTTTCAGGTTGCCTTTAATGATCTTAATGTTTAATGTAGACTGCTCAGCCTCTATTGAAGAAACATATAGGATGGACTGTTGATCTGAACCCTTATGCTCATCATGTTTCTCTTCATGTCTGCTGCAATTCCCTTTTGTCTGCAAAACTAAAAGATGAGGGTTGCCCTTAGTATTTTCCATAGATCTGAAATATGTTGATCTATTACATTATCCTACTGACTCAGATTCATTTCTTTTTCCTGTTGATATATGCATTGGTTCTTTGACATCAATACATCCAAAAGAGACATGTTGATTTTGATCAATATTTAAAACAAAAGACACCTATGATATGATGTCAGATAGGTCACTATTATCCTTCAACACCTCTTGACCTACATGGTAAATGTCTTCTTCAACAATAAAAGCTTCATCACAAACTTGATCTTTGTGACAAGAAAAAACTTTATGAAACGGAGAAAACTCTTCACAACATCCTTCAAAGAGATATTCAACTGGAAAATAATCTTTATAAAAGGAATTGAAGGATGAATGGAAATCTGTCAAAGAACTAACACTTGCATTTGGGAGAGACTGGCACCATTCAAGAGTGATTCCCTCTAATGAATACCTAAAAAGCTTAATTTGAACATCCTCATGTACAATTTCAAGCCAATGAATAAACTCATGAAAATCCAGCAAGTGTTTAGCTGGCACTTCCCATTCTTCTCCTCGAAATCTGGGAATACGACATTCCCATTCATCTCTACTAGGCACTGGATGAGGGTAACCAAAAATACTTGAAAAATTACAGAATGCATACCTCTTTGCTAAGATCTGGTTCATTTCATACCAGTGGAGTCGCCAACAGATCTGTCCTTCATGGAGTCCCCAGATAGATGATTTCAACCAAATGATGTCCAAGCTTTGTCTATTATCAAAGCTGGATTTATGTCGTCTCCCAGGGAAGCTGAGCTTCAATCTCCTCTCCTCGGCAGTGGTGCCAATTTGTTATCACTCAAAGAAACTCTTTGACGTTGTAGGTCAAAGATGCTTGGTAACTTAAAGTAAACTTGTTTTTTTATTTTGTATGTGTGGATAAATGGGATGAATCAATTATAGTATGGTATTTAGACNCCAGAGCTGAGGTGCTTAAAATCGGATGCCCAGAAGCTAGGATTACACAAGAGGTAGATACAGGCATGTGCTTCCAGTCTGGTTGTTTTCCAAATGGAATATATGCAGTACCCATGAAGCTTAAACCCAATTGCCCAAAATGCCCAACTGGTACAAAAGTGTTTGTATAAAGCAACATCCTGAATTCCTGGAATACCTCCTGGAGGACAAATAAAGGGACCTGTGAAACTAGAATGAGGTGCCCCATAGAAAGAGTCTACACCAGAATGACATTACTGTCATCCTCCAACAGGTCCTAGCCCCATGCTTGGAAGTCCCTGCTTAATAGTAGTGCTGCAATTATTGCATACTGTGAGAAACATAACTTTTTTCCAACTTGTCTTGCTTTGCACTCTATGATCTGTACATGTAAACAAATGGCATGGTTCAGACACCTGCGCTATCTCTATCAAAGAGAAGATTTGGAGATGAAACTTTCTAGGCCTCAATACTAGTCTGACCACAAATGACAGAGAAGAATGTGAGCAACCGCGATCCAATAGAATGATTTCTAAGATGGCGAGCTCTTCCACGAAGTTATGTTCGATCTCCTGCTACTATCATGTACATACTAACATCAGGTGTAACTACAGAGCTTCCTGCAACAAATGCAAAGGATCTAAGGTGAAAAAATGGGTGAACAACAACAATTCCATTAATATGAACTTGACAAATTTCCTCTCATTTCAAGTTAGTCCCTCTGGATTGTTTGTATCTTTGTTTGGGTTCTTGGTTTCAAGATATTTGATATCCTCTAAGCTTTGGGGATGATTCTTGGGCCACCCAACAACACTGATGTCATATCCATCTCCTGGATCCTAGAAGAAGGTGTTTCCTTCATTAGAGAACCCTGTTCATGTATCATTCTTGTGACTTGGCACTTGGTATGCCATCAAATATACACCTGCAATGATTAAGTCAATAACTGTAACACCATCCTCCATCATGGTTGTCGCAGCAATTGGGTTATAACTATGCCACACATGATCATGAAAAATCATTCCTTCAGCTGCAACGACTTTCCAATCAATAAGTGAAGTTCCTTCCAAAGGAATCGAGCCATCAAACATAATAACTGTATAGAAAATATTTGTTGAGGGTTCTAAGCTCCATAAATTTGTTTTGTATAAATAATGGTAGCTTGAGAGCCAAGGCATAAAATTTCAACAACGGAAATTAATAACCAAACGAACTAATCTTTTGAATAGACATAAAGGAGCATCTATTCTTATGAAAAATATTTACAGTTGTTTCAAAACATGTGCATATGCGCGCCATATAAATTGACAGAGGGTTTGTTTGAGTGTTGAATAACTCAATACTTACAGCTCGTCATAACAGTCTTTAAACTTTGTAATGTTTAGATATGAAATCGATCTTTGTATGATCTCTTAGCACCTGATGTTATGATATTTTTATTACCTTTTGATATCTACAAACAACTGAATACTTCCTCTATCTGCTCGGCGCATATGGCTTTGACATATCGACATGTGACTTGACTTGGCAGATGGCTTGTTTCATGACTTGAATCATGGCTCGATTAGTGGCCTAATATCTTCAACCTATTAAAACGATTTATAAGCCAAACTACATTCAACAATAGACATCTGCGTGGCCTTTGTGTTTTAGCTTAACTCGTGGCTAGATTAATGGCTCAATTTGGGTGTCGAATAGCCTTTAACTCTTGACTTAGTTCTCTAGTCTTTGGAGTATTGCATGGCATATGATATAAACTTGTGGTTTGGCTTATGAATTAGATTGAGAGTTAACTTATGGGTCCCCAACCTTTTGATAAAATCCTAAAACTTGGATCTTTAGGAGTAAGTCATAAACCCAATAAGCTAGATTAGGACTAGACATTAATATGACTTGAAGTTTGTCATATAATTGATATAGCTTAGGTTTATACTTAGGTCATATATCACTTAGTGTGCACACACAAAAAGAATTTAAAAAAGGCAAAAACGATGGTTTAGGCTATGTATCAATTAAGAAATATTGACAATATGTATTTTTGAAATGCAGGTTGAAGACCGAATAAAAAAGGTTTGGAGAAATCATGATCAATGAGATCTGATAAGGAAACTAGAAGTTTAAGACACTGGCCAAAGGCTAATAAGAAAAATGAGTGAAACAGAGAGAGAGATAAAATCGCTCTAAAACAAAATAGTGCAATTTGATTGCTAACAACTGGCTCCAGTTGGGATGGAGACCTCACTGCGATGTTTCCAAGAACCTAGTAGTTCCAGTCACCTTTACTTGGGCTATGGAGTCATCTGGCCTATGCAATTGTTCCTCTGCAAACCTGCAGCCTGCCTGTAATCTGCCTGTAGCCTGCCCTGCTTATTTATGAACTCAACAACTGAAAAAGATCTAGCTGCTCGTATGACGAGCTTATTCTTCTACCTACTCCTACACTAACCATTGTACTGATGCTCAATCAAGTAAACTCATGCTTACAATGAAGCCATACTAGATACTGATTTACTGAACATATTCTTGATCTTGACCTGACAAATAATTGAATGCATAGCCAACAGAAAAGTAGTTTGAACTGATGACAAAGCCAATTTTCATCTGACCAAAATACTTTAACATAAATAATGTTCATAGATTCCAAATAGTCAGCAATAGGATCATCAAAGTCACAATGAAATACCTCTCCTTGTTGTTGTTCCAACTGAAAAATGAAATGTTGTTTCAGGTTGCCTTTAATGATCTTAATGTTTAATGTAGACTGCTCAACCTCTATTGAAGAAACATATAGGATGGACTGTTGATCTGAACCCTTATGCTCATCATGTTTCTCTTCATGTCTGCTGCAATTCCCTTTTGTCTGCAAAACTAAAAGATGAGGGTTTCCCTTAGTATTTTCCACAGATCTGAAATATGTTGATCTATTACATTATCCTACTGACTCAGATTCATTTATTTTTCCTGCTGATATATGCATTGGTTCTTTGACATCAATACATCCAAAAGAGACATGTTGATTTTGATCAATATTTAAAACAAAAGACACCAATGATATGATGTCAGATAGGTCACTATTATCCTTCAACACCTCTTGACCTACATGGTAAATGTCTTCAACAATAAAAGCTTCATCACAAACTTGATCTTTGTGACAAGCAAAAACTTTATGAAACGGAGAAAACTCTTCACAACATCCTTCAAAGATATATTCAACTGGAAAATAATCTTTATAAAAGGAATTGAAGGATGAATGGAAATCTGTCAAAGAACTAACACTTGCATTTGGGAGAGACTGGCACCATTCAAGAGTGATTCCCTCTAATGAATACCCAAAAAGCTTAATTTGAACATCCTCATGTACAATTTCAAGCCGATGAATAAACTCATGAAAATCCAGCAAGTGTTCAGCTGGCACTTCCCATTCTTCTCCTCGAAATTTGGGAATACGACATTCCCATTCATCTCTACTAGGCACTGGATGAGGGTAACCAAAAATACTTGAAAAATTACATAATGCATACCTCTTTGCTAAGATCTAGTTCATTTCATACCAGTGGAGTCGCCAACATATCTGTCCTTCATGGAGTCCCCAGATAGATGATTTCAACCAAATGATGTCCAAGCTTTGTCTATTATCAAAGCTGGATCTATGTCGTCTCCCAGGGAAGCTGAGCTTCAATCTCCTCTCCTCGGCAGTGGTGCCAATTTGTTATCACTCCAAGAAACTCTTTGACGTTGTAGGTCAAAGATGCTTGGTAACTTAAAGTAAACTTGTTTTTTTATTTTGTATGTGTGGATAAATGGGATGAATCAATTATAGTATGGTATTTAGACAGTCAAAATGAGAATCAAATGAACCAGGGCTCTCAAGGATCAATAATCAGATGATAGCTTTTAAGTGGGTGAGAAAACAATGCTTATAAACCAAATACAAATGTAGGGTTTAATAAAAAATGATAAGAAGTTATTAATGAAGTTATGAGCTAACCAATGAGATGACAGTCATTCTGTAGCTAAAACAACTTGAATAAGAGTACGGAAGGAAGGATGAGAATCTGACATCAATAGAGAGAGAAAACTGTGATTTGTATTATCATATGGAAAAGTTTGTTTACAATATAGTATTTTCTGTATCCAAAATCGACCCCCCCCCCCCNAAAAGTTTGTTTACAATATAGTATTTTCTGTATCCAAAATCGACCCCCCCCCCCACTTTGGTATGTCAAAAAGATAGGCTTTTATAGCCTTTACAACAACTCTCAGATCTTGGAAAACTGGATCTGGATCTCTAAATATAGAAAGCATAAAACTAACTAAATACAATAGGATAACTAAAGAACTAATTCTTAGGAATCGAATTGTCTTCATAGTTGGTCTTTTACATCTGGTCTTGATCATTTGATATCTCTGATGTGTCATGGAGGAAAAGACACATATCTTCAGTGGCTGGAAATCTTTCAACAACTGTGAACAGAACTTTAGTTGACCAATTAAGCATTCACCTTCAAACTCTCCACGAATATTTGAAACTAAATATTTCCTGATTTGGTGATTAATCTTTTGGTACTCTCTTATCCTTTAAATCACTCCAAAATCGCTCTGTTCGAGCTCAACTTTCCAAAATTCTCATTATACAGTTTTACCAGCTATTTTGCCTTAGGATTTGCTAATTAGCTGATGAAAGATTTGCTTTTGAACAACTAATTGGTTATAATTTCCCCTTCTGTGCTGGTGAAAGCTCTGTTTTGTTAAAAAAGGAAACCTTTCATATTCAAAACTATTGTACCATCAAAAATCAATGTTCATTTGATTGCTCTCCCTATCTCTTTCCTTAGTTATAATATCTTTCTTTAATCAACTTCTCTAACAATTCAATGGAAGTTATTTCTATACCAAGAGATGCAGTAAAGAGTCCTTGAGATGATGTTGCATTATCGGTAACCACTGCCAGGTCTGCAAACAAAATTTTTACTAGAACTT
>JZKD02S0966706.1:0-13697 GCA_000966675.3 Picea glauca
ACGGAGGAGTTGAGGATTAGGTGACAGCACCTTAACTCTCACTTGCCCCCAAGGACACACCGAGTGGATTGAAGATTTCTTCCACGTCTCCCAGGTGTGTATAAGGCGGAAACAACATGTATTTCTTCCAGAGCTTTGTCCTCTTGGAAGGCATGATCAACTGCAGGTCTAAGAGCATAGTTTATTTTTTATTTCAAGATCATTAAAAAATGAATCTGATCACGAGAAAATTTCATGTTTTTGTGTCAACCTCGTTAAAAAATGAAACTGATCACTAAGCATAGTTCTTTTCCTGCGTCAATCTCATTAAAAAATAAAACAATCGCCTCTCCCGTTCAGTCAAGTCTTCTATTATGACTCGTAATTGAACCTTCATTCTATTTACCTGGGTCAGTTGATCCTTTTTCTTCCTCCCTCTCTGCTGAAATTTTTTCCTATTGGTAACCAGGAGTCTATTGGGTATACAAATCGGTGATAGAAGAAGAGTCGGTGGATGAAACAAATCTTGGAGGGGAATTTCTCCAGCCTCGAGACATCATGTTGGAGTTAAGCCACTAGCTTCCATCACGCAATTGGGGGAAAAGTACCAACTATCCATGGGTCACATTCGAAACCTTTGGACATTACGTTGGGAACTCTTTGGAGTCTCTTTTAAGCTCTTTTCAGACTCCCTAAACATGAAATGATTGACGAGTGAACTTGCTTCCTTAACACTCATAAAATGACTTGAAGCGCCATGCTTGTTTTTGAAGGAGCGTATATTCAGAATAATTTTACCCCTTTTTCAGGTCGGGTAGATTAATTACGAAAAAGGTATGCTCTAGGAATATGTCAATATTCGCTAGAAGAGTTCTCCCTTGAATTGTTTTATACTTTTTCGGGCCTGGGAGACTAAATTTACGAAAAAGGACCTCTTTGGAGCTTTCTTTAAGTGTTTTTCAAACTCTCTAAACATGAAAAACCACTAAGTTTACTTCCTCTAGACTCCTAAAACTTACATTGGAAGACCCATATGGGACCAAACCACTCCTTCCTAGGGTTCCTTAAATATACTCCAAAGGACGAGCTTATAAAATGATCATTTGTTATCCTCCTCAAGCTCATTAAAAAATAAAGAGGTACTCGCCAAGCATGGTGGGGGGGAAATTGGGAAGGGAATATGTATTGAATTTGTATTAGTTGCAGTAGTCGCTCTCAAACGTGACATCTTTTACCTTTTGTGTCAAATTTGGGAAATCCACTTGTCTCTTGTCGATCATTCCATTTTTGCAATATTTTTCCCTATGATCTGTTATTTTGAGTCAGTGCTTCCAAGACCTTTGTCATGTCAATGTTAGAGAGAAGTTCAACCAAGAAGCCTTCTATTGCGTCCGCCAAACTCTACAGTCCTTTAAACCCTATATCATTGGCCATCCCTGAGTCAGTCCTGAAATTACTCTATTGTTTTACTATAAATATTGTGACTGTTTCATGTCATTAATGGGGGATACATCAAGGCCCTCCTGCGATGAATCACTTCCTATCGATGCCAAATCATCATCTAGGAATTTGATTTAGAAGCATTTTAGTACCTTGGACCCTGTATGCCTCAATGACGGGTATCCTCACTTTTGACAGGGAGTTTACATCATTGACCTCTGATCAAAAGATTTCATCGGATGTTCGACTTCAACTCATTAATTCACATTTGAAGGAATGTATTAAGAGTGCCTTGGGATTATTGACATTAATGGTGATTTCCCTCACATTTGTTAACGATATACATCAATGCCCGATAATCAAGTGATTTCTACCATGTTCGACATCAAGAAATCTATTCACATGGTTAGAATCATACTTCATAATTAGGATCCAGTTGAAGACCCTGGGGAACTTCCTTTGAATATTTATTGCCCTAGGCTGCAATGGAAAGTATTGGAGTAATGTTGTCACATAGATCCACAATTTTATTGGTCCATGGCTATGGTACGAATATAATTCATAGCTCCACAATCTATATTCTCATGGCTATGAATCCATTGAAATCATGGGGTTATCCACATTGTATTTATGGTGGCCATATCATTAGTAAACGCAATCATGTATCTACAATGTATTTGTCAGCAGCCATGCTTAGAGTCATTTGTATTCTGAGTATGGGGATGCCTAGCTCAGTCATGATTTAACATTGTACTGCAATGTCCTTGTGTTGTTGGCAGGTCTCCAACTGGTGCATTCTTTGTTTCACATACCCATCTGGCAAAGTATTTCAACTATCATCTCTTCTAACTTCATACTTTGGGGGGCATTATGTTATACAACATTTTGTCGCAGCAAGTGATACTACCTATTCTTTGACATCTAAAGCATAGAACTTTGGAAGAAAACTAAGAGAAAGTCTTATTGGGAAGGATCAACTCTAAAAAATCCCTAAATTACAGAGTTGTCACTTGTTGCTTTCTAGCAAGGTGTGACAACTTCACTTGTCACATGTTGCATCACTATTAGGTGCGACAATGTCGCTTTTTGCCGAGGTTTAAGGGTGTGACAACCTTTGTACGTGGGAAAAATGAAGAAATTCTCAAAGCTTCTAGAAGAGAAGTTTTGATGATGAGTTGTTTGTCAATCGGTTTGGATCTCACCTATCTCTCTTGATTTAGTGAGATCCTAACCTCTCACCCTAACCTCCTCGTGGTTTCCTCTCCAATCTATAAATGGAGGCATCTTCTAAAGGGAAAGGCTAGAATGAGAATATAGAATAAGTGATGAATAATTAATTAATGGTGAATTGAGAATAGCTTTTGATTTGTGATTGAGAGATTGTGAGTCTCATTTTGGCTCTAAGAGATTTAGTGGTGCCAAAGTTCTCAAGAGATGGTGATGGCAATCATGGAAGCTACATGGGTATTGAAGCATTGAACTGTTGGAAAGAGTTTGTCAACGCCAAGGCTTGGTTGTAATCTTTTTCCTGATTTATTAATGCAATGATACATTTTCCTTTCCTAATAAAGATTGTTAATGGTTTTTGTTTGTATTTCTCCTTATTTGTTTACATATATTCATTGAAACATATGTATGTTTGTTACTTTCACTGGTTATGTTTGATCCTTTTGCAGGTCTTTGTTTCTAAAAATCATTGGATCAAGCTTAGAGCTACAATCAATAAGGACAAACGTCAGTTAAAAAGATAGATTTTTCTATCCTTTTGCATTTCATTTGAATCTAAGGAAAGGGGTGTGTTCTGTCTTGTTTTGTTCTAGTTTCAAGTTCCCTAACTAGGGAGATTTGTTTATGTCTGCATTTACAAATTTATCCACTATAGTACTGCCTATTTGGTTGTGAGCATACAAAAATTATGCATTATATGTGATGGTTTCTATCATTAGTACATGCACGAGCGGTGGATGTGCCAACTACACATACATACCTTGCACATATATGCTAGTATTATTACAATATGTACTAGTTATTATAATAGTATTATTTATAGTGGCCATGTGATGTTTGTAGTATAATTAAAATTAAAGGATTATAATGTTGCTTCATTTAAATTATTGAATTTCATTTAGAAACTTATAATCTTTTGATAAATGGAAAATCTCATTTCATTCAAATTGAATTGAATTTAGTGAGATTTGATTTCATGACCTACCCAAATTAATTTTATTAATAAAGTAGATAGCATGTCAAGCGAATAAATCTTGGGTAGGTTGTGAAGGATTATTTTATGATATTTGACATTCCTAGGACCTTTTCGAGGAGGCTAGGAAGGTGGTGGTAGAGGAGGCATAGATGAGGACTTACGGGAAAGGAGAAGGGGTTGCATACCTAGGGGAAAAAATATTGGGTTGAACTAAAGGAGAACCATTGGAAGTGAAAAACTGTGAATTGTTAATTGTGAGAGAGGTACTATGATTTTGACCTATTGGTGGGTTAGTTGTTGTTCTTGAGCTTTGGGCATAGAGGTCTAGGAAACCCCCCAAGGTTTCCTAGGGCTAGGGAGCTAGAGAGGCTATTCCTAACTGGCTAGAAGGTAAATCCAGTTTGACCAGTCAAATTTAGAGAGGAGGCAACTTATTCTATAGGAAGCTACATCATCAGACTAAATCGTATAGAATTAAGAGGCATTTACCCCTTATCATAACTCTTTTTATTTATTGTTTAATTGTTATTAATCACTCAACAAATGTTATCTTAATTATGAAAATGTCAGTGGAATTATACTATGACTCTAACAAGAAATTGAAATTATGTTTTGCATGCAAAAGAAAATAAATATAAATTATTTTGATTACATACAAAATATCTGAAACAGATCTAAATTTTACATAGAAATTTTTCATAGGTTCGTAGCCTTTTTTCATTAAAAATAGAATGCCCACTTTTATATAACATAAATCCAGTATACATGTCTTTAATTCTCAATCTCTTGAGAAGGGTCTTACAAATCCTAGCATTTCAAGTCTTCTCTAGGTTATGTCTCTCACGAACCCTAGCACCTTCCTCCATTGCATCAACACATGTACAAAGACTTGAGACATGTCCATCAACAAGATAAAATGATCTAACAAACTCCAATGTTATTTGTCCATGCCATGGCTAACATCCCACAAACCCCAGATCTTCTTCTCTTGCATCACACAAGCACTAAGACCTCTAGATAATGTTACAATGGGATATCAAGAGGACATTAACATATGTTCCAAGCCTTCTTCAAGTTAAGCATCACAACAAGGTCCAAGACTCCTCAACTCCTCTAGCACTACATGTTCTTGCCCTAGTATTTTACATCAAACAAACCCTAGGTGTTATTCTCTTTCATCACACAAGCGCTAAGACCCGAGCTCATCCCTAGCGCTAGCATTCATCTTCATGTCTCCTCTAAGGTTTACATCACAAACCCTAAGTCTTTCTCTCTTCAATACTTATCCAATATAATTGCAAAGATAGAATAATGGGTACATCAATAATTAGTGATGAAAAAGGGTCTCGCCTCCCTTTATATAAAAGTAGGTGAGGGAGGCCAACATAAAAAATGGACTAGGTACACACAAGTAACCCTAAACCCAAGCCAACAAGGCAACCCCATATTGAGCACTCTAAAATAATAGGATGTAAATGTTATACTAGCGTTTACCCAACCCCAATATGGTGTGCCCTCCAAGCATGATGCCCCCTGAGCCCAAATCCCCTCCTTTAAGGTGGTGTGTTATCTAACAAGTTGTTGTCCCAGTGCTTCCTTTTAAATGGTGATTCATTCCCTAAGTGTACTCATGAAATATGAATCTCCTCCACCTATGTTCCACATGTTCTCTTATGCCCAATTCTCCTCAACATGTGTGCTAAAATAGTTAATTTATCCAATGCTTCTCCTCAACATATGTGTCTAGGTCCACAACTTACCTCCATGAAGTATGGATCTCCTCTACTCAAGCATCCTCAAGTTAGGTATCCATCCTCCAAGGTGTATGTCACATGGTCCCATGCTCTTAGGGCTAAGTGTCCTCTTCCAAGTGCCTAGTTTCGATCATCCTAGATATGTACCTCTCCTAATCAATTGACTCCATAATTGTCTGCACCCAATGGGATTGTCGTCATGCCACATGGGACAACCTCCTTGGTAAGTGTGTTGTGTTGGAAATATATCTAAGGTCAAACATTCACTCAAAATGAGCCATCCATATGTCCATCAAACATAACCAAGAGACAACTTGACGCGACGCGACGCTCTCCTACCTAGGTCAAAACACTTTTGGAGTAACCCCAAAATCTAATAATATTTTGAGTTGTATGTTACATTGTATATATATTATGACATCATTTGGAAGAAAATAATAGATTGGATGGGAAGGAAAAAGAAAGATGTAAAGAATTCATCTACTCATTGGAAAGCTTTAGTCCAAGCCTTTCCACTTATAGGTAACTAGTTGGTGTGGAAAGTGAGATCAAGGGAATGAGTAAGAGTTGGAAATTATCCTTGAGTAGGTTGCAAAAATGAAAAATGTATTCTAGATATATTAGTGGATATAATTCATGAAAGAGGTTTCTTTACTCTTAATTTGACAGTGGATGATGAGGCCAATACAATATGGCAGCGGGGATGGATGATTGCATACAAGTTGGGGTTAGGAGGCGAGGAGGCAAGGGAGTGGGATGCATATGTCAATAATATGTGAATAGGGCATGTTAAAATAAGGGAAGAGGAAGATTCTTTGGTTTGGACAAAAAATAAGACATTGGAATATTACTTTCCAAAACTTGGATATAAAACAAACTTCTCCTCAAACCTAGATAATCCAAAGTGGTAGTGGCAAACTATTTGGAATTGTAAGGCCCTTTGAAAATGTGCATATTCCTATGGATGGAAATTGAGAACAAGGTTTTAACCTCATAAGTAATGTAGAAAAGGGAAATATAAGGGTCGTGAATATGTATAATGTGCATAAAGTACGAGGAAACAACGGATCACTTGCTAATTAATTATTCATATGCTCAATAGGTTTAGTTAGATATGGAAAATCTTATAGGAGTGAAGCAAGGTTGGAGAGGGGATATAGTGGAGGAGTTTTTCAAAATCATGGATCGACAAAAAGGAATTAAAGGACTAGAGGGGAATTCCTTGCTTGATTGTGTGGGGTCTAGGGCTTGGAAGAAACTCCTTTTTATTCAATGACAAATCCATCCTTCCTATCTAGTTTTTTTTTTATCAAATTAGATACTCAATGGAAGAATTCATAAATCCTACTTCAAAAAAGAAGGCAACACATCAATAAGAGTTGGTAATTAATAAGGAGCATGCATGGGGCTTCTTTTATGGGGCAAATTAAGCCCACAAAATTTTGTCAGTGTTGCGACTATCATGTACCTATCAAATAATCATTTTGTTAAGATAAAAGTAGGTTTCAGAGGTGGAATAATAAGTATGTTGAATTCATGGCACTAAAGCTCCTACTCAAATAAGCACAAGATAATAGGGCATCTCATTTGCAAGTATTTGGAGACTCTATATTGGTTATCAGCTAGATGAAGGGAACTCGACAGTTGCTTATTATCAATCTAAGGCCTTCTGGTGAGAAATTGAAAAGCTATAGATTTATTTGAGTATGTCACATTCACTCATAGATGGAGCATAATGTGTCAACAAAAGAACTATCTAAGGAAGGGTTACAGGTAGCACGAGCTAAGCTATAATTGAAGAATATAGGGATGGAGTAAAATCTATCTCTAAATGTAATATATAACCCTTGAGCAGTATAGTCTCAAACCTTTGTTTTGATGATGAGCATATATGTCCCTTTGTCATCTTATATTTGTATTTAGTCTTATGAGGCTTAAGAGCTCTATGTAGAGCTATCAAGTTTAACTATAAGGATATATAGGACCAAAATATTTATATCATTTAAAGAAGGTTCCTAGGGGATAAGATGTATCACTTTTTTGTTTTTGTTTTTGTTTTTTTTTAAGTTACGGTCTTTTTAGAACTTTGGCCATGCAAGTGCACATGAGAAGTGTAATTTACTTTCTACATGACATGAAATGGCTATTTTTTTCCTTGGAAAAAGAATGTGTGTGTGTGTGTGTGTGTGTGTGTGTGTGTGTGNGATTGTTTCATGTCATAATGGGGGATACATCAAGGCCCTCCTACGATGAATCACTTCCTATCGATGCCAAATCATCATCTAGGAATTTGATTTAGAAGAATTTTAGTACCTTGGACCCTGTATGCCTCAATGACGGGTATCCTCACTTTTGACAGGGAGTTTACATCATTGACCTCTGATCAAAAGATTCCATCGAATGTTCGACTTCAACTCCTTAATTCACATTTGAAGGAATGTATTAAGAGTGCCTTGGGATTATTGACATTAATGGTGTTTTCCCTCACATTTGTTAACGATATACATCAATGCTCGATAATCAAGTGGTTTCTACCATGTTTGACATCAAGAAATCTATTCACATGGTTAGAATCATACTTCATAATTAGAATCCAGTTGAAGACCCTGGGGAACTTCCTTTGAATATTTATTGCCCTAGGCTGCAATGGAAAGTATTGGAGTAATGTTGTCACATAGATCCACAATTTTATTGGTCCATGGCTATGGTACGAATATAATTCATAGCTCCACAATCTATATTCTCATGGCTATGAATCCATTGAAATCATGGGGTTATCCACATTGTATTTATGGTGGCCATATCATTAGTAAACGCAATCATGTATCTACAATGTATTTGTCAGCAGCCATGCTTAGAGTCATTTGTATTCTGAGTATGGGGATGCCTAGCTCAGTCATGATTTAACATTGTACTGCAATGTCCTTGTGTTGTTGGCAGGTCTCCAACTGGTGCATTCTTTGTTTCACATACCCATCTGGCAAAGTATTTCAACTATCATCTCTTCTAACTTCATACTTTGGGGGGCATTATGTTATACAACATTTTGTCGCAGCAAGTGATACTACCTATTCTTTGACATCTAAAGCATAGAACTTTGGAAGAAAACTAAGAGAAAGTCTTATTGGGAAGGATCAACTCTAAAAAATCCCTAAATTACAGAGTTGTCACTTGTTGCTTTCTAGCAAGGTGTGACAACTTCACTTGTCACATGTTGCATCACTATTAGGTGCGACAATGTCGCTTTTTGCCGAGGTTTAAGGGTGTGACAACCTTTGTACGTGGGAAAAATGAAGAAATTCTCAAAGCTTCTAGAAGAGAAGTTTTGATGATGAGTTGTTTGTCAATCGGTTTGGATCTCACCTATCTCTCTTGATTTAGTGAGATCCTAACCTCTCACCCTAACCTCCTCGTGGTTTCCTCTCCAATCTATAAATGGAGGCATCTTCTAAAGGGAAAGGCTAGAATGAGAATATAGAATAAGTGATGAATAATTAATTAATGGTGAATTGAGAATAGCTTTTGATTTGTGATTGAGAGATTGTGAGTCTCATTTTGGCTCTAAGAGATTTAGTGGTGCCAAAGTTCTCAAGAGATGGTGATGGCAATCATGGAAGCTACATGGGTATTGAAGCATTGAACTGTTGGAAAGAGTTTGTCAACGCCAAGGCTTGGTTGTAATCTTTTTCCTGATTTATTAATGCAATGATACATTTTCCTTTCCTAATAAAGATTGTTAATGGTTTTTGTTTGTATTTCTCCTTATTTGTTTACATATATTCATTGAAACATATGTATGTTTGTTACTTTCACTGGTTATGTTTGATCCTTTTGCAGGTCTTTGTTTCTAAAAATCATTGGATCAAGCTTAGAGCTACAATCAATAAGGACAAACGTCAGTTAAAAAGATAGATTTTTCTATCCTTTTGCATTTCATTTGAATCTAAGGAAAGGGGTGTGTTCTGTCTTGTTTTGTTCTAGTTTCAAGTTCCCTAACTAGGGAGATTTGTTTATGTCTGCATTTACAAATTTATCCACTATAGTACTGCCTATTTGGTTGTGAGCATACAAAAATTATGCATTATATGTGATGGTTTCTATCATTAGTACATGCACGAGCGGTGGATGTGCCAACTACACATACATACCTTGCACATATATGCTAGTATTATTACAATATGTACTAGTTATTATAATAGTATTATTTATAGTGGCCATGTGATGTTTGTAGTATAATTAAAATTAAAGGATTATAATGTTGCTTCATTTAAATTATTGAATTTCATTTAGAAACTTATAATCTTTTGATAAATGGAAAATCTCATTTCATTCAAATTGAATTGAATTTAGTGAGATTTGATTTCATGACCTACCCAAATTAATTTTATTAATAAAGTAGATAGCATGTCAAGCGAATAAATCTTGGGTAGGTTGTGAAGGATTATTTTATGATATTTGACATTCCTAGGACCTTTTCGAGGAGGCTAGGAAGGTGGTGGTAGAGGAGGCATAGATGAGGACTTACGGGAAAGGAGAAGGGGTTGCATACCTAGGGGAAAAAATATTGGGTTGAACTAAAGGAGAACCATTGGAAGTGAAAAACTGTGAATTGTTAATTGTGAGAGAGGTACTATGATTTTGACCTATTGGTGGGTTAGTTGTTGTTCTTGAGCTTTGGGCATAGAGGTCTAGGAAACCCCCCAAGGTTTCCTAGGGCTAGGGAGCTAGAGAGGCTATTCCTAACTGGCTAGAAGGTAAATCCAGTTTGACCAGTCAAATTTAGAGAGGAGGCAACTTATTCTATAGGAAGCTACATCATCAGACTAAATCGTATAGAATTAAGAGGCATTTACCCCTTATCATAACTCTTTTTATTTATTGTTTAATTGTTATTAATCACTCAACAAATGTTATCTTAATTATGAAAATGTCAGTGGAATTATACTATGACTCTAACAAGAAATTGAAATTATGTTTTGCATGCAAAAGAAAATAAATATAAATTATTTTGATTACATACAAAATATCTGAAACAGATCTAAATTTTACATAGAAATTTTTCATAGGTTCGTAGCCTTTTTTCATTAAAAATAGAATGCCCACTTTTATATAACATAAATCCAGTATACATGTCTTTAATTCTCAATCTCTTGAGAAGGGTCTTACAAATCCTAGCATTTCAAGTCTTCTCTAGGTTATGTCTCTCACGAACCCTAGCACCTTCCTCCATTGCATCAACACATGTACAAAGACTTGAGACATGTCCATCAACAAGATAAAATGATCTAACAAACTCCAATGTTATTTGTCCATGCCATGGCTAACATCCCACAAACCCCAGATCTTCTTCTCTTGCATCACACAAGCACTAAGACCTCTAGATAATGTTACAATGGGATATCAAGAGGACATTAACATATGTTCCAAGCCTTCTTCAAGTTAAGCATCACAACAAGGTCCAAGACTCCTCAACTCCTCTAGCACTACATGTTCTTGCCCTAGTATTTTACATCAAACAAACCCTAGGTGTTATTCTCTTTCATCACACAAGCGCTAAGACCCGAGCTCATCCCTAGCGCTAGCATTCATCTTCATGTCTCCTCTAAGGTTTACATCACAAACCCTAAGTCTTTCTCTCTTCAATACTTATCCAATATAATTGCAAAGATAGAATAATGGGTACATCAATAATTAGTGATGAAAAAGGGTCTCGCCTCCCTTTATATAAAAGTAGGTGAGGGAGGCCAACATAAAAAATGGACTAGGTACACACAAGTAACCCTAAACCCAAGCCAACAAGGCAACCCCATATTGAGCACTCTAAAATAATAGGATGTAAATGTTATACTAGCGTTTACCCAACCCCAATATGGTGTGCCCTCCAAGCATGATGCCCCCTGAGCCCAAATCCCCTCCTTTAAGGTGGTGTGTTATCTAACAAGTTGTTGTCCCAGTGCTTCCTTTTAAATGGTGATTCATTCCCTAAGTGTACTCATGAAATATGAATCTCCTCCACCTATGTTCCACATGTTCTCTTATGCCCAATTCTCCTCAACATGTGTGCTAAAATAGTTAATTTATCCAATGCTTCTCCTCAACATATGTGTCTAGGTCCACAACTTACCTCCATGAAGTATGGATCTCCTCTACTCAAGCATCCTCAAGTTAGGTATCCATCCTCCAAGGTGTATGTCACATGGTCCCATGCTCTTAGGGCTAAGTGTCCTCTTCCAAGTGCCTAGTTTCGATCATCCTAGATATGTACCTCTCCTAATCAATTGACTCCATAATTGTCTGCACCCAATGGGATTGTCGTCATGCCACATGGGACAACCTCCTTGGTAAGTGTGTTGTGTTGGAAATATATCTAAGGTCAAACATTCACTCAAAATGAGCCATCCATATGTCCATCAAACATAACCAAGAGACAACTTGACGCGACGCGACGCTCTCCTACCTAGGTCAAAACACTTTTGGAGTAACCCCAAAATCTAATAATATTTTGAGTTGTATGTTACATTGTATATATATTATGACATCATTTGGAAGAAAATAATAGATTGGATGGGAAGGAAAAAGAAAGATGTAAAGAATTCATCTACTCATTGGAAAGCTTTAGTCCAAGCCTTTCCACTTATAGGTAACTAGTTGGTGTGGAAAGTGAGATCAAGGGAATGAGTAAGAGTTGGAAATTATCCTTGAGTAGGTTGCAAAAATGAAAAATGTATTCTAGATATATTAGTGGATATAATTCATGAAAGAGGTTTCTTTACTCTTAATTTGACAGTGGATGATGAGGCCAATACAATATGGCAGCGGGGATGGATGATTGCATACAAGTTGGGGTTAGGAGGCGAGGAGGCAAGGGAGTGGGATGCATATGTCAATAATATGTGAATAGGGCATGTTAAAATAAGGGAAGAGGAAGATTCTTTGGTTTGGACAAAAAATAAGACATTGGAATATTACTTTCCAAAACTTGGATATAAAACAAACTTCTCCTCAAACCTAGATAATCCAAAGTGGTAGTGGCAAACTATTTGGAATTGTAAGGCCCTTTGAAAATGTGCATATTCCTATGGATGGAAATTGAGAACAAGGTTTTAACCTCATAAGTAATGTAGAAAAGGGAAATATAAGGGTCGTGAATATGTATAATGTGCATAAAGTACGAGGAAACAACGGATCACTTGCTAATTAATTATTCATATGCTCAATAGGTTTAGTTAGATATGGAAAATCTTATAGGAGTGAAGCAAGGTTGGAGAGGGGATATAGTGGAGGAGTTTTTCAAAATCATGGATCGACAAAAAGGAATTAAAGGACTAGAGGGGAATTCCTTGCTTGATTGTGTGGGGTCTAGGGCTTGGAAGAAACTCCTTTTTATTCAATGACAAATCCATCCTTCCTATCTAGTTTTTTTTTTATCAAATTAGATACTCAATGGAAGAATTCATAAATCCTACTTCAAAAAAGAAGGCAACACATCAATAAGAGTTGGTAATTAATAAGGAGCATGCATGGGGCTTCTTTTATGGGGCAAATTAAGCCCACAAAATTTTGTCAGTGTTGCGACTATCATGTACCTATCAAATAATCATTTTGTTAAGATAAAAGTAGGTTTCAGAGGTGGAATAATAAGTATGTTGAATTCATGGCACTAAAGCTCCTACTCAAATAAGCACAAGATAATAGGGCATCTCATTTGCAAGTATTTGGAGACTCTATATTGGTTATCAGCTAGATGAAGGGAACTCGACAGTTGCTTATTATCAATCTAAGGCCTTCTGGTGAGAAATTGAAAAGCTATAGATTTATTTGAGTATGTCACATTCACTCATAGATGGAGCATAATGTGTCAACAAAAGAACTATCTAAGGAAGGGTTACAGGTAGCACGAGCTAAGCTATAATTGAAGAATATAGGGATGGAGTAAAATCTATCTCTAAATGTAATATATAACCCTTGAGCAGTATAGTCTCAAACCTTTGTTTTGATGATGAGCATATATGTCCCTTTGTCATCTTATATTTGTATTTAGTCTTATGAGGCTTAAGAGCTCTATGTAGAGCTATCAAGTTTAACTATAAGGATATATAGGACCAAAATATTTATATCATTTAAAGAAGGTTCCTAGGGGATAAGATGTATCACTTTTTTGTTTTTGTTTTTGTTTTTTTTTAAGTTACGGTCTTTTTAGAACTTTGGCCATGCAAGTGCACATGAGAAGTGTAATTTACTTTCTACATGACATGAAATGGCTATTTTTTTCCTTGGAAAAAGAATGTGTGTGTGTGTGTGTGTGTGTGTGTGTGTGTGTG
>JZKD02S0966750.1:0-13696 GCA_000966675.3 Picea glauca
CCTTCTCCCCCTGGACCGTCATAATGATGAGACAGAGAGGCAAGCCAAGGAGAGTCTCACCCTGGAAACCACAACAACCTCATTTGGTTCTCTCTTGGGTGACTGCAACCTCCCCGGGCTCCTCCCCTGGGTCATCCCTCTCGCACTCCTCGCAGTATGAACAAGCACCACTTGCCACCTCCTCCCCTCCCACTTCCTATCTTGAGGGGTCGACACTCTCTGATAGCTCGCTCGGTTTTCCCTTGAAACCCATCCTTGATAGAGCCTCCTCATCTTGGGTGCCTCCTGCAGTACCACCAAATTCACTAGCCAACACCCCGGCTCCACCAGAGGCCTCTTCCCCTCGCCCACCCTTGGAAGCACCACCTCTTCTATAGGAACCTCAGCCTGGGCCACACTCCTTTTTAGATTCAGTCCCAGACTCGCAATTGCAGGATAGCTTGGCCATTCTCTATGGGCTGGTCTTCGAGCTTAGATAGGGCCTGGATGACCTTTAGTTTTGGCTGGAGCTACTGGATGGGAAGACCTCTACGCTCCTCCAAATCCTCTCCACCTTCCAGGGTGCATTCCACTTCACACCAGAAGCAGAGAGGGAAGCAGAGCACATGCATACAAGAGACTCAAGTGAAAGGGGGCTTTCCACAGGAGGTGGTGACTCTGGGCATGCCATGCACGTGGCCATGGACGAGGAATACACACCCAATGAAGGAGAAACTCCCAGGGCATACGTTGCAGCAGGACTGGGCTTGCATGCACCTAGGGAAGTGGGAGGCACATGGCCTGACAACAGATTGGAAATGGGTGACTCAGACGCCGACACGCATGAGAAAATGGAATGGAGAGGGGAATCTTTCAAAGAGGAGCCATTGGACCTTGCAACCCATGCCACCTCTCCACCTCACTGGCCAGTTTACAAGCCAAGTGTATGACCAACACATGGGTCTTCTGTGGCCTCATGAAGGCCAGTATTATCATTTTACTTATGACTTTAGTTTACTTCTTCATTCTGTTTTTCAGTTTTTGTAAGACTGGTAGTCATTTTGATCCCAACATCGACTAGCTGAACTAGTTTCCCCATAGGGAAGTTCAGTTATTACAGTGCGAAACTACTGCACACTTTGTAACTTTGGTTTTTTGAAGGCTCCTTATATATAAATTCTTACTTATAAAAAAAAATAAAATGCCAATGCAACTCCACAGTTCTATGACACTGCCTCATCTTCCCTGTAAGCCTTGATCAACTTCACTTCCTCCTCCAAAGGTGGCATGGCTTCCTTAGCGGGAGGAGGAACCAAATTCTAGTTATAGGCAACGACAACGCCTACTTCCAGAGATGACCTCGTTCTATTCTTATCAAAAGTGTTGGTGCGACTCGACCTAGAATCCATCAGAAACCAAAGATTAAGAATTTGAACCTTCCAATTTTTTCTAGAAAGAGAAATAACAGTGGTGCTAGCGACCGAAGCAAGCTCCATATTCATATTTGGTAGTTTCTTCCTACGCTCTATCATGATGAAGGCCAGTACCAGGCTAAACAAATCATTGAAAGTTATCAAAGGAAACATGCTCACCATCAATCCCATCTTCCCTCGACGCGTACAGTTCCCCCACTTCCGTAGTCAATGATTAACTAATGTATTGTGTTATTAATTCAATATAATGAATTAATACTATACTTACCCACTTGCCACATACTTACTTATTAATGAATCCATACTGTACTTACCCACTTGCCACATACTCATTATTCCTGATTCTCTTTTTCTTAGTAGCCCTTTTTCTTTGCTAATCTGTCACCCTTACTGACTTGGCATAGGTTTTGACCTCTTCTTTTTCTTAATGCTCCTTTCTCTTTCCTAAAGTTGCACAGGTGTCCAACTTTTCCTTTTCTTATTACCCCTTTATCATTGCTGACGTGTCACTATTGCTCATGTGGCATGGGTGTCAAACTTTTCCTTTTCTTAGTACCCCTATATCTTTGTGAACATGTCACCCTTGTTGATGTGGCATAGGTGTCGACCTTTTATTTTGCTTAGTACACCTTTGTCTTTGCTGAAGTGTCACCCTTCTGGCAAGGCATAGGTATTAACATTTTATTTTTCCTACCCTTTATCTTTGCTAAGCTGTCACCCTTGCTAAAGGTGTCGACCTTATTTTTTTCTTAGTACCCATTTCTCTTTGCAGACATGTGACCCTTGCCAACGTAGCATAGGTTTCAAACTCTTCTTTTCCTTAGTACCCCTTTCTCTTTGCTAACATGGCATAGGTGTCAAATGTTTCTTTTTCTTAGTACCCCTTTATCTTTGTTGATGTGTCACCCTTGATCATGTGGCATAGGTGTCAAAATTTTATTTTCCTTAATACCCCTTTATCTTTGAGGGCATGTCACCCTTGTTGTCATGGCATAGGTTTCAACCTTTTATTTTTATTACTACCTCTTTTTTCTTTTTTCTTAGTAACCGTTTATCTTTGTTGACGTTTCACCCTTTCTAACAAGGCATGGGTGTCGAAGTGTCACCCTTGTTGACCTGGCATAGGTTTCAACCTCTTATTTTTCTTAGTACCCCTTTCTCTTTGATGATGTGGCATATGTGTCGAATGTTTTTTTTTCTTAATAACCCTTTATATTTGTTGACATGTCACCCTTTCTGATGTGGCGTAGGTGTCAAACTTTTGCTTTTCTTAGTACCTCTTTTTCTTTACAGACAAGTCACCCTTGTTATAGAGTCAAAATCTAATGTGCGTATGCATTCTGCATAAACAACATAGATATGGGGGCTTGTATAAAACATAAATCTCTCCTAAAATTTATGCAAAAGTGAGACCCAATAAAGGGCAGCGAATTTAAAGTCCCCTATGGAATCCAACATGAAGAACCCTCTGCTTGAAAACACAACATTATGGATCACATTTAAAATTCCTTGTGACGTTTATTAAACATGTTCTTTATGCAAGAATAAGCAAACCCAATTCCTTGAGCATATCCTTGACATTCTCATAAGGAAAATACACAACTATTCATCACAAACTTTGATTTTACAGATGTATTATAAGTTTCTAAGAATTCAAATGCTAATATCAATTTGCAATATGTATTGTAAACTAGTCACAATGCAACACCTTATGCAACAGGCCAATAATATCTTACTACTTTGATAATTTCACTAAATTATCTAAAACAAAAATCTCCTCAATGTTTCCATGAAGTTATGCTTAATCACACAATTAAATTTAGCAGAAAATGAGTGCCACGATGTCCAACACAGTTGTATGTATCATTGTTGTTTCCATCTCATATTTTCTATATACAAAAACTTGATTATCTTTTGACATATCTAACTATAAGTTATTCTTGTCAAATTTTATAACAATTGATAGAATTTAGAAGTTTTCAAAATCCTCGATCTTCAAAAGGACATTGATGGTCCTAATTGGGAGACAACTCCAATTCTCAATGTGTTCTTTGTGCAAGAGTGGTGAAAATGCAATGCCTTGGGCATATCCTTGACATCTTCACAAGACAAATACACAAATATTTATCAAAGTCGTTGATGCTTAGATTTTACAGTTGTGTTATCTCTTTCTATGAATGCACATGATATCAATTTGAAATATGTATTGCAAAATGGTCACAATGCAACATCTTATGTAGTCCTTCAAGCCAATGATATCCTGTTACTTTGAAAATTTCACCAAATTATCTAAAACAAAAATCTCCTCAATGTCTCCATGAAGTTATGCTTAGTCACAATTAAATTTAGTAGAAAATGTGTCCCACAATGTCCAATACAATTCTGTGCATCATTGCAGTTTCCATCTCATATTTGCTATGTACAAAAAATCAAATTAGCTTTCAACATATCTAACTATAAGCTATTCTTGTCAAATTTTATAAAAATTAATAGAATTCATAAGTTTTTAGAATTCTCCCCAGTCTTCAAAAGGACACTAGTGGTCCTAATTGGGAGACAAATCCAGTTCTCTCTTTGGAGAATGGCATATGATCTCACAAATAATCAAAATGTATTGCTGATAGATCCCTAAATTGTATATCACTTATATAATTTAAAATTTCATACAACTTGCAACATTTTGCCTAACCACCATGCTTCTTCTTGTTGAAATAAAAGAATCATTGTAATTTATATAAATCCTAGACATACTGGATTTCTTTGTAGACAGTATAACATGGTTTCTTTCAAATTTACCAGAGAGAGAGAGAGAGAGAGAGAGAGAGAGAGAGAGAGAGAGAGAGAGAGAACCAGTATAATATTTGGACTCACCAATAAATATATGAAGCGACCTTACAAAATTCAACAGTTCAACATATGTAGCAGGAAACTTGACAAATTCAACAGGACAAACCTACACAATTTTTTTTAAAAGGTTTTGAACTCATAGTTTCATGTTCAAGGCCATCCAAAAATTCTCACAAGAAACTCCAGATTCCATTCCATAAATAAAATATAATTAATCTAAGAAAACGCTTCTTGAGTTAACAAAGATCTAGTTTCTACAGGCTATATACAATCAATACAAATGATACATATTGTAAGGGAACTACGTCAGGTGGTGTGAAAATATGAACATTGGTTGAGGAATTTTACCGTTGGCCCTAGAAGAAGACTATTTGTAGAGTATCGTGCAATATTTAATGTAAGTCAAGAAGTCTTGTGGCTTTGACCAATCCTTTTAGAGTTTGGATTCCAACAACAACATTTGACTATCCTTTAGTGTGACAATCAAAATTCCATCAAGCTCACCAAAGATCCATTTCAACATCAACAAAACAAGCACATTGAGCTACACATGCACTTCATCAAAAAGCTTATTCAAAATCGTGTTTTCAAAGTGCTTTTTTTCCCTACAGATGATCAAGTTGAAAACATTTTCACAAAAACTCTTACAGAAGATAGGTTTTCCAAACTTCGAAGTAGGTTAGGAGTTCAAGAAGTTTTCATTAAGGGCGGATAGGCTCTAATTCCTCCTTCCTTCTCCTATTATGTTAACTTTGTAAATCCTTCAATCCTATCCCAAGTTGTTATTAAAGGGGGCCGTTAGGATATTTAGACACTTAGGAGTTAGTTGACTTCAACTTGGTCTAATGTGTTTTTAAGTAAAGTGTGTTTCCTTAATCTACATTAGTATGCATTTGTACTTATGTAATCCGACAATGACGATATGTTTTAAACATAAAGTGATATGAAAATTCATATTCTCTTCGATATTAACAACTATATTGATCTATGGCTTAACACACATTTGGTCCATGATCTCTATTTAAAGAGCATGGAGGGTGACATTTGTTGAAGATCAATTGTGACAAATTCTTATGTACAATATTTTTATTTTGCATTCCCCCAAATGGGGTGACACTTGGAACACATGGCACACATGCTCTTGGCTTAGTTAACACCCACTGCTGCCACCCTTCCTCCTCATTAGCTCAGTATGTGTAGCATTCATTCATGAAGGTTGGTAGTGCGCCTACATAAGAAGGGGATTTTAATGGAGCGCACACAAAAAAGGTCTAGGTTTCACAGAGCAGGTACATGGAAGTTAAGTGCCATCATTTCAGTCTTTAAGGATTATTTTCCTATTACTTCAGCCGCTTTTATGAAGGGAAGGTATGACTATTGCTATTTCATTCTGGATTGGCATTCCTTTTTCCACTCCTCTCCCGGTTTTTTTCCCTTCTGGTGTCGGGCTATCGTTCTCGTCCTCGTCTCTCCAATTCCACGTGAATGGGGAAAGTCGAAGCATGGGCTGACCTATTACAATTTTTCATCCTGATATCGTCAACCTGGTCCCTCTTCGACCCTTTCCTTGCTTCCCATCCCCTCCATAAAACCTGCTAGTCCTACCTTGTCTGATCAAAATTTGGTTTATGAAAACAATGCCATTACTTATGTCGAGGAAGAGATTCCTACGGTTCCCCCCCTGAGCCCCTCCAGACTCTCTCTTATGCACTGCTTCAGATCATTAGGAATCCCTGCAAAATTTTGGACAAAGTGACAACCTTGTGACATAAATGGTAGGTTATCCGGTTGAGGAAGAGACTCCTCCATCATGGATTGAGGAAAAAACTATGACGACATCAAAATTGGTTAACGAGCCTCAAAATGTTGTATCCTCTGAGCTAGAGACAACCAACACTCACAAATTATTGGAAGAACATCTGCATGTCATCTTCAAAATGTGACGAAACATGGACGACCAACTTCACTACTAGGATATCCTTAGTTTTCGCCTAGATGCCTTATTCGATTCTCTCTCAAGTGATCCTACCAAGCGACGGTGTATGAACTGCTTCCAACTGTTCATTTTTGCTCCTGCACAACCACACTCTCCCAACATTGATGGCAGCCTAGGTTCTCCTACTGTCTAGTTTTATTTTCTATTGTTATGTTTCCAGGTCCAGAGAGGCCTCAATTACAATTTTGTTTAGGACTAGTTTTGTTTGGAAATGTGAGCAAAAACATGATTTCTTGTTTCACAGACCACCTATTTTGGTTTCCATATGTATGGAAGAACAGGTGGAAAACTTCGCCATGTGTAATGCTATGAAAACTCTTTACGGAAATATAATTTTTATTTACAAAAAAATATATTTTTCTTTTGCATTAATATATTGCCTCAAGTGGTCACGTTGGTAGAGGCCATGGACTATTTCCCTCTTTGAGGGTTTTAACCACGTAAAACACTAGTGCACTAATCTTCGATTTTTTTGTGTGAGTTGTTTCTTAAAGTGTTCGACTTGTGTGAAAATACCATGTTTTGTTGAAAGTAGATAATCTGCAAGAACTTTCAAAATTGCATCTCGACACAACCACAATTTTTTGCACTAGCCATTCCTTATTTATAACATTATGTTCTAGGATTCACTACTCTCTTGTCTTGGGAGTGCTAAAGAGAAATTAAAGCCCTAGACTCTCACTTAGAACTACTAGGGAGTGCACAAAGACTCCAATTCAAATTAGTGGTGCTAAACTCCCACCAACCTACCAAAACCCAATCAACTTATATATGGATCAAGTGCAATGTGTTTCCCTTTCCTTTCATTCCTCCCTTTTCATTTCTATAACATATGACTTTTTACTCGATCACAATGGCACCTCCAACAAAGGTGAGTATATGCAATAAACTGGTGCTATGGAGAAATCACTTCAACTTATCACCTACATCATGTCATACTTTCTCATTCTATGCAGCATTGGATAAACTAACTAGTATAAATCTATCTTGAGTATTAGATTTATTAAGCATTGAGAGGGATACAAAACCCAAACATAAATTTAAAATAAATTATAGTTAACATTATGTTTTTTTTTATCATTACACATCACAAGTCAAATTTTCTATTTTATTTTAATAATGTTATCCATAGTTGTAGGTACACGTATATCTCTCCTACCCATAGTTGTAAGAGCACCTCACTTCTCTCAATGTGCAGATTGTTAAGATATTTCACAAGGTATATTTAAGTTCCATAATTAGTCCACCTTGATCCCATTTGTTAATGGCTTGTACAAGGGTCCAAGTATTTGTTAGGGTAATTTAGGATGAATCTATATTCACTCCTACAAATCCCTCAAATCTATTAATGGAAAGAGGGGGAAAAAAACTTTTCAAGTGTTCTTAACAATTTTGGGTTCAAATGGATCAATGTGTGTTTGTTTATTTTGAGTATGGACTATGAATACCATCAAAGCTGGCAAAGATCTCTCTTAGTGAGAATGACTTAATAAATTCTAAGACTCGTTTCCTTTCTCTCAAAAGAAAAAAATATCCTTCTCCCTAAATAAATCTTGGTTTTACACATGTCCTTCCTAAAAGATATCCAGTAATGGGAACCTATTGTAGTAAACGTCATAACAAAAAAAAGAGTTAAAAGAAGGCACTTGTCAAGTAAAGAATGATGGGAATCAAGAGGGTATGTAGATATCTTCACGAGGGATATGGACGCTCGCTAGTAGCAGAACAAGGTTTGTGATATCGAGGTGAATCCGTCGGGGATATGGATGCTTGCTGACAGTAGAGCAACACCATGAGAAGGTTTCAAATACTCAAAAGTTGGAAGTGTAACTCTCTTCTATTAGTGGTGGTTTCCTACATAGCCCTTGCCTGATAGAACATAGAACATGGGTTTGCAGTAAAAGGCATGAAATCAGATAAGTCCCCACAACCAGACAAGTTTGGATGTTCCTCAGATCATATGCATACAGATTTATAAATGATCTTTGAGTTGTTATCTTGAATTGAGGTTTCCTTTTGAAATTGTTATATCATTACGACTAAGGTGAGGACTAAAGATTTTGTTTTTTCCCACTGAATCACCATTTGTTGAGCATTCAACACACCCTCAACATTTCATGAAATTTGGGGTACCACTTCTAAATTTGTTGCAATTTGTTTGCATTTATCAGCCTTTGAAAATGTTGTTCTTGGTTGGATTCCTTTGATTTTACTTGAGTCTAGTTTTGACCAATTGAACAAGTAACTTGAGCTTTCACTAAGCTCCAATAAGCCATAATCATCTTTGAAATCTAATTAGCCGAGTAGTAGACATTTAAACACATCATTCTCTAAAAAATGGCTCTCTCGAGGATTGGACCAATAAGAGTATCATATCGGGAGGGGACAAAAGGTTTAAACAAAATTGTTAAACTCATCATGATTGAACCAATTACCAATGAACATGTCGGGTGCCACCCATTTCACTACACATACACACACAAAATTAAGTTTCCCATGTCACCTAATGCGACTATTGGGTGGAGGTCAGAATTCTGTAAGAGAAATGGTCAAGCAAACTTAAATATGGATCTTCGATCCTCGATCAATACCCACCATTTGATTAAAATAATCATGCAATCTCAGTCGTCCATGATCAATGCGGGAAGGGACCTTTGCAAGTATTTAAGGTCCCACATGTCAGTCGTACCAAGTCCAAGTCATCATCCATAGGTTTATCTTGCCATATTTTACAATTCGTTTGGCCACATTATATTCCAAATGGCGTAACCATGCCATAATTCATACCAAGGTATGATAGTGCCATGACATGCCTTGATTTTTTCACTCATTGGTCATCGGTGTTCACAATGTTGGATTGTTTTGTTATAGGATTCTCACGTCGATCAACTAACGTTGATGGATTCGTTAGCCATCGAACAAATCAGACAACTCTTTCATCTAGCACACTCGATAACCAATAATTGTTCTACCTTAGATGCTACTGGTTGTTTGATCAAATGAATAAATGCATCCGAACCATCAATTTTACGATTTGATGGCTCGTTCCTTCTGTTGACGCCAAAAAGTGTAACATAAAATCCATGCCTGCAAATGAGTTGCAATGCATTATTACTTATATATATTTATTAATAATACTAAATAGGTGCGACCCCTTTATTACAAGTATGACATAAATCAATCCTCTTATTGCGCTCATAATTACCTTACGAGAAAGATTCATAGCTTGAGAATAAGAGTGGAAATCCTAATCTATTTCCATGTGAAATTAATGTATGCTAAGGGTGCTAGCAATTTGATTTCAAAATGGAGGAAATGCTTATTTTATTAAACATATTAGTTCACTTTTACTACACTTAGATTTTGATATATTGTTTCAAATATAAGCCACATGCAACTTATGGTATAATTTCATACATGGGCAAATGATTATTACGTTGAATGTAATATTCCACTAGCAAAGAATGTCGGACATGTTATTTTAGTGCTAAGTGTTAAATGGGCATATTATTGTTATGAAATTTATATGAGAGGATGGTTCGACTTTGAGTTTGGTAATGGTATATGGATATTGGATATATGATGGTCAATGTTCTATGTTTGGAACAATATGTTTGGGAGTTGGAAGCCCTCTAATTTTGGCTATGGTTGATGGAATTAAATGTGAAAATAGGGGAAGTGACGTGCATTTACTGCATCGTTCTTACCCTATCTTGAAGCTACCACCTTCACTTCTCCTCGCATTCATTTGCTACTCTGGTTAGAAGTGCCTCAGTCATGCTTGGCCGTTGGTGGAAAAATAGTTGTGCTCTTAAGATTTCTGGCATTTTTCTCACAGGTATGTTAGCTCTTATCTCTCCATTCATGATGGTCATCTCTGGTCTAGATAAAATTATTATGTTGGCTCTTATAGTTTGCATGCAGAATGTGTTTGTTTTCCAATTTTTTTTTTAGGGATTTACTATGGGTATTTTGGCCGTGTAACTCGCATTTTGAATTGGGTTTCTTCCTGTTGGAATTTAAATGTTTAAAACTGGCAATAACATTTTCCATTCTATTATGTTTGAAATATGTGGTTGTATATGCTTGGGGCGAAATTGATATTACTATGATGTGGTAGCTGGAAAATAGTTGTGGGTGAAGATGATTCGGTTTCAGTCATTTCATATGATTATTTTTTAGGGTTTCCTCTGTAAAATAAAATATATAGTTGGATTTTGTGACTACTACGTAGCACCCTTACCCCGGAGGATGTGCAGTCTTATTTTTATCACAGCTTGGATGTTATGGGTGGCCTGTGCGTTTTATCTTGTTGTCATTTTTATGGAAAAGAGTTGGGTTTTTCTTTTCCCACAACCCACATTTCAAACCCTATGCCTATATGCCTACTCCAAGCCTCTTCTCCTCTTACAATATACAAGAGAATGAATAAAAATAAAGCTAAATTCGAAATTTTTTCGAGCTTTTGACCCACAGTCGGTTTCATAATTATTGTGTTGTATCCTTACTATATATCCACACTTTTGAATTCTCGCAGCCATACCTTGAGGCCTATGCCTGTTTTTCAGTCCCAAACCTTTTTTTTCCCTCCAATAATGTGGGAAAGTAAAGAATATAAGCCCAGTATCAAAGTCTTGTTTAATTTTTCGACCTAGTAGTCGAAAAGATTGATGTCACCCACAAAATAATGACTCGTTTGTGATTTGAACGATTTTGAGTTAAAAGGAATGTCATGGAAACAATGTCCACCAAAGTCGCCGGGGGTTCAAAGCCGGTTTGTTTGCAGCTGTTATTGGAGGTTGTGATATAACAAAAGACAACAGCCTTACATTTCTCTTCCTCTCATGATGTTTTGAAGCATTCTATAAGATTATGATTGAGTTGGATTGTTTTGTAAACAATCTCCTACATAAAGTTATGATAGTTTAAAAGGAGAAATACAATTCTTTGTTTTAATAATCATATAAATTTCACTTGAGTTTTATATTGCACAATTTAAAAATATTGTTGCCAGGTTGTGAATTCTGTGTTATGAAGTTTAAAAGAGTGTTATGGAATAATAAAATTTGGTGGAAGTTTTGGAAATAAATGTGTATGGGAAACAATGAATATTCAAATGATATTGACAATGTTGATTTTAAAGTTAATAATTTTTTTTTTGGTAACTAAACAATAATCACTATTCCCATTCATTGTTTCATTTTCCACTCATTATACACTCACCACCTTCCCAATAACATTTATCCATCCCTTGTTTAGTTATCTTGAAATACTTTTTAAAAGTAAAAAGATTAAAGAGGATTGAATAATGATTCTGGGTTGGAAATTGTGGCATGAAGATATTGTTTTTGGAAGAAAAGGGCTCTGCGTTGCTTGAACATTATTCATTGTTGATTCCTGGCCATGCTACCATTTTTAATTCATTATAAATCCCCTCATATTTATGATTCCTTGTTCAATTGCGGTTAATTATTAAATTGGATTTGACGAAATTGTGTTAATTGATGGACTACATGTGCTTCTGTTTGCGAATGATAGAGCCAACATCTTGATTTTATTTAGGTAGAGTATTAGCGAATGGATTGTTAAAATTTTTCGTATTTTGATTGAAATATTACTTCAGGATGAGTTTCTTTAGCAGGGGAAGCAATCGTAGAGGTGCAAACATAGGTAGATGAAATAATTGGCAAAGAAGCCATAGAAGGCCACGATTCTCAATAGATTTTGATGTTGATCCACAAGAACTAAATCAACTTTTCCAAGCTGTGTTTTTCAATCTAGTTGGCCAAAGAATTCTGTAACCTAGGCCCGAAATGCCTCCTTTCTAGCCACACCAAAATTTCTTTTGTATCTGTGTTCCCCCTCATGTTTCTATGCAACCAAAACCACCTGCCAATGATGGTTGGCAAGAGATCATCCACCAACATGATGCACATCATAATGGGTGACCTACAATATCGTTACCATTTCCCCCTCCTCCATCGCCATTTAATCCAAATGCCCAAGATGATCACATTGCTTCACCAGCCCAGTCTTCACATGCACGAAAAAGGCTTAAAACCACTATGCTCGAACCAGAGATTGACAAAGGGAAAGAAGTGGCCAATTCCCTTAACTCTTCTGAAAATTCATTTGAATCAGTGTCCTCCCATCTCCACCTCAAGGATAATTGCTCCCATGTCATTAGAGAAATCCATCCTCAAGGTTCCAATCAGCCTCATGAACAACATGAAGATCAAAAGAGAGCAGTAGTGAAAAGAGGCAAACCACCTCTCATAGAAAATATGGTTTTTAATGTTGTTAATGCTATTTTCTTTTGAGGACATTTTTTTTATTTGATATGACATAATTTTGGACAACAAATACACATTTAAACAATTGTTTTGAACAACATGGATATAATGCTATTTTGGATATAGTCATGTTTTTAATTTTTATTAAAAATATTTGACTATGAAGATGGGAGTTACAAGGCGATGTTGGAATTAAATCTTTGGGGTATTATACTTCATGTTTTGATGATTATTAAAGAAATGGAAATTGGAGTGACAAGGGGTACAACTATTTAGTTATTATTTAAATAGGCCCTTATCTATATATATTATTATTTATTTGTCTCAACTAATTAGTTAAGCTAATTAAGCTTAGCAAAAGAAAAGTAGTTGAACTACCATAACTTATTGAGAAAGAATAAAATCTCAATCAATTGAAGTGAGAAAGGGGGAGAGAACACAAGGAGAACTTTTGATATAAGGTATTCTCTATACTTGTGAGATACTTCTTTTTCTTCATTCATTCTGAGTTTACTAGAAAGCTAAACCATCTTGATGACAACAAACAATATTACCAACTTAACGAGAACTTTGCCGAGTTCTCATTTTTTCAAGGGTCACGTTTTTTACCTCGTTTTAAAAAATGGTGCTACCAGTAGCACCCCCCTCCCCTTTTAGGTGGTATTTTGATATTTTAAATTTTCCAATCCATAATATTTCCACAATATTCTTTTTAATGTTTGTTTTTAAACTATTTTCAAAATTTTTAATTTTTTTTTTCAACGGTGTTTTTAGTCATTTTCCATACTTCTTTCAATCTTAAAAATATTTTTTACCATTTACTTTTTTGAAATTAAGATTTTTCATATAATTGCGTCTCCTTAATTAATTTATAGTTCCATACTTTTAAAATATAGTGGAAAACATCATTTTTAACAAATTGTTTACCTTTACTTCAATACATAAAAAAATAATTGTAATTAAATAACACTATTTTAGAATATTTAACAAAAAAATATAGTTTTATTTATTTTTATAAATTAAAGACTAAGGAAAATAAAACAATTGAAACTAATAAAAAAAAAATTTAAAAATTTAAAAACAAATTTATATTAAAAAAAATAAATAAATAAAATCTTAAAAAACTGAAGAGCTAAAAAAACAAAACA
>JZKD02S0966806.1:0-28869 GCA_000966675.3 Picea glauca
TTGCAGAGAGCCTAGCCATCCTACACGACTTGGCTTTCGAGCTTCGGCGAGAGGTCGCCGATCTGCAGTATCGATTCCAAGCTACGGAGGGAAAGGTGGCCAGCTTCATGCACATTGTCTCCTCTATGCACGAGGCCCTGTTCTCCGCCCCGAAAGACACCTGCCCCACAGAGCATACCGAGAACCCCACCGAAGCGGCACCACTCAGCACGCAACCTTCAGGAGCAGCAGGAGAGCAGCAGAAGGAGAGTAGGACCGACAGCAAGGACCTCGCAAGCACACGTGAGGTTGTCGAACAATGGGACTATGGCGTCACTTTCATCGAGGAAGAACCTTGCTCAGGCGACGCCCTTGCCACTTGGCCTACCTACAAGCCAACTATCTGATCATAATGTATGTCTGTTTACTAGCCACTAGRCATTATAGGRTAAATAATKCTCTTTTTCTTGTCAAGTTTAGACTTATATTCTCAAGGAACTRGCAGGGCTAGYTGGACTGGTTTCCCCATGATGGGGCAGTCCAGCAACTGTAGCCTGGACCAAGCTGTATTTTGGACCAATGTTTCAGATTTTGGAAGGATTTTAATATAATTTTACCCCTTACTTACAAAAAAAAAAAAAGTCTATCTATCAAAATTCCAATCCTTTAATCTATCAAAGATGTGCCCATATACAAAAAAATTATCAAGGAACCATGCATCAAGAGACCTAGAATGACGAAAAGAGATCCACCCATAATTAATGTTGTAGGGTAGCTTGTTGATATCATGATGTGAGGGAATGTTTTCACTCCCAAATACTTTATATCCTATGGAAATGGATCTAAATGTTGTTCAATGAGATCTTGTAAATATGATCTCCATAATTGAGATTCATTTGTGAATGGAGGGAGAAAGGTAGGTTTTGTGGTTTGAATAATTTATGTTTTGAATTGAAGGCTAATATTGCATTGGATTGTGATGACCCATATATAGATAGTAAGGCCCCTATTTACTATAATATGGTCATCCTTGTAGTATATGTCTACATAAACATGTACTTAATCCAAAATACCTTGATATATTTCGGGGTCGCAATCAATATAATGACAAGGAGACAATCCTCGATTAAATTTGAGAGAATTATTAAGATGCACACCCACTCTAATTTGTTTGATAGACATGCCTATTGTCATCCTTGAAGGAATATTATAAGATGTGATAATATCAATAGGCTCCCAGGAATATCTAGTAGACTTTATCATGTTTTAACCCATGGATAAACTCATTAATGGAAATCCTATCATCATTGGAAGACCATGGTTAGCTACAGTAGATACTTACATTGGTTATGGAATCGTACTTTATGTAGATGTGATTTTTGAAAATGTTTGGATGGAATCCGTACATGTCACTATAGTCCCATGAAAAGGTATAACTATGAGTTTTAAATATGCCTAACAACTATTGTTATTGATTAGAAGTTAATTTGTTGTTCATTTTCAACACTTTGGTGGGAAACATTTCTACTATTTTAACCAATTAATTATTCCACATTCGTTGCTATCATCCCTGAGATTTCTGAAGACCAATGATGAAACACTTTATATATTGTCACATAATAGATGTAGACCCTAAAATTTAGATAAAAATTGAAAAATAAGAGTGTTGATAAGGTCCTTAACCCCCAAGGAACCAGTACTAAAAATAAAAGAAGGAAAATTCAGAGGATAGAACAATGGGAGAAAGATACTTATTTTTTAAAAACATGGGACATAATTAAGGACATTACTACCACATTTATAGAAATAATAGGATCATCATCCCATATAAACCATCATCCTTGTAAAGAAGTGAGTACATTAGTAGGATTAGGAAACTTAGAGAAAGGACAAAGACCCATGTAGCCAAACAAACACATATTCCTTCACTGGGCACTACACCAAATATACCAAGTATGAAAGAAACTCAAGAACCTACTGGAATGGGACTTGTTGACATAAGCACATGGGTTTTATTGGAACATATCAAGAAAACATAGGTAGAAATCATTAAATGGAAGGCTATAGTACAATCTAAAAGGTGATAAGTTATACCCTTGGAGAAACATGCACAATTAGTATCTTCCCTATAAGAAAGGTCTTAAATTTTAAGGGTACAACATTTGGACACAATTAAAAGTTGAGGAAATGAAAACTTAAATTTGAGAGAAAATATGGAAGGAAAAATGGAATAAACTAAAGATAAAATTGAGAAGATAATGATTTTCGATACAAACTGGGGAAATTAGATCTATAGAATCTCATACATACAAGCAGGAGGAACTTACCATGACCTTGTAGGTGAGGGTTGAAAGTACTAATATGAAATATGTGTTGAGAAGACATCCTTAAATGGTTTTAGATGTGGAACTAGTCTCAGTTTTAAAAAAAATGAAATAGGAGGACATAGTTCGATATTAAAGGACCATGAAATATTTGGGGGATACAATGTTACAAATGTCCCAAACCAAGTGGGAATAATTAATCCCTACATTTAAGAGATAAAAAATAAAAAGAGAACTACCATCACTCCATTAACTTAGTCTATGAAATTGCATATCCATAAGCATTGTTCTATCAAGCTATAACACTAATTAGTACAATGGTTCCACTTCATTACCAGTATCATGTTGGTAACATAGTAAGCTCATAATGATTACCATAGTGTTACTCTTTCACACTTGTATTACCTAGAACAAACTAATTAATATAGGATTCAAGCATGCAAACAAACCTTCTCACAAAGAAGTGCTAGTTGGTGATGGAATCCAACATCGCAGGATCAATGCTTGAAGGGGCTCAGTTTAATTGGGTGGGAAAGTTACATTGACAACCTGCTTAACAAACTAACGCCCTGGTGCAATTTACCTGACCGAGTAGTGGGAAACCCTCCAAGGAGTATGAGTGAGTATAGCCAACATCGATCCCAGGTACAGCACCACCTTCCATGTGTTGTCACCTTGGGTAGGAAGTCTAAAATATTATGGCCTCTATGGTTCCACCTAGTGTACCAAAGTAGAGGGGGGACAGTCAATAGTTAACACCAAGACCAACAAAGTAGGGTTGATTACTCTGTTATCCCCAATGCGACCTCATGTTTGAACCTTGTATTAGATGGTATTCCCAAATTCAATGATATAGTAACTGGATTTTACTCCATAACTCAAAGATTTATGTTTGTTTATCATCTTTGGAAAGTTATTCTCACAATCCTATTCCAAAGCTCTACACCTAAGATAATATGGGTTTGAATATCCATAGAAAAGTAGCTAGATAAATTTCAATTATCTCTTGATTTTAGGATGTTGTTACTCAAAGGAGTGGTCATGAAACTGATGGTGTTTTGACTGAACTCTTTAAACCATGCAAGAGGAAAATGAAATGCAAGAATTTCAGCTTCGATGAAAACTAGCTATGAAAACTAGCTATGCTGTGGTTCCTTGTAGTCTCTTGGTTGTCAATATATTTATTGCAACTGAGGTCGCGAGTTCGATTAACAGCAAGAGAAGAGGATGAAGAGGAGGATAAGGCGGTACTCTACAGTACCCTAAAAAATAATGATGAAGTGAGCACGAGGCTATTCTTGGTGTTTGGTGTTGGCGCTGGTGCTGGCTTGTGTGTTTGCTGTTGGTTTGTGGTGTTGATTATTCGAGGAGGTTGGCCCTAGGCCAACATAATCTTTATGCTTATTGATTTTGTACTGAGTATTAAATTTTCTGATCTAATAAATTTGTCTTGATTCATTAGCAAACAATATACAACCTGCTACGACACCATTCAACTCTGGAAAGTGGTATATACACTGTAAGTTATGAAAGCTCGGTGAAATAATAGATGGAGAGTGAGCGATGGCAGTGAGAGATGGCAGTGAACTAGACGATCCTGGAACACTCTTACCCTTCCTTTGGCTGTGTTTCTCTTAAACTTTGATTCCTTCCTCCTTCCAGCCACTCGACTTAGTTAGTACTCAGCTAGTCCTCCTTTCCATATTTGACGACAAAGATTGAACTCCAGGCTCTCCTCCATAGTATTTCATCCCTAAACCGGCTTCTAAAATACTTTGGGTTTACTGAGGTGGGCTTCGCCTGGTCGTTTTCCAGTAAAGCTATAGGATGTATAGTTCCACTTGGTCTTGGTCGGTATCGGCTTAACAAGCCTCGGGGTTTTCGGAACTGTGCTTGGTTTTTGTCTCTTTGTCCATCTTTTTTGTTTTCTTCTTTTCGCCATCTCTGATTGGCTATCTCCCTCTGACCTGTTTTACTTCCTGGGACCTTCAGACTTTGATTTGAGCTCCCCTACAGACTATTTCTCCTCTATCTTGTCGTTTCTCCTCCTACTGGGCTGACAGACAGTTCTCTCAGATTTGTAACATGGATTCGCTGACATTTCCTCTGATGCAGCCCACTGATGAACTTATCTAGAAACAGGTGGGCCTGTTTGACAAACTAGACTCCCTTGAATCCAAGCACCAGTTTTTTCCCTCCGAGCCTTCCTTTTCAAACTTTTCCACTATTCCTGCCGGGAACCCTGACGTTAAAGCCTCTCCCCGACAGTCGTTTTCTCTTTCTTCGAAGCCTAATCCACCTGTCCCTGACAGGTTCCTTCCTGAAACACTCTCTGCTCCCCATCAGGCTCGATTGGGTCCTCGTAATGATGAGACTACCCATTGAAAAACTTCCAGTGGCCGAAAAGTTTGGAAAGCTAAAAAAAGATCAAAGCGACTGGTCCTGGGGGATGGTGTGGGTTTTGAAAATCTTGTTATGATGTCAACCTACACTCTAGTGGGAAGCCTCTCTTAAAAACACTTGAGCCAACAGCCTTTGGATGACTGGTTAAAAATCAAGTGGTTTCCTATTTTGGGTTATCTACCACGAGTCCAGTTCCTCAAAAAAGGCTAGCTTTGCTTTCACTGCAAGACCCCAGAAGATGCCTCCCTTCTGCTCTCTACTTCGTGGGTCTTCGGAGGGGGCAGTATCATGCTTAAGCGCTGGATATTAGCCTTCAACCCAGACACATAGTACTTTCAACTCTAACATCTTTGGGTTCTTCTCCTAGGCCTCCCGCTCTATCTCTGGAACAAAGAAGCTTTGACAGTGATCGATAACTCTCTGGGGACGTTCATTTCTCTTGATAATCAGCTGCTCAGTGGTTCTTGAAGAAAAATGGGAAGAGTGCTAGTTGAGATTGATATCATGTCCGAATTTTCAGAGACCTTGGAGATCGACTGGAGAGGGCAGAAGCATTTTCAAATTTTGGACTACCTCAGACTCCCTTTCCGATGTAATCTCTACAAAGAAACTGGCCACCTATGTCGAGATTTCCTGGGTAAGTCATCTACTGTTTCCTTTGAAAAAAGTGATCTTTTTCTCCACCCTCCTGATTATATGGAGGCGGATCCTTCCCTGGTCTATCTTGAATCTCCTCATCACCCAGACCCCCAACCATTGCTGGGGAAACCGGATGAACCGAAGATCAAACTGAATCTTCTCTGTCCCTCCCTCCTTAAAACACTTTCTGAAGCCGAGAAGACCACCCTTTCTGACTTCGCCTGGCTCATGGCCTCTCGCATTGTTTCTCCCTCCTCACCTGAGATCAAGGCTTCCCTCCCCACAGACCTACCAAAACCTCCGGATCATTGCCTCCTTCCCTCGCCGAGTCCTCCAGAAGTCTCGATTCCCTCCCTTGACGAGAACAACCTCCTCCTTCCAGACTCGACCAAGATGCACCAGCCCTCATCCTCTTCCTTGGACAGTAGGTACGTTAGACCGACCATCCCATTGCCCCTAGTTGCTTATCCTCCACAGTCGCCGAGATTTAGTCAACTGGAGGAGGACGACATTAACCTTATAGAGGCTTTGAGCTCCTCGACCGCACCTGGCATTCTCCCGAGCAACCTCTCCCTGTTACCTATGTACCGTGGCAAAGAGATCCTTAATCCAGCCACTGAGTCGGGTTCTTCTTCGCTTCCCTCCGACAAAGTCACTAAAGCCCTTGCCTGGTCGCGTGGTATTGGATTGGAACTTTCCCCGCTCCAGACACATAGCTCCAGGAAGAAAAAAGAGGTAGCGAGCACTCAGCCAGCTACAACTGAATGCCCCTCACAGAGCGGAAAGGCCCTTAGATATTTGAAGGCCTTGGCGAGATCTAAGTAATGATTGTGATTTCCTTAAACATTCGGGGGATTGGGGGACCCCTCAAGGCTGCCTCCTTCAGAAGATTGTTGGAGATTACAAAGTTGGATCTCATTTTGCTTCAAGATACCCTGGCATCTGACCGTCTCTACAGAGATTTTGTGCATCATTTCCGTCCTTCGTGGGTCACTGCTGCTGCTAGCTCCCTAGGTAACTCATGTGGACTGATGGTCGCCTGGAATCCCGATCTCTTTTTGCTGAAATCATTTTTGTCGAAGGGGGGTATCCTTTTGACAGGCCACTTTCTTCCCACTGGACAGGAGATGGTGTTTCTTAACGTCTACGACCCTTGTTCGAACAGACCACTTTTCTGGAAACTTTTGGAAGAAAGCGGACTGCTCTCCTTACCTAATCTCATTCTTGGAGGAGACCTAAATATCATCCTGGAAGCAGGAGAACATTGGGGTGGACCATTCTCGCCGGGTCCTACAGAGGCCTTCTACAGAGCTCTTTTTGCAGCTAACAACCTGATTGATGTCCAGCCCCCGTGCCTGGTCCCAACTTGGTGAAATGGGTGTACAGGTAAGGAAGCCATTGCAAGAAGGCTTGATCGATTTTTGGTTGCTGAGGCTTTTTTGTCTTCCACTACTTGTCCATCCTCGTGGGTGGAGTTCCCTTTTGTCTCGGATCATGCCCCGATCCTTCTGCAGTTGACGCCCCCGATGCTACACCGATCGTCTCCTTATAAATTTAACCACCATTGGCTTCAGTATGCGGACTACACTGCATTGGTCCATCGGGTTTGGAGGGACCTTCGATTCTTGGAAGAAGTAAACCCCCAGCAGCGGCTGGTCTGGAAACTTAAGGTTCTTAAACAATAATCTAAATTGTGGTTTATGGAGTTAAAATTAGCACAAGCGACTCGTCTATCTGATCTAGAATAAAAAATCAAAGAACTTATCTTTTCAGCGTCCCTATCGAACTTGACTGCGACAGATTCAACTACCCTTTCCTCTCTAGAATTGAACATATCCTCCATCCTGAGGGAACAAGAAAATGCATGGAGATTGAGGAGTCATGCGACTTGGCTGAAGAGCGGTGACTCTAACACCAAGTATTTTCACCATCTGGCTAATTTTAACAGGAGTAAAAAATCTATTTGGTCCATTGACAGCATTGATAAGGGGACTATTCAAGGGCAGGATGCATTAAAGGCGGAGGCAGTTTCTTATTTTGTTCATCAATACAAAGCTTCCAACAACATTAATCTTCGATATAAGGCCACTACAGTCGGCCTTTATCCTCATTTCTTCTCGGCTAAAGAGGCTTCTGAGCTTTATAATCCTGTTACACTCTCAGAGATAAAAGATATTCTGATTCACTTTAAAAAGGAGAGAAGTCCTGGGCCAGATGGCTGGACTACGGAATTTTTCATTTTCTTTTTTGATCTCGTAGGCGAGGACTTACTTCTGATGGTGGAGGACTCCCGTTTAAAGGGAAAGATTTCTGGAAGCCTTAACTCTACAGTTTTGGTCCTGATCCCGAAATCTGACAACTCGCTCTCTTTCAATGATTTCCGACCGATCTCCCTCTGCAACCTGGTCTACAAGTTGATCTCAAAAGTCATCGCCAACCGGATCAAGCCCTTTCTTGGAAGGAGTCTTTCGGCTGAACAGCTCAGCTTCTTAAAGGGTAGAAGAATCTAGGACATGATCGGGGCAGCCCATGAGTGCATCCACAGCATCAAGCAGAAAAATTTAAAAGCGCTAATCTTGAAACATGACCTTAAAAAAAGATTTCGACAGCATCGACTGTGAGTTCCTGAGACTTGTGCTCTTTGCCACCGGATTTGGTGAAAATCTCACTAATTGGATTCTTGCTTGTGTCACTAGTGCCAATTTCGCTATATTACTCAATGGTGAGGCCACAAGCTATTTTAAAAATGAGAGGGGTCTTCGGCAAGGTTTCCCTCTATCCCCCTATCTCTTTATTTTGATTATGGAAGGTCTTAGCCTCCTTCTCACTAAAAGATTCACTGAACACAAGATCACCGGCATTAAAGTTTCCAAGTTCATAAAGATGTTTCACCTTATGTTCGTTGACGATGTCCTCCTCATGACGATCGCTGACCTAGCGGAATGGACTGTTATCCAGGATGTGCTTAATCTCTTATGTGCAGTCTCGGGACTTTCTGTCAATCTCTCTAAATCTACAGTTCATTTCTGGGGACTCACGAAATCTGAGCTCCTTTATCTCAAAAACTCCATTCCCTTTACCTTTATTGACCTGAGAGAGGGTTTCAAGTATCTTGGGTTTCCGCTTAAGATGAGAGCCTCCTCTCCCGATGAGTGGCATTGTCTTGTTAGACTTTTTGAAAGAAAGATAGGCGGTTGGTGTAATATTTGGCTCTCACTGGGCGGCTGACTAACCCTGGTTAAAGCAGTGCTAGAAGGCTTGGCGGTTTTCTGGATGACCTTGGAGAGAATCCCCAAAAAGTTAATCAACTCCCTCCGGAGACTCTCTTCAAATTTTCTCTGGAATGGTCTTGGGAGTAAACACAGTTTTCATCTTTGTAGTTGGGAAATTTTGACTAAGCCTAGAAAGACAGGTGGCTGGGGTCTTAAAAATTTATCCACCTTTAGCACGGCCCTTCTGGCCTTTTCCTTCTGGAGAGCAGAAACTACCAACAACATCTGGCACCGTATTGTTGTAGATAAATATTTTGGCTCTATGAATTTTAGCGATTGGCTCCGAAAGCCTTTCTGACACCCAAAACAGGCTTCCACTTTCTGGAAGGGCTTAGTAGCTGCCTCCCCGGTCATTCTCCATTGGCTCCGATGGATGTCGGGTTCTGGTTTAGAGATAATTTTAGGCATAGATAAGATCATTGGCGTGGATGACAATTCGATCTTCTCCCCGACGCTAATTTCAAATCTTGTTTCTTCAAATTTGATATACCTGGCACAGGTTGTGAGCCCGTGTGGTTTCCCATTTCTCCCGGATTCTTGGTTGGGCAGCACAGAGTTGGATCTTTGTGGTCGAGAGGTAGTGGAATGGTATCGGTTCACTACTGCATTGAAGAATGCTGGCATTTCCCTGAACGAGAAGCCGGATTCCTTGAGGTGGGCTGGAGGTGACGCTACAGGCATCATTTCAGTTAAAAATATTTATAATGCTCTATTATCTCAGCAGGCCCTTGAGCACAATTCCTCCTGGTTCTCACAGATTTGGAACTGGAAGCTGCCACTCAAATTTAAACTCTTTATTTGGCTGGCCGGGAAAGGCAATATTTTAACGTGGGACTCGCTTCGTCGGAGAGGCTGGGAAGGGCCCGGTTTCTACCCTCTCTTCCGTTGTGCTTAGGAAGATATACACCATCTTTTAATTCACTATAAATTCTCAAGGGAGGTATGGAACAAAACGTTGAACTACTTTAAACTTCCCTTCTCTTGGAGCGGTGAATCATTCTCTAGTTGTTTCAGCTCGTGGCACCTGATTAATTCCTCTCTGAAATGTTTGGCTGCCCATATAAGCTGGCAACTTTGGATTGAGCGAAATTGGGCTCTGTTCGAGGATCGACCTCCTTCCTCGCTGGCTGTCTTTAATAGAGTTATGGCCACCCACAACTGGCACCCATCTACTGATAAACCCTCCCTACCCAAAGTGATTGACCTTGATTTGCCAGATGGTTACACCCTGGCTTGTTTCGATGGAGCGATCCGTTCAAATGGTCTCTGCTGTGGAGCCAGAGGTATTTTCAAAGCTCATCCGTCGAGAATAACAAAGTGGTTTCTCAATTGTGGTCCGGGGACTAATACCAAAGCGGAGCTTTTGGGGCTTTGGGTTTCCCTCTTCCTTGCTTCTTCTTGGTCCATCACTCATCTTCACGTCCGTGGTGACTCGAAAGTCATCATAGACTGGATTTCTCAAAATTCAAAGCTCAGTGCTATCCAAGTCGAATGCTGGAAACTGAAAATGCGGGATCTCTCCAAGGCCTTCACAAAGATCAGTTTCCAACACTTTCCAAGATCCTTTACTCGTGAGGCGGACGCTCTCTCAAAGAGAGCGCTACTTGAAGAGGCTGGGAGACTATCGCTATTCCACTGCGATAGCGGGATTGAGAGCTCAACAACCTTCCTGAATATCTTTTGATCGTTGTTTGGCTGCTTTTGTTTTCTGCGTTACTTCTATTAGCGACATCTCTTGGTCCGGGGGCTGTTTGATTGGTCTTGTCCTGCAACTGTGCGGTTTGAGATTATACTATATTGAAAGTTCCTTTCTATTTTGACTAGATGCGTCGTCATTTGACCAAAGCTCACTTCTATTTTGATTGTTGTTTCGCCCTGTAAACGATCTCATACACTATATAAAATCGAGTTAATTTTTTCATGGAAAAAAGGATAAAGAAGTTTCAACCAAAGAAATAATTTATTGATTGATTACTATGTGTGCACTGTTAATGAAAAAATCAATGAGCTAATAATATAGATAAATGGAAGAAAAATGAGTCAAATTTTAAAAATACCATGCAAATGTCATAGTTCACTTAGTACACCTATACAACATTGAATCAAATGTCATCATTTCTAACATAGTAAACTTTTATGATTATAGAGACCACCATACACATCTTAAATACTCATAAGGATCACAGGGGCTTCACCTTGTTGACTAATATCTTATCATGTAATTCATTCATAAAGGGGGTTTTTTAATTACAAACCCACAAGTTGTGAATAAATGTGTTCGGGTCAAACACTTGAAAGAACAATAAATGTGTTCTCTCTTTTTAGTTAGTGGATAAATATGACTGCCTACTCCACATCCTAGGATAATTCCTAGTGCACTTCGACTAGTTAGATCTAAACATGTCAATTCATTGAAGGTACCAAAAAGTTGTGGATTTTAATTCAATGAGACTGGTATTATTGTGAGGAAATTCTCAAGGACTTGCTTGCACTTTTTCTCTGTGCAGTATCATAAATTCAGCAAACTCCATGCAAAAGCATCAAACTCTCCCTACAAAAAGGCTCCAATGTACAAAATCCAAAATAAGAATAAATATTTTGGACTAGGAGCACCATAAATAAAGAGATAAGACTAAATAAAAAGGTATAATTTCATTTTAAAAGATTTTGAATTCATTTAAAAAATAAAACCAATTTTTATATGGTTTAAGGGTTTGAAACTTTTAAATATAAACAACTCAATTTTAAGGAAAAGTTGAGGAAAAATGTTCCAGACCTATCACTTCCCCATGAAAATGCACTCTCTCCAGCTGTTGAACCACATTGAAGGGACTGTGGTTATGGTAAAATATCTCTGGAGTGTTGAACCACAACCCAAGCAATGATATTAATTAATGTGCAAGAATGGAGTGATAATGGTAGATGGTGGAATTGGCATTTGAGGGAATGCATTCTCTTTTGCAATCCATATCTTAAATAATATTCTTTATTCTATCTATATGTATATAAGTTATGGGATCTTAAAGTACTTGTAAGACAAGAAACTAATAAATCACATAGAAAGTATCATAATACTCGGATATGGATCTTAAAGTACTTGTAAGACAACAAACTAATAAATCATAGAATTCCCAGCAAAAGGTGGGGAAATAAGCACAAAGAAAATATGTTTTTACAATAACAGTGTAAAAAAGATCATGCCCAACACATGAAACAAACTGTTACAAAATAATAAATCATACTATTCAAAGAATTCCCAGCAAAAGTCACAATAATAAATCAAAGAATTCCCAACAAAGGTTAGGCAAATAAGCATAAAGAAAATATGTTTTTACAATAATTATGTAAAAAAATATCATGCCCAACACACACAACAACCAATCTTCTTGCGAATTTTTAGAATCTAGCCAAACTCATTCAAATTGAATGGTAATAAAAGTGAAGCAACCAATTTTCTTGAGAATTTTTAATTCTAAGAAGACTGTTGCATGATCGAGACATGAATAAACTCATAGATCCCACTGATAAAATTAATTAAAGGAAATCTCCAAGGACCCGATTCTCACTGGAAAGAGTCCACGTGCAATATGTTCCTTTAATTTCATGTGTAGTATGAAGCATGGGGAAATCATATTGGAATAGGGTACGCTAAGATATCAATTAGGAAGGTATCCGAGTAACCTTTTGTCTTTCATAATTCATTGAGAGTTATCAATCCAGTGAGAAAAGATATATACTCCACATTCATGGTAATGATCCAAAATTCTAGCGTTTAGGTAATAATCTGTGGATTGGCATGGCCATTGTGGGAATTTGTTTTGGCATTTATGAAGTTTTTGCAATGAGCAAAGGTATATCATTATAGTCTAGGATTCTTTTTTTTATTAACAGTTCCTTGAGGTTTAACGATATTTTGAAAAATTGTTGGGATTGGGATCCATAAGCCTGGTCGCCAGTAATGGAATTATTTTGATACAGCATATTTCTGAACCAAGTGATTTAGGTTGAGATTTGAGTACTTAACAAAAACATTAGAAACAAAAATACCACTCTCAAATTAGAAATGTAAATTCAAGTGTGCATAGGTACTCACCATCCTCTCCCTCACCCTTAGTCTCGGCGTCACTTGTTCAAGTGTGTTGGGTTGGACTATCGAAATTCATTGTGGTGTAGGGCCTCCTTATCTCCACTACATGGGGGTTATCTCCTCCTCTCACTAGGCTCTAATGGAAACCTGGTGTCGGGGTTCTCTCCTCCCTCTCGCTAGACTCAAACGACAGCCTAGTTTCATGGGTTTTCCACCACGGAGTTCTCTCCTCCCTCATGAATGGGTGCACACACTACTCTGTCTCATGATGAATGGGTGTGAGCATTCAAATTTTGTTTGTATTGTTTTGTTATTAGTTTTTTTGTTTTTTGTTTGTTTTATTGTTTTATTAAATTTATATTATATATATATATAGTAAGGTATTTTCTCTCCATGGAAATTTTGTGTCTCTCATTATAGGTGAATTCTATGTAAGCACACATGAGGAATCATAATGAAAATGAAGTAGGGAGACCAAATGAAATGCAAGGTGAGTTGGCAAGAGGGGCGCCCACATGGGGAATAGTAACAAAAACAAGGCAGGGTGCACAAAGGAAAGGCAAGACGAGTTAGCAAGAGGGGTGCCCACAAGAGGAATCATAATAAAAAATAGGCAGAGCACCCAAACGCAATGCAAGGCGAGCTGGAAAGAGGTGTGTCCACCCACATGAAAGGAAATAAAATGGCCACACAAGGGAGCACTAGAAAAGAAGACTAGTCATATGTCGGATAAGGATCAATTTGGGGTTCGACTTAACTTTTTCAAGATGGCTTGGGCAAGGGTCGGCACCCAAATGCAATGCAAGGTGATTTTGCATAAGGGGTTCCCACATGAGGAATTGTAAGGAAAACAAGGCAGGGTGTCCAAAGGTAAGGCAAGTCTAGTTGGCAAGAGGGGCGCACACAAGAGGAAACATAAAAAAAATGAGGGAAAACACCCAAATGAAATGCAAGAAAAGTTGGCGAGAGGTTCTCCCACCCACATGAAATCACGAAAAGGGCCACGCAAGGGAGCACTAGGAGAGAAAATGAGTCATATGCCGGATAAAGAGAAATTTTGGCTTCGACTTAACTTTTTCAAGATGACCTAGGCAAGGTTGGGCACCCAAACGCAATGCAATGTGAGTTTGCAAGAGGGGAGCCCACATGAGGAATCTTAACGAAAACAAGGAAAGGTTCCCAAAACCAAGGCAAGGCGCGCTGGAAAAAGGGGCACCCACAAGAGGAAACACAACAAAAACGAGGCAGAGTGCCCAAATGCAATGCAAGGCAAGTTGGAAAGAGTTTCTCCCACCTACATGAAAGGCATGAAAATGGATACAGAAGGGATAACTAGGAAAGAATATGATTCAGATGCCGAATAAGGAGCCATTTTGGCTTCGATTTAAATTTTTCAAGACAACCTAAGCAAGGTTGGGTTCCCAAACACAACACAAGGTGAGTTTGCAAGAGGGGCCCCCACATGAGGAATCATAACAAAAACAAGGCAGGGTGCCCAAAGGCAAGGCGAGGCGAGTTGGTAAGAGGGGCACCCACAAGAGGAAACATAACAAAAATGAGGTAGATCTCCCAAACACAACTCAAGGCAAGTTGGCAAGAGGTGCTCCCACCCACATGAGAGGCACGAAAAGGGCCACACAAGGGAGCACTAGGAAAGAAGATGTGTCAGATGCCGGATAAGGAGCAATTTTGGCTTCAAATTAACTTTTTCAAGGTGTCTTGGGAAAGGCTAGGCTCTCAAACGCAATGCAAGGTGAGTTTTCAAGAGGGGCTCTATTGTGGTGGGAAATCCCCCTACGGACTAGCATTTAGGGTTATATTATGCATGTAGATGAGATCGAAAGAATCCTACTTTCTACTGTTATCCTAGACCTAATCCCCATTTCTTTTAAGCAAATACATAGTTGAACGAACATACCTTGTTCCAGACATTCGATGTCGATCCTTCTTCATGCTTGATCGCTTGTTAGAAGCTATCCTCCCAAGATTGACCTGCATACAAAACAAGCAACAAACTCTACATGCATTTGTTCTACAAATTAATGGGTTAGAGATTCAAACATATATTCACTAAACTATGAAGAACTCATATAGTGGGATAGGAAAAACATTTCTTTATTATTAACTTTAATGAATCAACTTACAATGTCGAGACCAACCACTGCTCCGTAAACCTGATCCTAGGATCCTCTTCAAATGTCCTCCAACTTCTTTTCTTTGTATCTCTCTTTGCACAAGGATGGATAAAGGGTTCGGACAATGGGAATGTGCAATTGGGTAGAGTTTCTTTACTATTATTATCCTTTTCCAAATGGGACCCCTACCCCTTCTTTTATAGGCTAGAAGGAGCTAGGTATTTGGTCAAACCCTCAGCCATGCATGGCTGAGAGTTTCAGTTAACTCACCCAAAGTTGTGTGTTCCGTCGACAACTTTCCCTTTTTTGTGCGTTTGTAGGTACACACGGGCTGTTTTAGGTCAGCTAGCATGTACACACATGCAGTAATGGAGTAGGGCGCATGGGCCCTTATAAAAGAGGTTTTTTAAAGAGTTGTTTTGCAGTGTTTTGGAAAAGAAGGAATCTGAGATGGCCTGATGCCAGGTAAGCATGTCTGGTGCAAATTAGGGTTATAACAGATGCCCCCTAATGTGTGAGGTCAAAAGAGCATATAATGGCCGAAATACATTAACAATATTCACTGATGTGCCGAACAATTGATCCCAGGGATCAGGAATCAAAAGGCATCGTTTGAAAAATAACAATTGTCTCACCGAGGCAGGCATACCCATGCTCAGGATAAGCTAGAATCATGGCTACCAATCAAATACACTATATATCCATGTCTTATAACTCTATAAAGAGTATCCGTGAACAATACATAGTGGAGCTACATCTTGAAATAAAAAAGATATACATATAAAGTACCCATATTCTAGAAGCTGATACGACCTGATGGCTAGAGATGAGGTCTTGAGAGCTCGAGAAATAACCTCAAAATATTCAAAACTCAAGGTAGGAGTGTAATATGAGTGTACGACTACACTACCCAAAGGTCTTCGACAACTCATCGATCATGGAATAGATAATCTTGATGATTAGACTGAAGGCTTCATTGATTTCGAACAAGAACTTGATTGGACATTCAGGATGGCTAGGTATAAGGGCAAGAGACAAAATGCAGAGGGGCCGACTCAAGATTGGTGACAAACTTCCCTTGGACAACAACACGACAAATGATGAGACTCAGGAAGGCAATGCAAACTCTCCATATGTTTGGAAGAATAAGAAAATGGAGGAGGACATAGCTCTATGTAGCGAGAAAATATTCCTAAGGTCATATTAAATCCCTGGGTTTGATGAACAAATGGACATATGTGCTTTATCCAAAGGTGACTCATTATGCTTCTAATAAAGAAAATACTTTTCCCTTCCTCTTTTTGGGGTATATTTGATTTTTTTGTCTTTTCCAATAATTTTGGAAAAAGAGCAAAAGAATGTTACGTTACAAAGAAGAATCGAGTGTCGCAAACATACTAGTTCCAAGCACATGGAACACAGGGATGTTCAGGGAAAAGAGACATATGCAAGAAACGACACTCGAGAAAAATCCTTCAGGGGCCAAAGGTGTCAAGACACAGAGGCAAAATGCTATAGGGATTGCGTATAAGGCATGCTTCAGATGGTTCAGTTTGAGAGTAACATGGAGCTAGAATTAGGCCAAAGAAATGGGTATGCAAATGCGATTAACAAAACACACAATGGTAATGTCCTTCGATGTAAGTTTAATGAGCCCAGAAAAGGTAAGCTCAATGGTTTTTCATATTTAGAGAGTCTGAAAAAATGTAAAAGGAGACTCCATTGGGGTACCTTTTTCGAAGGTAGTCTAGTCGGTTCGAAAAAGGGGTAAACTAGCACCAACAAGACATCTATTCAAAACCATTTTAACAAGTGTGAGAAAGACAAGATCACTCAGCCATTTTTTCATTTTAAGGAGTTTAAAAAAAGATTAACTATGGCCTCCATCAGGAATGTTCTTCTGGAACAGTTTAACGAGTGTGAGAGAATAAGGTCACTCAGTGATCTTTTCAATTTTAGGGAGTCTGAAAAGAGCTCAACTATGGACTCCGTTGGGGTTCCTTTTTCGTAAATTTAGTCCCTCAAGCCCGAAAAAGGGTTAAAATGATACCTGAGAGTACTCTTCTAGAGAACTAACGTTCCATAGAGTATACCTTTATTCGTATAGTTGACCATCTGGACCGAAAAAGGGGTAAACTACCGTCGTACAGACATGACTTCAAATTTTAGTTTAACGAGCGTGAAGGGCCACAAGATCGCTCAGAAATATTTTCATGTTTAGAGGGTCTAAAAAGGGCTTAAAAGAAGACCTGTAGAGGTTACTTTTCTCAGTTAATCTAGAAAAGATCGAAAAAAATAAATGCAGTCTCACCAGATGTTGCTTGTGGATCTCAAAGCAAGCTTGAAAAACAACAAAGTTAGCTCATGATCGACACTTTGTGGGTTGATGACGGGTATCTCCTTGGGGGAGAAGTATGCTCTGACGAAAACATTGTCTACGACGCTAGGGTTTTGGGAGATATTGATCGGTAAGGTTTCAGTGATATTTTCCATATTACCCTTAGCATACACCTTGTGTGTAGCTAAGGGATTAATAGGACAAGACTTATCTCCCATCATAGTCAAGGTGAATTCTCTGGCTTTGATTCTGCTTAACCCTGGGAGGAAGTATGATCTGTGATGAAGATCTTCCCAAGGTTTGTCTGGACTAGTCATTGCTTCAATTATAGCTTCATTAGAGGTTAATACTAAGTCTAATGAATCGGTGTCAGCAAGAGAACACTGAGCCCAAATAGGCTCTAGAAGTGGATCGAATTCTTGTGCAAGAGTTGGATCAGTGTTGGCTTAAGCTTGCTAGACTAAAGAGTACGCTACTTCAGCTGTGGAAAAGTGCATGGAAATGACTGGGTGCCCTATCCCATCGATCGTGGTTGATGGGGGAGGAAGTATCCACGGATTGTCAATGTAAGTTGTGCAAAATGACGAAACTTGAAAAATCTCAACCTTATGCTGACTGGATATAAAATTGATATTGCCTTGAGGGGGTAGGTAATCGAAGGTACCCATCAAAGATGGGCACAAGACAACCCCTACGTTGACCACGCCTGGTTGAGGATTATCAATTCTTGAGACCGTGGATGCCCCCAATGAAGGGTCAGGTCTGGAGAAATACAATTGATCGATGGTCACAATCCGGCCCTTGTGTGGAAACAACAAAACCCAGAAAACTATAGCAACCACGGCTTGCATGGTATAAGTCCAGCTCCTCCCTAACAAAAGGTTATAGTTGAGGGGCACGTCGACTACTTCTACCTCGACACACACGATCTTCCCTCCTAACTGCATGGAGAAAGAGGGAATGATACCATGTGGTCGGAATGAATGACCGTCGAAAGTAGTGAGGAGAGTAGGTGATGGAGACAAAACGGGTTGGCCAATGGCCTTCCAACATGCCAACGACATAACGCATGTTGAGGCACCCTCATCAACCATCACGTGGAAGATATTCTGAGTAAATGTTTTCATGGGATAAGTTACTACTATTTGAAATGCTTCGTGGTAAGGCAGACAAGGTTTTAACTCAGTTGTATCCAGCATGATTGTACCTGGATTACAAGTCTTGGTAGATCCTAAATTGGTTAACAAGGATTTCCTCTAGGAAGGGCAGCTTTGGAGGACCTCCAAAGAAGACATCACACAAGGGGTTTGTGATAAATCTTCCACCACAGAATAGTTTTGGGCGGCCCATGCATTTGGGTTGTGAGAATATCTTTTGAATGCACCTTTGGGGATGTGTGTCATTGTTTTTCCCAACGTCTTCTCAATCTGTAGAGGAAGAGAGGGGAGTTCGGCTTCTTTTCCCTTCTCAAAAGTTCTTGGTTTACTATATTCATGTGCTCTAGTCGATATAAAAGCATCACCCTTCACCATATATACATTCGTAGATGTGGGGTTGTTTGAAGACGGAGAGGGTCCTTGATTGCCCCCCTCCGTGCTCACAGAGGCTTGGGCTAGATTTTTCCCATGTTGAAATGGATTGGTTAACATAGCAGGTTGTTGTTGTGTCACAAATGTTTGGGCATCTACAAGTCGGGTACATTGGTGGGTTGGGTGGTATTCCGTGCACAGGTTGCATGGATACCTTGTCTTTTGTTTCTCAGTGTTCCCCCCGCGAACATTATCGGTGGGTTTCTTATTCCCCTTACCCTTCTTTCGTTTTTTCTTCTTTCCTTTAGGCTATTGGGTGGTCTTTGGATTAGTCGATTGCACTGTGTGTACATCCAACGTTTTGGTAGGGGGAGCAACCAAAGCAGTAGTTTGGCTGCTGTTGTGTGTTGTATAGATAATTGTTTCAATTGCTTCCTCAGTTTCTCAGCGAGCTATGTTTGTGCTGAACCAACAATACCATTGGCATGTGGTCCAACTCTCTGTCTAGTTTTATCAAGTATTGAGCATGGAACATCTGGCAAGATCTCGTATAATAAACCAGACTGAAAATAGATTAGCTCAAGTTGTTGAGCTCTCATGATGGCGTCTTCTTCGGAGAAGACTCCCGATGTCACGACGTCTTTGGACCAAAGACTTAAGGAACCACTCAAGCAGGAATGATGGTGGGACTGGAACCTTAATTAAACTCTTTCGGCATCTCCATTCTCGGATGTGATCAAAGATATGGTCCTCTTTTGTTTATGAGAAATTGGCCAGCAATTATGTGCCAGCGTCATATCTCATAGGTAACTGGAAATGGTTTAGGAAAGCCATCACTAATTCACTGAAGGAAGAGTATCTTGAGTGATCAAGCTCAATGTACCATTTTGTGGCACTCCCAATGAGAGTGCGTTGAAACAATCGCAATTGTACGGAGTCATCTTTCAATGAGTTAGATGAGCACCAAAGATGGAAGGTAGTCACATGATCTCCTGGATCTTCGTTAGGCTTGGCCTTGAACTTTGGGATGTCCGAAGGAAACTTTGTTGGCATATGAGGCCAACACAGATCATGACAGATAGGGTCATTCAACAACCTTGTCAAGTCTGGAAAATGCAAAGTTGCCAGGAAGGGTAGTTTGGGTTGTTGGTGATAACCTAGGAAAAAGAGGCTGGGAGTTTCGCTGGAACTAGGTTGCCAGGAAAAGTTTAGCTACTAGCTTGGTTTCTGGTAAAAACCATGGCCATGGCCAGCGTATGGATTCTGTGTGTGAGGAGACATCATCGGTTGATTCCCAAAATAGGACATAGATGGTTGGTCATCCATTACATTCGAAGGAATTTGGGAAGGGTTGCCCCATGTCAGTTTTGTGAGAATAGGCATAGTACTTTGTCCAGGGTTCTATTGTTTGTGAAAAGAAATACCCTATATCGGCATTCCTGATGAGGGAATGGATCCCTGCCAAGAATTCCAAGGCCCTGATATACAAGAAGTTCCTGGGTGTTCCCCCTGTGTAGGAATAGTACCCTGCATAGGAATAGGTTGTCTAAACCTGGGACTGCCCCCAATCAGGAAAGAAGTGGACGAGAAGGCGTTGTTACCAAACACACCGAACAAAGAAAATGGTGTCAAATTTACCAGCATATTATGCGAAGGTGGTCCTTGACTCCCTGCTCCAAATAAACTATGGTGTGTAGGCAGCCCGGTGGAAATATGGTGAGTGCCACCGAGTGAAGCGGACAAAGGAGGGATATGGCCTCCTCCGTAAGGGAAAGTGTTAAAGGGAGTGGAAGTTCCCCCCATGTGGCCTTGTAGAGGATCATTAGAACTCGCTTCCCTCAAACTTGAAGTCTATGAAGTGGAGAAGGAAAGTACAGGACTTGTACCTGAACTAGGCATCCCGTATGAGAACAGAGGGCATGTCGCACTTGGTTGGAAAGGGGTTGTGGCCACCGCCAAAGATGGGATCGGACCACTGTTTGATGTAGAGTCGGTCGAGACCATGGTGGCTCAAACCGGTGATGGTGGGTTAGGAGGTGGAAACTCTCCTATGGTGACAACCATAGTGGGAATTGAAGAATTCCTAGAAGGCGTAACAACATTTGTTTCCATTGCTACGTGTGACACTGTCTGGCAGTCATAAGGATGAACCAGTACGATGGTGGTTGTCAAAAGATCAGTGGTGGAGGTTTCAACTAGACTAAAATGTTTCACTCCAAGGTCTAAAATGATCAATTCCTTAGGATGTTGGTCGGGCACAATTTCTTGTGATCCGGTCGCTTCAGAAGACCCTTGTTGGTCTAGCTTTCACCATAGTGGTGGTGGGGGTGGCTCAAGTGCAACCGGTGGTAGGCCAAGAATCCTTTGTGGCCAGTGAAGCTCGTGATCCTCCACTATGTGAGAAGATCAAAGACACTCTAGGGCATTCTAGTCATTCAAAAACAACACACACTAAAAAAGTCCCTATACGATAAGACAGGAAAACACTAATTTAATTGGAAGAATAGTTACAACAACCAACACTAGAGAAACTTATCGGTGCAAGTTAAACTCAGACAAAGAAGCACCCTTTGGGTATACTCTGCAAAGCATGGCCTGATGTATGTCCTAGGTACTGTGGTATACCCCCGTAGTCACCTGTGTATGTCCCTAAAAAAGATAGGCAACTAGGTTGCCAGCGCGCAAACAATCACCAGGCGAGTACAGTCGAAATTCGGGTAGACCACAATGAGAAGGGTATCAAGAGCAAGTGGTCTGGAAGACAACTGAGGACCTCAAATGGACTCGAGACCGTTGAAGCTATGTGGCAAATGCAATCGACGAAATCCTAAGACAAGCCCTCTATATGTGTTCTCCACTACGATTGGTCCAGCTTTGGAGGGGTTATCTCCACTACCTTTCCACACGCGACCTCGTGTTTATCCCCTGTGTTAGAGGGGGGTCTTGGATAACTTTCATGATACTGGACTTGGACACTCCCTAACTCAGACTCTAATGCTTGATTTTAATGGCCTCGAAGAGTTTCCTCTCCAACCTAATTCAAGGCCCTAATCCTGAACTAATTGGTTGACCTTACAAACATAAAAGTCTAATGAATTTTAGACTTAGCATTAATTTTATGTCTTGTATTATGTCAAAGGTTATTAAAGTGAAACTAGTGATGTTTGAAAGACAAAAGTAAAAATGAACAGAAAGATGGAAACAAAAACCTTAACTTAACGCAAATTTTCAACAACTTTTCAAATTTAAAAAAAAAAATCTAATATCTTTTGAACAACAAACTCAAAGAAGGATTTCACTCGACTACAAGCTACTTACGATCTAAGTAAACTGTCAAGAACTTATGAAACCAAAGACTTTTCACTGGTTACTAATGCAAAACAACACTTTTCAACCAAACAAAGAAATGAAAGAATTTTTTTTTTTTTTTTTGAATGCTCACAAAGCAAATGGGAAAAATATCAACAAGTCAAAAACCAAGAAAAACTTCTGGCCTAATCATAGATTGCAAAGAAACACTTCAAGAAATCACACACTAGCAACTTAAAAAAGGACTCTCACACTTGTCTAAAAACCCTAAAGAAAATTTTGATGAAAGCTTTTAAATGAAAAAATAAATCTATGGCTGAGATCAAACCTAAAATACTAACTACTAGGAAAGAGATTCAAAAAACCTAAGAGGTATAACTCTTGTCAAGGGAAAGGATGACTGCCTCACCCTCAACAAAAACTATTCTTCACAAGCACACTGCTGACAATTCAACAGCAAGCGTGTGCACGCGGGCTCTGTAGAGCTAGAGGGTGTGTACATGCGTTCTGGCCTTATACAGGCTGCGTGTATCTCTAAAAATTTGAAACAAATAAAAACAGACAATCCAAAACAGGAAGAGACCACTGATACTGAGAACCAGGATCTCTTGAAGGCTTAGACACTTTCTTTAACAGAAAAAAGAAAACAATGTAAGGAAAAATTCATAGAACAAATCAATCTAAGGTGAACCCTAAGCTATAGAATGCAAACAACAAAGACTAGAAAGAGTTCCAGAAAAACCCTGAGAATGACTGATTCTAACAAGGAAGAGGATGACTGCCTCAAAAAATTTTTGGAATCATACACGCTATTTTTAGTTCTTCAGCTAGCGTTTACACACGAGTTGTAAGAAAGTAGGGCGCAGGTACATGTGTGCAAACCTTATGCAGGCCGTGTGTACCTCTGTGGGTCTCGAAAAAAATATAGTCAAGCAAAGAAACAATTAAAAACAGAAAATCCAAAAGAGATACAGGTTGCGTGTATCTCTAAAACTCTAAAACAAATAAAAATAGACAATCCAAAATAGGAAGAGACCACTGATACTGAGAACCAAGATCTCTTGAAGGCTTAGACACTTTCTTTAACAGAAAAAAGAAAACAATGTAAGGAAAAATTCGTAGAACAAACCAATCTGAGTTGAACCCTAAGCTATAGACTGCAAACAACAAAGACTAGATAGAGTTCTAGAAAACCCCTGAGAATGATTGATTCTGACAAGGAAGAGGATGACTGCCTCAAATTGTTTTTGGAATCATACACGCTACAATTACCTCTTCAGCTAGCGTTTACATGGGGGTTGTAAGAAAGTAGGGCGCAGGTACATGCGTGCAGGCCTTATGTAGGCCACATGTACCTCTGTGGGTCTCAAAAAAAATACATTCAAGCAAAGAAACAAAGATAGCTAGTATGGAAGACCAAAATCTCTATTAGCTCAGACTTTGCAGAAACTTCAAAAACAGGAAAGAAAAATAGTTTTTTTTTTTTTTTAAATACCCAGAAATATTTCAAGGAACCCTAGAGACTTCCCCAGTATGGTCGCCAATTATGTTGTGGTGGGAAATCCCCCTATGGAATAGCATTTAGGGTTATATTATGCATGCGGATGAGATCGGAATAATCCTACTTTCTACTGTCATCCCAAACCTAATCCCCATTTCTTTTAAGAAAATACATGGTTGAACAAACATACCTTGTTCCAGACGTTCGATGTCAATCCTTCTTCATGCTTGATCTCTTATTAGCAGTTATTCTCCCAAGACTGACCTTCATACAAAATAAGAAACAAACTCTACATGCATTTGTTCTACAAATTAATGGGTTAGAGATTCAAACATATATTCACTAAACTATGAAGAACTCATATAGTGGGACAAGAAAAACATTTATTTATTATTAACTTTAATGAATCAACTTACAATGTCGAGACCGGGCACCTCTCTGTGAACTTGATCCTAGGCTCCTCTTCAAATGTCCTCAAACTTCTTTGCTCTATATCTCTCTTTGCACAACAATGGCTAAAGGGTTGGGACAATGGGAATGTGCAATTGGGTAGAATTTCTTTACTATTATTCTCCTTTTTCAAATGGAACCCCTACCCCTTATTTTATAGGATAGAAGGAGCTAGGTATTTGGTCAAACCCTCGGCCATGCATGGTCGGGAGTTTCATTTAACTCACCCAAAGATGTGTGTTTCATCGATAACTTTCCTTTTTTCATGCTTTTGTAGGTACACACAGGCTGTTTTAGGTCAGCTAGCGTGTACACATGTGCAATAATGGAGTAGGGTGCATGGGCCCTTATAAAAGAGTTTTTTTAAAGAGTTGTTCAATAGTTTTTTGGCAAAGAAGGAATCTGCGATGGCTTGATGCCAGGTAAGCATGTATGGTGCAAATTAGGGTTATAACAGGTGCCCACTTGAGGAATCATTGAAAAAACAAGGCAGGGTTCCCAAAGTCAATGCAAGGTGAGTTGGAAAGAGGGGCACCCACAAGAGGAAACATAACAAAAATGAGGTAGAGAGCCCAAAAACAATGCAAGGTGAGTTGGCAAGAGGTGTGCCCACCCACATGAAAGGAACGAAAAGGGCCTCACAAGGGATCACTAGGCAAGAAGATGAGTCAGATTCCAGATAAGGAGCAATTTTGACTTCGACTCAACATTTTCAAGACATCCTGGGCAAGGCTGGGCGCTGAAACGCAATGGAAGTTGATTTTGCAATAGGGGCACCCACATGATGAATCGTAACGAAAATAATGTAGGGTGCCCAAAGTAAAGTCAAGACAATTTGGAATGAGGGGCGTCCATAAGAGGAAACGTAATAACAATGAGGCATAGTGCCCAAACGCAATGCAAGGCGATTTGGCAAGAGGTGCACCCACCCACATGAAAGGCATGAAAAGGGCCACACAAGGGAGCACTAGGCAAGAAGATGAGTTGGATTCTGAATAAGAAGAAATTTTGGCTTGAACTTAAGTTTTTCAAGATGACATGGGCAATGTTGGGCACCTAAACACAATGCAAGGTTATTTTTCAAGAGGGGAGCCCACATGAGGTATCATAACGAAAAGGAGGTAGGGCGGCCAAATGCAATGCAATGCGAGTTGGAAAGAGTGGTGACCACATGTGGAATCATAACAAAAACAAGGCAGGGTGCCCAAAGGAGAGATGGCAAGAGGGGTTCCCATAAGAGGAATTGTAAAACAAACGAGGCAAAGCATCAAAATTCAACACAAGGTGAGTTGGAAAGAGGTGCACCCACCCACATGAAAGTCATGAAAATTTCCACACAAGGGAGAACTAGGCAAGAAGACGAGCCAGAGGCAGGGTGCCCAAATGGAACACAAGGCAAGTTGGCAAGTGCAATAGGGCTCCAGTAAAGGTGGGCGTCCTCAATAATAAGCATAAACATAAGTGCAAGAAACATCCATAAGTGGGCATCTTCCTTCATGATCTAGGACATAAAACCATGAAACCTTCTTATCCCAATGTGAGATGTCCCATCAACAAGAAATAAAAGGTATGAAATGAAACATCCAAAGGTGGACATCTCCACAAACTAGAAGTTTGAATTAAGTCAAACCTCCAATGATAGAAAGTGTGAGATCTTCAAGAGAAACATCTCTTCAAAAAAGCATGGAAAAGAGCATAATGGCCTCAAATGGTGGATGTCTTCCTCAAAACAAGTTCCAAGCAAGTGGATCCATGAAATAAGGCATCCAATTATGTATGAAGAACACATGTGAAATTCCTTCAATGATAAACTAAATCCATAAAGAAAGGGGTGGCCCCTCATGAATCGATAAATAAGACCATCCCTTAACATGTAAATAAGACCATCCCTTAACATGTATGCAAAAAGGGTGAGGGCTCCACATGGGATGATGAGTAATATACAAATTTCACCCAAACAACTGTGAAATCATCCCACAAGGCAAGGGCACTCCATGGCAGGATCCTCCAACAAGTAATAGGTAATACAAATATGTAGAAGAGGGAAACGCTTGACATGAAGGTGTAATACATGTCATTAAACACCATAATATGTGTATGAATCCTCAACATGAGAAAGGGAATTCACCTCATGAACATCACACCATGCTAGAACATATCATCCTAAATGAATGTGAAATCAAGTGATATCAAGGGGAGAATTCCAAGCCAACAAATATGCCAATACAATATTATCTTAGCCAAAAATTGCTAGGGTTTTCCATCAAGGCATTCATACATCAACATGTATCATCAATGATCCAGTCATGATCATATAAGTGACTCGACAACAAAGTCTACTAGTATGAAAGGAAAGAAATTACCAAGACAACTAGAGCATCAACATCATCTATCCATCCATGACTACATCACTAATAGTCTCATCAAATGTAGTCACAACCCCTAGGCCATCCAAAGATCAACTTGTAAACCTACGTTTGTGAAGAAAATCACAAGAGTAGTGAAAACATATCAGTGTAGGCCTCATGCAAAATGAGGGGTAATACTAGCAACAGAAACTGGATAATTTTGAACATAATCGTAATTTCATTCCTCTTGCCAATGCAAATTTCTAGTAGGTTTGATTTTTAGCTTGCAACCCCAATGGATGAACCATCTATTAATTGACTTCATTAAATCAAGTGGATCTATTGTTGATTCTATTGGTTAAAGTGGATTTAACCACTTTGTTTGATTATTGAATTACCAAGTCGAGTTGATGTCGCAGAAGATTCAATTCACCCACCACAAATGTCATGCACTAACCCCGGATAGTGAGAAGTGAAGAGGGACAACATTGAAATTTCTTCAATATGTCTCTGTATGCATCGCAATTTGACATGGTTAGACTAGACACATGCCTTGACAGTATGGGAGGGTTTCAAGACTCAAGGATGTATTATTTTCCCACATAATCTTTGAGATCATCCACATTTGCATCAATGTTCATCATGCACCTGTCATTGTCATAATTCATCATTCCCTTCTATAGAATTGTTGTCAGAACTATATTGAAATTTGACATGGGACTTCCAATACACCCATCACAAATTTCTTCCACCAAAGTTGCACAGTGAGCAGTGAATGGGGCCAACGCTGAAATTTTTTCAACATGTTCCCGCATGCATTGAAATTTGACATGGTTAGACTAGATATTTACCTTTATGGTATGGTAGGGTTTCTAGACTTAAGGATGTTTGATGTCCCCGCATAGTATTTGCGATCGTCCATGTTTGCATCAACATTCAATATAATGGATGTCTCATTTTCAACATTTTTTATTTCCATCTATATAATCTTTGTTGGAACTCTCTCAAAATGTCATGGAACTTCCAATACACCCATCACCAATGTCATCTTGCATCGAACTTGCATAGTGAGAAGTGAATTTGTCCAACGTTGAAATTTATTCAAATTGTGCATGTATGCATCGAAATTTAGCATGGTTAGACTAGAAACATGCATTGATCATATGGGAACATTTCAAGACTCAAGGATGTCTGATGTCCCCACATAATATTTGGGATTGTCCACATTTGAATCAACGTTCACCATGCACCTCTCATTGTCATCATTCATCATTCCCTTCTATAGAATCGTTGTCAGAACTATCTTGAAATTTTACATGGAACTTCCAATACATCCATCACAAATTTCTTCCACCGAACCCACACAGTGAGCATTGAATGGGGCCAACGTTGAAAGTTTTTCAATTTGTTCTTGTATGCATTGAAATTCGAAATGGTTAGACTAAATAATTTCCTTGATGGTATGGGAGGGTTTCGAGACTTAAGGATGTTTGATGTCCCACATAATATTTGAGATCATCCATTTTTTCATCAACGTTCAATATAATGGATGTCTCATTGTCATCATTTGTTATTTTCATCTATATAATATTTGTCATAACTCTCTTGAAATGTCATGGAACTTCCAATACACCCATCACCAATGTCATCTTGCATCGACCTTGCACAATGAGTAGTGAATAGGGCCAATGTTGAAATTTCTTCAAACTGTGCATGTATGCATCAGAATTTGACATGGTTAGACTAGAAACATGCCTTGATGGTATGGGAGGGTTTCAAGACTCAAGGATGTCTAATGTCCCCACATAATATTTGAGATCATCCATGTTTTCATCAACGTTCATAACGAGTGTCTCATTGCCATCATTCGTATTAAGAACCAAATATCAATATAGAATAGAAAAACCTCAAAATAAGTACTCAACGCCTTGAAAAAGAGATAATTTCAGATAATAAGCATCTTTGAGGGGGAAACCTCTTTTTACCCCACATAAATGTTCAAGTACAATATGACTCCAAATGAAAATGTCTCCTTGGTATATATAGGAGACTAGGAAGTATAATTACAACTAATGGAATAAAGCCGACATAAATAAAATAACATTACTAATGTAATAAGCCCCAATTAAGGGGTAATGAGACAATATTAGGGGTTAACATGCCCCTCCACTTGAGACAAGTGTTGTCTGCAACGCTTGAGTAACTTTGGATGCTTTTGTATAAAATACTCATCTTCCCAAGTGGAATCTTCAGTCAGTAGTTTCCTCCATTTAATGAGATACTCTGAAATGGATCTAATCCTCAGTTGGTGAATTCTTGTGTCAATGAAGGCTTCAGGCTCCAATATGATTTTTCCTTCCTCTTCAAGTTCTGGCAATATAGTTTGAATTGGGCTCTTGTCGCCTATAACCTTCTTTAAGCATGAAACATGGAAAACTGCGTGTACTCGTGAAGATGCAGGCAACTCCAATTTGTATGCCATAGTACCAATCTTTTGCAACACCTTATAAGGGCCATAGTACTTTGGTGATAATTTATTATCCTTCTTGGCTTTC
>JZKD02S0966806.1:42013-59908 GCA_000966675.3 Picea glauca
TTTTCATTTTGAATCATCTTGTACTTGAACATTTAAGTGGGGTAAAAGGAGGTTGCCCCCTCGAAGAGGCTTATTATCTGAAATTATCTCTTTTTGAAGGTGTTGAGTACTTTTCTTGAGGTTTTTCTATGCTATATTGATGTTTGGTTCTTAACATAATATGAAAAAAACACACCTACAATCACACTAATATAATATAAAATAACTGAATAAAATGGGTGAATTTTCTTTGCTTTCCATCTTTCAAACAATATGCCAAATCTATTTCCCTTTGCGTAACATCGAAATATCCATTACGATGAGCTTCTCTAATCAATTTAGATCGTTATTTCCATGATAACCTACTGCCATCATGTTGTTTACATCTATCAATCCATACCTTCATCTAGTCAAGATTGTTTGCAATGTATAAATGTAGTGCATCCAAATCTTGAGCAACTAACTGATAAAAAAATAAAAATTCACCAATACTAAATATTAGTTAAAACCATGGTAAATATTAATAAATGATGAAAGAATAAATATTTAATGAGTATGATGATATACACAAAAACACCAAAATTTATATTTATTAAAAATATCCACAATTTAATTACCTCTCACTTTCTTCATTGTACATTTCCCCAATAGCTGCTCACTTTCAAAAAAAATTATGGAGTTCACATCCCAAATGCAATCCACTGCATGCATAGCTTGAACTACTAATTTAGGAATATACTGACTAATATACACCATGGATTAATATACCATATATCCCTCCACCATAGAACCCTCAAGACCTGCTCTTTGTCTAACCAAAGCCTTCAATGATTTCAAGTGCCTCTCCACCATCCACATTGACCTTGTGTGTACAAATCCACACATTTCAATCTCCTCAACTTGGTGTATGAGGTAGTGTTCTTATGCATTGAAAAATGTTGGAGGTAGATACTTTTGCATTTCACACATTAGTCGAGGAATTTCTCTCTTCCAATACTTTATATCATCTTCATGGATTTCTTTCATTGACACCATCTACATATCATGACGCAATAAAATAGCATGTTTCAACAAAACATCATACATATTACATTACAAGTAAAACACATGTCATTAAGTTCAACAAAAAAACGAATTTTGTTTTTGCATATATATTGCAACTACTTACCTCATGTATTTTCAAATATCATATATAACTTGTTTGATGTTTTTGTCAAAGTATTTTGGGAGAGATAGAGGTAGAACATATTGTAACAATAAAAACAAATCATTACTTGTTGAAAACTAGACGAAAAAAAAAAAAAAAATCTCAAAAAATGTATACGACCAATATATAAATATGACTACTAAAATAATTAATTACCTTAATGAAGGTATGCCAATCATGTATTTTTACCCTACCAAATTCACCTTTCTTCGTTAAGCTATTCTTTATGTTTGAAACAAAACATGTGGGAAATTTAATTTTTTGAATTACCTCTTTTACATCGTTGATTTGATTCTCTATTAATAACCATGGAAGGTTATTTTGGTCTCCTTTGTTATTTGATCGGATCACACTTTGCATTGCATGATTGGCTTCCTGAATGTCATTACAAATTTTGACAAATTTTTCTTTATCCCTCCTACCATCTATGATTCACCATAATGTTACTGTCACATTCTTCCTGATATGCATTGTATCAAATAAATGAACTATTTTTAGGTCCTCATAGTAACGCATACCTCATGAATAGAGTGGGATAACATTTTGTTCCTCGTGGAAGACCATTATTACTACCTTCACAACGATGACATTGATGAAGCATAAAAAAAATCAAAACAATATTTTATCAAATGTGGTAAAATAAATTGAACAATTAAAATAAAATTTGAAAACATGATTCCATTTACGATACATAAACAAAATGCATACCTCGAGGATTAATTTTGTCATATCCCAACTTCCATAGGCGAGGTGTCATTCTTTGTGGTTTTAGTCCAGTCTCTTGTTTCCCATTGAAAAGATCTTTTTCAGTAGTACGATACTTATGATTCTTAGAGAGGAAGTGTCTATACTCATCAAAGACTTCCTTTCCTAAACTTTTTGACCGATGATATTTCATCTTAGGACCTCAAACTGGACATGCAAATTTACCCTTTGTTTTAAGACCTGCAACAAATGGATTAATGTGAATTATTAATATGAGAAATGATCATATAAACAACATGCATGATATATTCAATTAATTATATACTATTCAAGCATGCAATATGGAACATTACATACCACAAAAATGTGTTAGTCCTGGGGCATCATGAATTGTCCATAAACGTATTCCACGACATTGAAATATATTCTTCCCAATTGGTTTACAGATGTCATGCATAGTGATTCCCTACCATAACTTTAGTAGTTCCTCAATAAGAGGCTCGATATACACATTCATATATTTAACTTTGTAGTTACTTATTGTTTTAAAATACACGAAATTACTACCATGGTATGCATATATACATAAATAAATAAATAAAAGAGGTTATGCCAAAAAAGAGAAAAATTAAAAATTTACATTCGAAAAATTAATGCAAACAAGTACCTGGAATAATCCTTGTCAACAATATGTGCTCCCTCTTTATTGACATCTAGAGAGGAATGTTATTGTTGATAACAAAAATAGGCCACACTGATTAAACGGACCGAAGCTCTCAAAATGGCTTAACACCATCAGTTTCCAATGAAAGCCTAACATTACAAGGTTCATCTGTAAATTCGGGCCATTTTGCAACAATTTCCTTAAATGCATAACCATTTGCAGGCATTCAAAGAATGCCATCTTCAATTCTCTTTCGTGCATGGTAATCCATAAACCGTGCTATGCTTTGGCACCTGAACATTCACTGCAAACGTGGAATTATGGGAGTATGTCGGAGAACCTTTCGAGGGACCATTTTTGTTACTTGATCAGTTCGATATCTACTAATACCACATACCGGTCATTTTGTTTTTGACACATGTTTTCCATGATATATAATATGATCATGAGGACATGCATCTATACTTTGATACTCCATTCCAATGTATTTCATAATGGCATGTAAATCTCGATATGTGCGAGGTAAAATATTTGACGATGGTAACAAAAATTCACCTAGCAATCTAAAACATAAAAAATAAATAGTTAATGTAAAGAATAGTAATTGTAAATATTTCATTTTTATTTTACACATTAATTAACACTAAAACAAATGGGGAAAAGTAAACCTTTATGTAGATGTGATGAAACATATTACATACCTTAGGATATGTGTCATACAAGTGTTCGACAAATGATTCGTAACCTTTAAGTTCACCGGCAACAATGTAGTGGAGAGAAGATTTACTCTTGACCCTTTATAAAGTCATTTATTTTCATTTTCGCTATTGTCCCCTTGATCCTCATATGGATGACCGAATAAGTATTGGATAATTTGATTTGTCCCATCATCTTGAACTATGTTATTATTATCATCTACTTCCATGGGATCATTAACTTTATCTTCATTATCTGCTTCATGTTCTTCATCTTGTACAACATCATTTCTGCTACTACTTGGTGCTTTGTGCATAAAGCTAGGAGGAAAATCTAACTTTATAATTACAAACAATCATGAAAAATTAGTGCATGTATAAAACAATATAAATTTTGAGAATACAATAAATATTAAAACAGATAATGAATATATATATATATAACTAATTACCATGGGATGATATTCATTTGATATAACTAATTACCATGGGATGATATTCATTTGATCCCCCATCCATGTGCCCATATTTTCTATAATTTGTTTTAGCTGTTGCTATTAAAACTCTTTAGGGATGTCTAGTACAACAATTTTTTCAATGGAAATAACATTTACTGCCACCCTTTTCACCCTCTTTAATTTTTTCCCACCACTAATGTTTTCTAACATTCTTCCCCATAGACATATACTGAAAAAAATACATTTTTTTTTTCGCCAAGAAGGCCGACTTATACCCTTTTTGAACTATCATTATTATAGAAAACTTGTCACAACATCTGTAAAATGCAACATATCTATAGATTTTATAACATCGCAATTCTGACGATATTTGACCAAGTCAAAGTTGACTTGGTCAAATACTAGGTGACTGTTGGGGTGGGGAAAACCTAGTGTGCACAACGTCGCAAGTGCGGCGAATACTTCACCAACGTCACAAGTGAGACAAAAAATTTACATCGTCACAAGAGAGACGTCCTCTGAACTTCATCGCAAGAGAGACATTTTTATTAGTATGTCGCAAGAGCAATGTTATCGAGCAATATGGAGAAAAAAAAAAAAAAAATCCTCTATTTTTCGATAGTATGGCCAATGGTTTCCATAACATTGAAAATAGAATGTCACAATTTTTCCAATATGTACTAGTGAATAATTCCCACTTCCACTCAGGAATGGGTAATGGATACAGTAAACCAGCTAGGTGCCTATGCTCAACCTTGAACTTTTGACACTCCCAACATTTGGCAATGTACTCAGTAGTTTCTTTCTTCATGTTTTTTCAATAATATTGTCTCCTGATAGCTGTAATAGTTTTTGATACCCTGAGTTCCCAACATAAGGAACATAATTCATTTTCCTCAGTATCATAATTTTCAATTCCTGAGAATTGGGTACATAAATCGTGTTTCTATACATGAGAACTTCATCAATTCTCAGCTTGTAATATTCAATTTTCTGCTGCAAATTACCGTGTTGTAATCTTGCCACTAATTCCATGTAATGAAAATTTGATTTTGAAACTTATGAGATTCTTCCCTTCAAATCAAATTGAAACTTGTTGATGGTTGTAGCATGAAATTCATGCACTCTCCTACTGAGTGCATCAACCACCTTTTTATCTTTCCCTTTCATAAGATATATATCAAAGTCATACTCACTAAGAAATTCCAAACATCTGTTATGCCTAGCATTTAAAGTTGGTTGATCAAAAAAGTATTTCAGGCCATTATGGTCCATCCTCAACTCAATTTGTTTTCCTATGAGGTAGTGTCTCCACTTCTTCAAGGCATGCACTATGGCTTCCAACTCCAAATCATCAGTGGCATAGAACCTTTCATTCTCCTTCAACTGTCTTGATTCAAAACATACCACATATCCATTATGACTGACTACTCCACCAAGTCCTTATTTACATGCATATGTGCATACAATGAAGTCTTCATTTGGATCTACACTCCTTATAATTGGAGCACTAGTTACTAATTGTTTCAAGTGTTGGAAGATCTTTTCACACTCCAATAACCATTGGAACTTCACTCTCTTCTTTTGCAAGGAAGTAATTGGGTGTGCAATCTTTGAGAATCCTGCAATAAATCTTCAGTAGTAGCCCACAAGGCCCATGAAGGATCTAACTTCCATCACATTCTTAGGTGCTGACCATATTATATGTCCTAGATAATGGATTTTCTTTTAATAAAATGAGCATTTTCTCAATTTGTCATACAACTGATGCTCCCTTAATACGTATAGTATCAACCTCAAGTGTTGTTCATGCTCTTCCTCCGACTTGGAATATATAAGAATTCCATCCAAGAAGACAATGAAAAACGTATCCAAGTATTCTCTAAAAATTCCATTCATTAAACACATGAAGACAACTGGTGCACTTCATAATCCAAATGGCACCACTGTGAACTCATAATGACCATACCTTGTTCTGAAAGCAGTCTTGATGATGTATTCATATTTAATTCTTACCTGATGATAACCTTACCTGAGATCAACCTTGGAGAATATTTTTTCATTCTTCAGCTGATCAAAGAGGTCATCGATCCTTAGAAAATGATACTTATTCTTCACAGTTACCTTGTTCAGCCACCTGAAGTCAATGCACAATATCAATGTCTCATCCTTCTTATTCACAAATAGAATTGGGGCACCCCAAGGTGACACACTTGGGCTTATGTACCCCTTCTTCAGAATATCTTCAAGCTGCATTTGCAACTCCTTCAGTTCTAGTGTACTCATTTTGTAAGGAGTCTTTGATACTGCAGTTGCTCCAAGAATCAAATTTATAGAGAAATCAACATCTCTTTTAGGGGGTAATCCTAGTATTTATTTAAACACATCCCCAAACTCCTTTAGGATTGCATAATATTCAATATTTGAAACCTTATCCTTACATTTTTCTTCCATATGAGCTACAAATATTTGACATCCCTTTCTGTAACATTTATTTAGCTACATTGTTGAGATTTCTCTAACAGCTACTGCCTTGGGAATTCCTTAGACTATCCTTAGGTTCCCTTCCTCATCTACTCAAGTAAATGCCTTGTTATGACAGTCTAATATCTCATGGTGTTGGTCCAACCAATCCATACCAATTAGGCATTCATATGAACCTAAAGGAAATATGTTCAAATATGCCTTAGTGTTCCGCCCATTCATTCCCACTAGACATAACTTAACCCAGTCATTAAATTTTCTCTTGGCTCTAGTAGCTAGCTGCACCAACCAATATTTCCCATGATTTCTTCTTGGAAAATGAAATATATCCACCACCTTAGGATCTATATAACTATGACTATCTCATGAAACAATTAAAATAGTAATGGTATGGTTGTTGATCATACCTTCCACTTCAATCATGTGTGACTGAATTTCTATTTGCTTGTTGTCCAGGGATGCATAGATCCTTGGTACATTTATGCCAATGTCTTCCACTATTTTAGCTTGCTATACATTTTGGACATCTCTCACCTTATCACTTATGTGTGGACAATCTCTATACATATTATCTCTGTTACAACCCCAACAGAGAATGGGTGGTTTCCTTGGCCTTTTCCCACTTGTCTCAATCACTATGGGCTCTCTAGAAGTTTGTTGTCCCTAAGGACTATTTCTGAAGAAAAGTGGCGTATTCCCCTTCTTCCTCTGTTCCACCTTGAACTTCTTCTTCTCTTCCCAAGCTTTTTAAAAAGTCATATTTCCTTTATGTTGATCATATAGGCATTTCGATCACCTTATAGTCTCCTCCAAAGTTTTAGGATCATCATATTGAATCTTATCATTGACGAAAGATGGAAGCCCACTCAAATATCTATGAATCTTTATTGTCTCATTCTTGATGAAGGATACATACTTCAACATTTCCAAAAACCTTATTTCATACTTATCAATGGTCATACTTCCTAGCTTGAGTTCAAATAACTCTTACATTTTCTTGTCATAATATATCTTAATCAAGTATTTCTTTTGAAAATGCTTCTTGAATTACTTCCAAGTAACATTTTTCTCTCTGATGTGTTGCACCTGCATAAGTTGATCCCACCACATGTATGCCTTTCCCTTAAGCCGATAGATAGAAATTCTCCCCTCTACATGAGAGGAATAATTATGTAATTGGAAATATTTTCTCATGCCTAGCAGCCATGCCTTGACATATTCATCCTTATTGTTCCCACCATCAAAATTAGGGGGTTTGATCTTGTTCATTTATCCTCACAATTCATCCACCCCAGACCTTTTATGATGCTTCTTGATAGGGCATGGACTTGAGCTGCTATAAATTTCTCTCCGATAGGAATGCCTTTAGGAGTGATGGTGATATCTCCTAACACTCCTTGATCTTCCTTTCTCCTCAGGAGACCTATGGATTCCTGATTTTATTGAGCCATTCTCCTTATCCAAATTATTTTCAATTCCATCCAGGCTATGCATTAAATTCATGTTGAATTCTTTACTTCTACTCCTTGGCTTTCATAATCCTTTCATTATCATCCTTGTGACTTTGGAAATATTTCTACAAATTTCTAATGGTCTCTACCATATTCATGTTATCATCCTTTCCTTCTCCATTTCCATTGGAGTTTGTTCCTTCCATACACAAATGGACATCCATTCCTCTAATCTCATCTTCCTGGTTGTAAGCCCCCTGTGTATCATCCATATCTTTGCACCTTGTGTTGATTATGATTGGATGAAGTTGTTTTTAATTCTGAAAATTGTATAGCCAACAAAAATTTGTTAGGTTAACTGATTTAACAATTTCAAGAAAATATCAACCATTTTGGTTCAATAATATATGATATTTCTTTCCTCTATTTTTTTAATAATTTTTCTAATTTGTTCACTTTTATGGGTGAATAGTTACATTCTTTTGTCCAATATATTTCCAATGACTACTCCCTCACTCAATTATGAGTTTTGAGGAGGAAATTATGAACATTTAAAAATTTGTGCTCCTTCAGAGGTAATATAAGTATAAGTGTTCTTCTTTTTAAGATCCAAATTGGTTGTCGGATCCTTTATAGATTCGTCTCTCCAGGTTTTCATTCCTTCTTTACTCCTTTATATGCATTTCTGTACAATCCAAAACCCCACGAGCTACTTCTATAAGATCTTTTCTATATTTTAAAACCATTTTCGGGCACTAGCCCCTTTTTTCTTCATCCCCAAAATCTCATGTGACCATGGTTGTGACCATGCGCTAACTGATAGGTGCCTATTCAAAGATTTGGGACTTGGGGGCTCTGGAACTTTGGGATTTGGGGGTTTCTCCTTCATGATCAATTATTTCCTCCAAACATAGAAGTGGCAAACTCCGAGAGGGTACTTCTTCGAAGCTTCAGAGCTTCTGACTACAACATCTATTATTTCCTCCAAACGTCGAACCAAAAAAGTTACCTAGAGCTTCATGATTCGGATGTTTTTCCTTCATATTATCATGTTTTCCCCGAATTTATGAAATCCCATAGTTTCTTCAGTATCCACGTACTAGGGTGCTACGTGGTAGAATTAAGGAGAAGACACATGGCCCTATCTAATGAGTGACACATGTCATATACTAACTGGCACGAAAGGTCTTTGAAAATAATGGAACATGATGACACGTGGCAAGCATCAAGTGTGTCCACATCACCCTAGGTGACATTAGTAGGCCATGTCACTCCGGTGCTTCGTGACTTTGGAACTTAGGGACTTCGGAAATTTCTCCAAAACATCTTTCAAAACTCTCGAACACTGAACTTTCGAATAGGTCCCCGTCACTGTAGGTGACGTCATCATGTAAAGTCATTCTGATTCTTTGTTACTTCGAGAATTCAGATATTTCCTCGCCAGAGCACGTTAAAACACCCAAACGTCGAATTTATGAACAGATGTTTCTCAGAGCTTTGGGACTTTAGGGTTCTGGGACTTCGAAACATTGAAACTTTAGCTTTTCCCTGAATGTTGAACTGTTGAACCACTTGGGAAATCCAATGGTACACCTTCTCCAAAATGATCTACAGTGTATATCAACTCCATGACTTCGAAGATTCGGGGATATTTCCTCCCTTCTGTCAAAGACATACAAATTTCTAAAGCAATGAAGTCTGAAGGACTTGAGGGGTTAACAACCATGCTACTTGTGTCAGACATATGGTTTAGATTAATGGACAATTGGTTTGGATTGTAGGTTTTGATTTATTTCAACCATTGGAGAGTGATATTATAGATTGATGTCAACTCTTAGAGAGTGATGTCAACCCTTTAGTATGTCTAGTAGCTCTAGAGGTATGGGTAAGGAACCCAAGTTAGGTTGAGTAATAATGTAATGAAGATCAATGTATATGAAGGTAAGACTATTCTAGATGGATATTACATGTCATATCATTTCTGGTGATATTTGGAATGTCACATAACTCTTCACGATTAGAGAGTTATGGATATATGAAGTTGGAGAACCCTCATGAGTTATCTAGAAGCCCCTAGAAGGTAAAAGAATTAAATTATTCTAGAAGCTCCTAAAATAAGTGTACTAGTCAAATTGATGGTAACTAGGAGTTAATAAAGGGTATAGTTTTTGCATCAAGAAATACATTAAATAATAATGTGGTTGCAACAAGAAGATAGTTAAGGGAAACAAAGTTATGAACTGACAAATTATAGAAAATTTAGTTGCAATAAGAAGTTGTGAATAAAGATAATTTATTTAAATAATAAATTAGTCAAAGTGGTTGCAAAGAGAAATTATTTAAATAATAAAGTGGTTGCAACAAGAAGTGGTGATTTTACTATTTATGGATAGATCAAAGTGGTTGCAAAAGAAATTAATTAAAAAATAATTTAGTTGCAACTAAAAGTGGAGAATTTACTATTTGTAGCAAAGTCAGTTAGAAGTGGAAAAGTGGTTAGAAGTGGGTTAGCCATAAAATAAGGAAAGTGGGTTAAGTTGGTTAGAAGGTAACCCCTTTAGGAAGCTACATGGAAGTATAAATAAGAGAGAAAGGCTCTCCCATTAGTACCTATTGAATATCATTAAATATTATTTTTTTGAAAAGTTATTTGGGTAGGTATTATTGATAGAGAAAAGTGCGGAAGAAAAAGTGCGGCAAAAAAATCGTGGCAGGAAGAAAAATCATGGAAGAAAAAGTGTGACAGAAAAAATGCGGAAGAAAAATTACAGAAGAAAAAGTGTGGTGGGAAATGTGCGGCAGGAAAAGTGTGGCAGGAAAATCGGGGCATAGAAACTGTGGTAGCAGTTTCACGGTATAAAAACCGTTGCAACAGAATGCTACAAGAATAAAAAGGTAAGGTTTTCATATGTGTAGTGTTGAATTTATGAATCTGGCTGAGGATTTGCCTTGTAAATCTATTGGATGCCCTCTTGGAACTCTAGGTATTGTTGTAGAGTTGATCTGAGGAAGATCTATTGAAGTTTAGTATTGGTTCATGTTTGAGGGATTTTTGTTGAGGTATATTGTTGAAGTTATTGGTACAAATAGAGTTTGTATAACAATGAGGTTCTAGCACATGGTTTTAGGTGCAGACTTGTGGTATAGTGTTTGAGGTATATTTGATCAGATCAGATTGGTTAATGAGTATACAGTGAAATATTTGATAGAACAGGTTGTGACAATGACATATTCAGTTTCTACATTTGGCCCTTATATTTCAGGGCAGTTGGATGGGGGAAGGATAGGTGGTTGTAGCCACCATTAGATTATAGCCAGAGAATATAGGGGGTTGCAACTTCCTTCTAGTTATAGCTAAAGAATTGGGGAGTTGGAGCTTCCCACAGATTGTATCTTGAGAAACTAGGGGGTTGAAGCCTCCTTCCAATTGTAGTTGGAGAATTGGAAGTGGGTGCTTCCTTCAATGTAATTCTTGACATATAAGAAAATAATTATGTGGTTTTCTCCTGCATTGGGATTCTACATAAATATTGGTGTATTGTGTACTATGTGGATGCGTTTGTTATTGTTTTTTATGTGCCGATGAATGTTAATATTTATGATACAGTAATATATTGATCATGAACAATTGAACATGGTTGAATAAGTAAAATAATATACTTTTTGGTTTAAAGGATTAATAATTGGTATCATTTCTCATTACTGATTCACCCCCTCTCTTAGTAATCCAACAATTGGAATGAAATTCGGTTTATTCAGGAAACAATTTAACCACTGGAAGGAGATCATGGATTATTTTGAGAATGGAGTACCATCGTTTAATGGTCACAATGGTTTAATGGATGAGATACAGAGCGGAAGGATGAAAGTATTTTTAAAGTCACAGAGGTATGATATTTGGAAATCAGTTGTTACAGGATATGATAGTTCAAAAAGGGAAAAGACTACATAAAAGACAAAACTGAAACAAAATAACAAAATTTCAATGGATTTCATTTTGGAAGGACTATATGATTTAGTAAAGGACAAAGTGGGTAAATGTTCAACAAATAAAGAACTTTGGGATAATTTACATAATATATATTCTTCACCCATCGCAGAGTCAAAGAATGTCAAAAAAGATGTAGGTACAGATCAAGAAGAAATGTTTTCATCATGCCAAACAGATTCAGAAGATGAAAAGTACATAATCAAAAAAAGTATGTTGTTTTTATTTAATTGTGAAAAATGAAGACATCTTGAAATGGAATTCCATGAAGGAAATGAGATAGAAAATCTAATTGAAATAGAATACAGTTATGAAGAAGAATTGATAAGTTCTTTAGATGAAATAAGAAAAGAAAGAGAATAAAACAAGTCACTCAAGAAAGAATTGATGAAAAAAAAGAAAAATTTTCACATTTTTGAACAAGCCCAACAGGTCATCGAGAACTTAAGAACTCATATAGAAGAATCCAGAAAGATCAACGAAGATTTTGAAGATCAAAAGAAGTATTTGGAAGCCAACATAGTAGCATAGAAGGAAGAAGCATAAATGAGAGAGACGATATTGACAAATCATCTTAAGGAAAGAACTAACGATTTAAACTAGCTTGAGGCAGAGTTTGGTCAAAAAGAGATAGGACTTGAAGAAGAAATAATCACATTAAAAATCTAGCTTGAAGAAGTGAAGAGAACAGAAGAATTCATGAAGTCTCTGATAATGAAGAAAGAAGAAGAGGTTGAGAATATTGAAGAAGAAGTTGTCACATTGAGAAGTAAAATCATCAAGCTCAACAAGAACACTAAATAGACAGAAACATCTGCATCAGTTGTAGAGAATGAAGAGAAGCACTCTAGGTTGATAGAAAAGAAGAATGAAGAAAAGAACAAGAGTTATGCATAAGTACTCAAAGGAAGGAATCATCATCAACTAGAATCTAAGAAAACTAATAAAGATACATATTCAAGAAGACTAGCCATGTTCAAGCCAAAAAGAATATTCAATCATGATCATGTTCAGTCAAGGAAAGAATTCAGAAGGACTACACCACAAAGAAGATCATTCATTCCCAGGTATGTCAGTTTCTTTTATGGTCATTGTTTTTATTGTACTAACTTTGGACATAAGGTTGCAGATCGCAGGGATTATAAAATAATTGTTCAAGCAAGAAATTCTTATGTGGCCCCACGTAACATTGAATGTTACAAATGTCATAACTATGGACACATCGCTCATGATTGTAGAAGCATGATATATAATTCCATAAAACATAAAATTGATATGAGATATAAGAAAGTATGTATAAGAAAAATGGAAGAACATGTGAACAAAAACCAGGTCCCAGAGATTGCAACATTAGCAATAAAATGAGATGAAGACAAATCTATAAATAAAAGGGAAGATGTCAGATACATAAAGGTTTGGAAAATAAATGAAAGGAAAGAAGGAAATATAAATAAGGAATGTGTTCAAGAGATTGTACTTTCAGGTATTGTAATGAAATATGAATCCACGGAAAAAAAATAAAGAAGTCATAGTTTAGACAGATGATGAATCTATCGATGAAGATGATGATGAATCTGCATCAAAGAAGGAACTGTTTTGATCCATCCGGCTTAGAGATTCCCAGGTGATTTGAATATTAGATAGGGGTAATCTATGTGGTATCTGAGACATACCAAAGAACCATCCCTCGAGCAACTTGCAGATTTTGAGTAGACAGGTTCATAGCAGTCAGTTAGAAAAAGTCCAGTATGATAGATTGATCAGTTGCAGTAGTGAATACTTCATGATAGTACAGTGACAGATGGGTCAGCATTATGAACAGTTGTGTACCATTGTTTTTGACATTATGGACAGATATGGATTTGTAAGAATACTTAGTGGGTTTGGATAGATATATGACAGTGGACGAGAGCATGAATTCATAGATTGGTTTACAGAGTGGTTCAAAGACAAAGGAACATTATCATAATGGATGATAATTACATAGGAATATGTGAATCCTTATTCTTGAATGTTTTTGATATATGTCAGTTGATTACACAAGGAAGCACCAATGGACAATAACTCCAAAAGGAAATAGGTACAGGAAGACTTATATTTTTCTACACAACATCTTGCAGAGAAGTCAAGAGAGATAAACAAAACCAAAAAGATAGGTAGAAATATCATTCATAAAATTTGTAGACAGAGAGGTAATAATAGAGGTATGATTATAGGGAAGAGATTCATGAGATGCAGGATAGAGAGTTATATGCTTGGAGAGAGAGCATAGAGGCATTTTTCCAGGGGGAGAAATTATCACAAGGGAAGTATGAGTGATATGACTTCAGTGTTGCATCAGAGTGATACCCTTTTTCAAAGGGGGAGATATTAATCATATGCAGGGAGAGAGTATGATCAAAGGTTTATAAACATAGAGAAAATATCAAAGGCATTTAGATAGGGGGAACAACCCCAAGGAGAGTCCAGCCAAGGGGAGTATCCCCAAGGATAGATACCCTTTGTCATTGATTTCAAAGGCAGAGAGATAGAAACATTGATGAGGAGTATGCGCATGAATTTTATCATGACTAAGTTATTCCATCCATGTTCATGTTTCCATTAATTCCAAAGGAGAAGATTGTTAGACAATTGGTTTAGATTGATGGACAGTTGGTTTTGATTGTTGGTTGTCATTGATGTTAACCTTTGGAGAGTGATACTGTAGATTGATGTCAACTCTTAGAGAGTGATGTCAACCCTTGAGCATGTCTAGTAGCTCTAGAGGTATGGGTAAGGAACCCAATTTTGGTTGAGTAATAATGTAAGGAATATCAATGTATATGCAGGTAACACTATTCTAGATGGATAGTACATGTCATACCATTTCTGGTGATATGTGATACGTCACATAACTCCTCATGGTTATATATTTGTGGGCATATGAAGTTGGAGAACCCTCATGAGTTATCTAAAAGCCCCGAGAAGGTCAAAGAAGTCAATTATTCTAGAATATCCTAGAAGAAGTGTATTAGTCAAATTGATGGTAACTAGGAGTTAATCATGGGTATAGTTGTTGCATCAAGAAATACATTAAATAATAAATTTATTGCAATAATAAGTTAGTTAAGGGAAACAACTTTGTGAATTGACTAATTATAGAAAATTTGGTTTCAACAAGATGTTGTGAGTAAAGATAAATTATTTAAATAATAAATTAGTCAAAGTGGTTGCAAAGAGAAATTATTTAAATAATAAAGTGGTTGCAAAAATAAGTGGCGAGTTTACTATTTATGGATAAGTCAAAGTGGTTGCAAAAGAAATTAATTAAAAAATAATTTAGTTGCAACTAAAACTGGGGAATTTACTATTTGTAGCGAAGTGAGTTAGAAGTGGACAAGTGGTTAGAAGTGGGTTAGCCATAAAATAAGGAAAGTGGGTTAAGTTGGTTATAAGGTAACCCCTTGAGGAAGCTACATGGAAGTATAAATAAAAGAGAAAGGCTCTCCCATTAGTACCTATTGAATATCATTGAATATCTATTTTGTGAAAGGTTATTTGGGCAGGTATTATTGATAGAGAAAAGTGTTGCAAGAAAAGTGTGGTAGGAAAAGTGTGGCATAAAAATCACAGAAGGAAAAGTGCATCCAAAAAAGTGTGGCAGGAAAAATGCAGCAGAAAAAGTGTGGCAGGAAAAGTGCAGCAGAAAAACCGTGGCAACAAAATGCTACAAGAAGAAAAAGGTAAGATTTTCATATCTGTAGTGATGAATTTATGAATCTGGTTGAGGTTTTTCCTTGTAAATATGTTGGATTCCCTCTTGGAAGTTTAGGGCTTGTTGTAGAGTTGATCTAAGGAAGATCTACTAAATTTTAATATAGGTTCATGTTTGAGGGTTTTTCGTTGAGGTATATTGTTGAAGTTATTGGTACAGATAGAGGTTGTATAACAGTAAGGTTCTAGAACATGGTTTTAGGTATAGAATTTTAGTATAATGTTTGAGGTATATGTGATCAGATCAGTTTGGTTGATGAGTATACAGTGACATATTTGATAGAGTAGGTTGTGATAGTGACATATTCAGTTTCTACATTTGGCATTTATATTTTAGGGTAGTTGGATGGGGCAAGGATAGGTGGTTCTAGCCACCTTTTTGTTGTCTCCGGAGAACATAGGAAGTCGTAACCTCCTTTTGGTTGTAGCCAAAGAATTGGGGAGTTGGAGCTTCCCTTAGGTTGTACCCTGAGAAGCTAGGGGGTTGGAGCCTCCTTCCAATTGTAGTTGGATAATTGTAAGTTGGTGCTTCTATTGAGCTCCACTTTTTCCATGTTTTTTGATGTACAAAAACATTAATTATTACTCATTTCCCACATTTCATTGTCAATACACACCATAAACCCTAATTAAACACCATCATTTGTCATTTTATCTAGTGTGGTTAATACATTGTCTTTTCTATCTTTTTAGTGGTTAAAAGATTATTATATCATGATTTATTTAACATGGTTTGTGAAGTGTGATTCTTGTACTAGCATGATCAACATTATTGTACCATTACTGCAGTTCAACATTCTGTTGACGGGCGAAATTGACCGTCCGTCAACTGGAAGAACGAGTTTGGTCTGGGGTTGTCTAAATAACCCAAGCCATTTGGTGTAACTCGTTATGACGGGTTTAATGGCTCCGTTAGCCAATCCAAGAATCTAAAAAGAAATGAATAAAAGAGATAAATAACTAACTAATTACTAAACACACTATATATATGTACATATGTCCAAATGTAACTATAGTAGTTGTATTTAAAAAGAAGATGTACAAGTCTCATTTATTTACATGATTTACAGGATGCAAGTTTTAATTGAAACTTACGAAAATCGATGTGAAAAATGAATGCTTCTAGGAAGCAAGTAAAGAAAACACATAAAAATATTTATTGTTTTTCTTTTATAAATTTAAAGAATCTTGCAAAAAAAATTAATGAAACATGAACATGTGGATAGTCAAAGATGAACCATACATTCTAGTTTCAATGATATGTAAATGACAGAAAAATACAAAGAAGCTATCATGTCAGTGAATTAGTGAGGTGTATCCAAGCATCTGCATGAGTGGTGAACATCCAACTACCATGTCCAAGAGTGAAATCTGCAATGAACCTTATGATTGTTCTAAATAAATTCAGAACATGTATTGGCAGCTTAGGTTTTAATGACAGAAAAGGAAACACAAACATAAACATGTGATCTCATAATTATACATGATTACAGCAAGATAAATCTGGAAGCAATTTATGCATTTTATCATTCAATTTAAAACTCAAAGATAAATCTCATTATTTAAAATTAATATATAATCACAACATTTGTATTTTGATGAAGCGAATGATAGATGGTATTTATAATATAAACCTCCTACACACCACAGATCATTTAATCTAAAGATATCAGACCTACACATGTAGCAGGATTAAAAAAAATATAAATAACAACATTATAAACAAAAGGCTAAAGCCAAAATGCATATATGTTGTTCTATTAAGTTTTTGGAATCACTTGTCCATTCTGTAGTCCTGGAAGAAATTGTTTGGATAATAGACTTTAAAGATTGGAAAAATTAATACATAAATGATAATAATTAACCATGTATTGATAAAAAAGACTAAAGCTATTTAAATCAATTCATAATCAATTATTCAAATAATATGAATATATTATTATGAAAATAAAACCATTTTACTTACAGGACAAAAGCCATTAAGCAACCTAGAATTCCATATTCTTCTTTGAAAATATTCATCCATTCTCCCAAAGATTTCAAGCATCCATTACTCCATTTGAAAAGAAATAAAAGTTTACAAAAGCAATAATATACAAAATAGAAAGGATTAAAATCCTCCTCTGCAATTCTTGGATCCCTTTGGCTCTGATCTTTCTCATGTATTTATAAAATGAATGAACAGTCTTGGCGTCACTATTAATTTTTGCCACCTGAAATTTGCCTCATAAAAAGACATCAATATCTCTCAAATCATGCATTTGTTTGATAAAATATCTTCACGGAAGGTAAATGGTTCCATTTGGGTTTTGGGTTTTCAACCGTTTCTTCTAATTCCTCACAGTTTGGCTGCAATCAGTTCTACAAAATTGTCTGTCTGATCTTGACGCCTTTCAAAATTTTATCTATTGTTGCTCATAAAATTATTTGTAGCAATCCAAAATTATTTTTGGATCAATCATCTTGAACATATTTGGATAATAAAATCAAGCCATGATCAGATCCATATCA
>JZKD02S0966806.1:59958-70472 GCA_000966675.3 Picea glauca
AAATGAAAAAAGAATTTAATTAATTAACATCACCAAATGATTTCATGAAAATGAGGAACCAACCAAGATATTATTTGATGAAGTATTGAACACATTATTCAAAATAGTCAAACTTACTAATGAGCAAAAGAATGAACACATAATCATAATTTAAACAAAAGTAAACATTTGATAAAAATTAATGTTTTTGTTTAAATCAAGATTTTTATGCTCGTTTCTAACTTTTTGCATATGCTCTTGTAATGAATGTCTCATACTAAAGTGAATGTCTTAATTTTGTCTCAAAGCAAGCCAAGGTATGGAACTATTTGAAAAGGTTGATTCTGTAGCTCATTATAATTATCAAGATTCGAATGGGGGGCCTTTAAATTTTGTAAAAATATACGGGGAGTTGTTGGGGCCCAACACATTCCCGATGAATACTCTCATTCTGGTACCAGTCATTGTTTTGAAAATTTGCATGGTTTTTGGAAAGATTCAGAAACATGGGTTTTCTCTGTAGTGATGTCAACATGTAGACAAGTGTGCCAAAATCCACCCAGGTCTCACATGTGGACCTCCATCTCAGGGGGAATAACTCAACCAAATCAACAAAAGTTTTAGACAGTCAAATTTGCCCTCAATTTTCGTGCACATGAAGACATATTTGAAAAATCAGAAACATGGGTTTTGTTTCTAGCATGGAAAATTGGGTCTCGCATAAACTGTTTTTCAAAAAAATGAAAGTTTGAGTATTTATTGATGGTTCTTTGAAATGACATATGCTCAAATTGCGTGATATGTCTAGATTTCAAAACATCACACCCAGATTTGATGAGATGGCCTTGGATTTGATGCCTTAGTTATTATATCATTTAAATTAGTATGATATCCTTCGTTGGTTGTATCTAATTATTTATTTTTGTTAAAGAAAATCTCATGCACAGGAACGATCGTTGATTAAGGTTGGTTGTCATTGATGTCAACTATTGAAGATAGTTTGGTAGTGAATTCTGGTAGCACAAAGGTTTGGGTAATGGACCCAAGGTTGTTTCATGTATAATGGTATGAGTTTTGATATATTTGAAGGTAATACTACTCTATATGGATAGTACATGTCATGCCATTTCTGGTGGTATGTGGAACGTCACATAACTCCTCATGGTTTGACAGTTATGGCCTTATGAAATTGGAGGATCCCCATATGTCATCTAGAAGCCCTAAAAGGTCAAAGTAGTGAAAGTGGTTTAAGAGTTTTTAAAAGGTAAATAATAAAGTGAATTTATGAGTTTAATATAATTCAAAGTGAATACAAAAGTAGTTATTTAAACAATAAATTTAATGGAAAAATTATAAGTGGGTTAACCCTAAAATAAGGAAAGTGGGCAAAGTGACCTAGAAGATGATTCTAAGGAAGCTACTTGGAGAGTATAAATAAGAGGCAAGTCTCTCTCATTTTACATCACACTTGAGAATATTGAATATCTATATGTGAATGAGGTAACCAAAGGATATCTAAGCCAAATTTCATAGGGAAGGTGAAGAAAATAAGGCCTGAATTCAAGGAAAGATAAATTATTTTGATGATGCTTTCTAAGGTATGTTATTTACAAGTCATCTCACCATTTTTGAAATAAATATTTTATAGAATGATTCAGGCCATAAAATTGATACGCCATTGAGAAAACATATCCAAGTATCTGTGGTAAAAAATTCATCTTTTGGGTCATTTTATTTTTGGAATTACACTCCGTGGAAAATAGGGTTTGTGGCTAGTCTTGAAACTAGTCTAAAACAAGTGTTTCGGGTAAAAACATCATAAATTATTCATAACATATCCACATTCAGTAAGACCAAATGTGTTGGTTAGATTACAGTCTTTAGTATTATGTGCAACATTTTCAGATGCATTCAACAAATATTTTGTGTGGGACATGCTCTACAAGGTTGCTCTCTAGAATAATCCAAAATTCAGCAAGGTATGCCATTTGTGCTATAAATCATTTTCTAAGAGGTTTCAAGTAGTGATACCTAGAGGAATTGCATAAAAAAACTGAATAACATTGTGTGTTATTTTCATATATTTATTCATTATAGGTACATAGTTATGATTATTTCAAGTTAGTGTTGTTGACTAATCCCAAACTAGTCATGTGAGACTAAAGAAAAATGCTAGTCTCTTATTGTGAAAGTTAAGGAAGTTTTGTAGGTATGTAATAATATACATTAGGTCTATTACAGAGTTACAAATCATATTTAGATGATGAAATTGATGAGGGATTTTCGTTAAGGTACATGTTGTGTACATTGGTTGAGACAAGTAGTTGATGAGTTGACACATACATGAGGTGTATAGTTGATGATGTTGGTACATATTGATGAGTCATATTTGATGAGTAGTTGACACATGATTGGTACATACTTGGTACATGGTTGGATGTACTTGTTTAGGGTACAGGTTTATGATAGGTTGTTTTGTATAGGTTGGTGCATGGTTTATGCACTTGTTTATGGTACAGGTTGATTACAGGTTGAGATACAGGTTGATGCATGGTTTAGGTTTATTGGTACAGGTTTCTAGTGGTATATCTCATAGTGATAGTGTGACAGTGGTTCCATCATTATATTTCTACTTCAGGGTAGTTGGATGGGGTAATGACACATGGTTGTAGCCACCTTCCGGTTGTAGCCGAAGAACATAGGGGGTTGTAACCTCCTTCTAGTTGTAATCAGAGAGTAGGGGAGTTGGAGCTTCCCTTACGTTGTATCTTGAGAAACAAGGGGGTTGGAGCCTCCTTCCAGTTGTAGTTGGAAAACAAAGTAAGCTGGTTCTTCCAATGAATGTAATTCTTCAAGACATATAAGAAAAATAATTTCATGGTTTTCTCTCACTTTGGGTTTCCACATAAAACACTATTGTACTGTGTATGTGTATGACTGTTCATTTTTTATTTACTCTGTAGTTATTGGATGATAATTCTACATTGATATAACACTTGGATTATATGGTTAAAAATGATTAAATTTCTATATTACCGATTCAACCCCCCTCTCCGTAATCCAACAATTGGTATCAGAGCAGGTTCCTTTAGAAATTAGTTTAACCACTAAAAGGTAGGTCATGGAGAGAAACAACTTGTATAAAAATGGAATACCATAGTTCAATAGACATAAGTATGGATTTTGGAGCATAAGAATGAAAACATATATATATATATATATATATATATGCACAGGGATTTGAAATTTGGCAATCAATTGTAGATGGATACATAGCACCAGCAATTCCGCCAACAAATGACAAAGAAGTGAAATTTAGTTAGAATAGTTTCAAAGCCAAAAATGCACTTCTGAATGGTCTTAGTGAAACAATATTCGCCAAAGTTGAACATTGTAAATCCACTAAAGATATTTGCGACAAACTTAAAAATGTTTTTGAAGGAGATTCAAAAGTCAAAGAAGCAAAGCTTCAAACTTACAGAGGTCATTTCGAACAAATTAAGATGAAGGAAGATGAGAATATTGCATCTTACTTTTTATGAGTTGATTAAACATTAAATGCAATCATAGGATTGGGAGAAGAAATCAAAGAAACTTTAATTGTTCAAAAAGTACTAAGATATCTTCCTATGAGATTTGACCCCAAGATATTAGCACTAGAAGAAATATCAGATCTAAACTCAATAAGCATGGATGAATTACATGAACTCTTCACAGCATATGAAATGAGAATTGAACAGGAAAATCTAGATATAAAAGAAGCAGCTTTAAAAGCATCCAAAAAGTCAAAGAAAAAGGGACGGAAAAAAGAAGACCATAGCAGCAGTAGTGACATTTCAGAAGATGATGAAGAAGTGGCCAACTTTGTCAAAAGACTGAACAAGGGAAATGACGATAGGTATAGATGTAAGCCTCCTTTAATTTGTTTTAATTGTGAAGGTATTGGTCATTTTGCTAACAAATGTGTTTATAAGAAAAAGAGAAATGATGAAGGTTACTCAAAAGGAAAACAAACATATAAAGGAAAAAGAACCACAAAGAAAGTTTTAAAGAAAAGCTTATGCACCAAAGAAGACATCTCATCATCAGATGAAGATGAAGTCAGTGACAGTGAGACAGAAAGAGTTATATTCATGGCAGTAGAAGAATCAGATAAAGACTACTCCAAATAAGAATATGAATAATTCGAAGAAGAAATTGAAGAGGTAGAAGTTGACTACCGAGAGAAATTAATGTGTTCCATAGAAGTTATTAGAAGAGAAAAGAAGAAAAAGAAGAAACTACAAGCAAATCTACACAAGAAAGAAGACACTCAAGAACTAGAACAAATGATCACAAATTTGAAGGTTCAAATAGAAGAAGATAAAAGAGTTGAAGAAGAACTCAAAGAACAACTAGAAGAAAAAGACATGATCATTGAAAATTTGGAAGAAAATATTGTCAGATTAAGAAAGGATCTTCAAAAGAAAAATATGCAGAACAACTCAAAAGTTTTGAATGACATTGTCAACAGTCAAAAATTTCATCATGACAAGTCTATACTTCAATACAATCTGACAAAAAAAAGATCAAACTCCAAAACAACAGAGCAAGAAACATATCCAAAAATATTTGCAGAAACAATCAAGGGGGACAGGAAGATCTACAAGGAAGATTACAGGGACACTCCTCCACCAAGAAGATTCATATTTCAGAATCAATAATCGATAGATAGGCCTCAAGAAGAATAAGAATTCATAAGAGTACCTCCTTTCAGAAGATCTTCAACTCTCAGGTATCAGACTATCTTTTTTGGTTTATGTTATGCATGTAATAATTTTGGACATAAAGATGTGAATTGCAGAGCTAACAACAGGAACAAAAACAACTTTGAAAGTCATACACAAAGGGGTTATCCAAAAAGGCCTAGTGAAACACAAAGAAGAAGTTACAACAGGTTTGAATCTTTGATCACTGAAGTGGAATGTTACAAATGTATTAATTTTGGACACATGGCCAAATATTGCAGACTGACAGACCCTCCTAGAGAATTGCAACAGAATAACAATAGTCACATAAAGGAACCTTAGAAAAGGACAGGGATAATAAAGCAGGATCAGTATAGTAATGAAGCATGCACACTCACTCTACAATATAAGAAGAAGAAACATGGTTGGTATGTTGAAAGTGGGTGTTCAAAACACATGTATAGGTGATAGAGATAGGTTTCTTACATTACGAAAGGAAAGAGATAGATCAGTCTCCTTCAGAAATGATGATTCATCCAAAATCATTGGAAAAGGAACAGTTGTAATTTGGAACAAGAATACAAAGGAAGAAAATGTTCTACTAGTAGAATATATGAAACATAATCTTCTAAGTGTGAGTCAAATGTGTGATAAGGTCATAAAGTTACTTTTGATTCACAAAAGTGTGATATAAGAAAATAAGGTTCAGGAAAATTGATTTCTACAGCTGCGAGAATTTCAAGAAACATATAAGTGTTAAGTGAAATTTGAAATGAAAAGTGTTGTCTAGGAAAGGAAGATGAAATTTGGCTATGGAATAGAAGAATGGGTCACATACATTTTGATAACCTTGTCAAAGTCATAAAAAGAGAAGCAATCATATAAATTCCCCAGATCACGAAACCAACCAACACTTTATGCAAGCATTGTCAACAAAGAAAGCAAACAAAGACCAAGTTCAAATCAAAGGAATATTCAACAATAAGACCACTAGAAATTGTGCACACTGATCTAGTTGGACCAAATACAAAAAAGGGTTTAAAAGGTAATAAATACTTTATGTTATTAGTTGATGATTATACAAGAATGATTGCAGTTTTATTTCTCAAGAATAAGGTAGAAGCTTTTGAAAACTTCAAGATCTACTAAGAAATGGTTGAAAATGAAATGGATTCAAAAATCATATGCTTGAGATATGATAATGGAGGAGAGTTCACTTCAAAGGAATTTATGGTCTACTGCAACAGTCATGGAATAAAAAGGAAATTCTTCGTTGCTAGGACAACTCAACAGAATGGAGTTGTTTAAAGAAAGAACAAGACAGTACAAGAAATGGCTTGAACAATGCTAATGGATTCCAAATTGATGAATATTTTTTGGACACAGGAAGTACATACAATATTTCACATTCAAAATAGAGTAATGCTCAGAAACAACACTGGAAAAACTCCCTACGAGCTATGGAAGGGAAGACCATCAAATGTGAAACACTTCAGAGTTTTTGGAAGCAAATGCTACATCAAAAGAGAAGATGGAAAAATGGGAAAGTTTGAATCTCGTGTGGAAGGGGATTACTTGTTGGTTACCCAAGTAAAAGGAAAGCACACAAGTGTTACAACCTAATATTGAACAAAGTTGTGGAAATCATCAACGTAACAATTGATGAAACAGGTAGACAAGAATTAAATGAAGAATAAAATGAATAAACGGAACAACTTTACAAATAAGAAACAAACGACGAAAAATAAGTATAAGGGGAAGATGAAGAGGATGAGACAAAAGAATAAGAGAAAGTTCAACAAGTTCCTCATGTTAGCACTCTATAATTTTCCCAAGGTTGTGGAGGCAATCATGGAGGTAACATCAAACCACTTGGAGTCCTGGATATAGCCCTATACTTTGTGAAATTTCTCCTATGTCAGCTAGATCTGCTAAAGCCACTTCACCTTCATATAAGGTTCTTGACTTTCATACATCATAAATGTGGAATCCACTAGAAAGCATTCCAATAAGCTTGTTCATCCTCAGTTCCTTATTTACTTTAAGCGTGTCTTCAGATGATACCATATATATAGGTTCACTTATGTAACATTCATCTTAGCCAAATTCTTTTCATTTATATTCTTAGAGAGTTTCTTATTTAGATGTCTTTGCATTACGCTTCCCCTTCAACTACCATTTTGAGACATCTGCATCAGCAAAAGTAGATACACTTTCAATAGAATGAGGTTTAGACAAATAACTGTAAATCTCAGGAAATGGAATTAGACACATCCTTTGCAAGAAGAGTTTTTCCCATTCCAGGTTCTCCATAAATAATGATTCTCTTTGGGGACTTTATACGAATATCTTCATTTATTTCATGATTGGTTAAAGGAAGCTCGAGTGTGTCTTTAATCTCTTGAAGTTGGGCATATCAAACTCCAATGTTAGCATATAACTCCAATATTTCCTTCTCAAACTTCATCACAGATACCATTGGCTCCACTTCATCTTGCAAAAAACCAACCACTGAGAGAACTTTGTTGTGCATAAGAACGGCACAACCCAGCTCAAGCTAATCTTTATCTACCAAGGACAAAATTCTGACATAATACTCTGGCCCAACTGATGAGGATACAATGGCATGATTCTCATCTATCAATTCCTCGAGGTATCCTATGCTCATGGGGGAACCATGGGGGTCGACGACCTTGGACCTATCCTCCTGGGGTTTTCTAGCTATGAAACCTATCAAATCAATAGTTTCATACAAAGAATCAATCTTCTATGGTTGTTTGAGTAGTGGATGAACTCCTTTGATGATGTTGACACTTTGATATTTATTTAGACACCTGTGCAAACACTCTGGCACCTGGAATCCCATGTTTTCATTATTTTTGACATATGGGACTTATCCCACCTTTATCAGGAAAACACAAATATATGCCTTATATATCCCAGCACTCTCAATACAAATCGACGCATAGTGCATGGAACAAAGTCCCCTCCTCCTCGTGGTTCAGTGTGATTCTTGGCGTGTTGGCTTTGACTTGTATCTTTACATGTCGTTGCTGACATCTATCCTGTGTGATTGCAGGTGCGTGGTTTGAGGATTGTAGATTGGCCTTCGGGCCCAAAATTTTGGTAAAATATTTACAACCCTATATAAAGACTCGAGAGCCTTTTTACTTTTTTAGAGGCTCCAAAATTAAATACAAAGTCGAGATTTGGTTAATAAAACCAAAATTTAAAATGAAGAACCTCTTCCCTAGCAAAGTCTGAGCCAAAAGAATTCTTTTTAAACGACATTTAATATGAATAATTTTGCCCAAAAAAAACCTGAAAGACAAGAGGCAATTGATGTCAAAATTCATAAAATGTGACAACATTTATTTTGTGACATCTCTGGAGAGGACATATTTGGAGAAGTGTAGATGGACTTTTTATCACTTTCTCCTTTTAAATATACGCCATGACGAATTTGATTCAGGATCTTTTTGAATACAAACCCACCTTTGCGGGATAAAACATTGTTTTCGACCTTCAATCCAAACCAATATATATAATTCAACAACCCCGATTTTCCTATAAATATAGGGTCCTAACACCTCCAAATACATCTAGTAGTCGAGTACAAAAGAATCATCCTTCAGATCAGATTATCAGAAACAAAGATGTAGGTGTTGAGACTAGAAGAAGAATTCATTCACCAGAACAAATGCACCTAACACTATCATCTACTATTGAACCAACCTGTTTTGAAGATGCCAGCAAGGATGAATTTTGGAATAAGACCATGGATGAATAATTGGATCAAATAGAGAAAAATGACACTTGGGAATTGGTTCCAAGACTAAAGGATAAGAATGTGATCGGCATAAAGTGGGTATATATGAATAAATTGAATGAAGATGGATAGGTTACAAGGAACAAAGATAGATTGATATGTAAAGGATAAGCACAGGTTGAAGGAATCAACTTTGAAGAGACAATTTCCTAGTTGCCAGAATGGAAGTAATCTGATTGCTTTTAGCTTATGCATGCTCCAAAAATATTAAAGTGTATCATATGGATGTAAAATCATCTTTTCTGAATTGGGAACTTGAAGAAGAAGTCTACATTGAACAACTGGAAGGATTTTAGTTGCCAGAGAATGCATATTATGTGTGTAAATTAAAGAAGGCCTTGTATCGTCTAAAACAAGCTCTTAGAGCATGGTACTCTAGACTGGATAAATATCTATAGTAGGCAGGGTTCAGAAAAGGAAGTGTACACAACAACCTCTACATCAAGGTAAGACAATATAGCATTTTATTAATTGAAGTTTACGTTGATGATATTATTTTTGGTAGTGATGATGACAGGTTAAGACAAAAATTTGCCAACGATATGCAAAATGAATTTGAAATGTCATTACTTGGAGAACTATCCTTCTTTCTAGGACTTGATATATGTCAAAGCAGCCAAGGAATTTTTATTTCTCAAACCAAATATTGTAAACCAAGATTGTAAATTGGTTATCACTCCCATGCAAACTAGATGAAAGTTGAGAAAAGATGATGATTCAAAGTCTACAAATCAGAGGCAATACAGATCAATGATTGGTAGCCTAATATATGTGACATAATCCAGACCATATGTAATGCAGGAAGTTGGACATGTGGCATGATTTCAAGAAGCACCAAAGGAATCACATGTGTTAGCATTGAAGAGGATTTTCACATATCTTAAAGGAACATAAGAGTTTGGATTATGGTATCCAAAAGGAAAGGATCTATATTTTATGGCCTACACAAATGCAGATTGGGTAGGTTGTATTGATGATCAACGAAGCCCCGGTGGAGCATCGTTCTACTTGGGTGAGTGTTTAGTATCATGGCTGAGAAAGAAACAATCATTAGTATCTCTATCTACAGTTGAGGCAGAGTATATTTTAGCGGCAGTATGTTGTACATAGTTTCTTTGGATGAAACAAACTCTGAAAAATATACAGGTTGAGTATGATGATCCCATTCCAATCTATTGTGACAATACAAGCGCCATCAATATCTCAAAGAACCCGATGATTCACTCCATGATGAAGCACATTCCAATCAAGTATCACTTTCTACGGGAACAGGTTGTAGAAAAGAACATCAAAGTTGAGTATATGGGCACAAAAGAACAAGTGGAATACATATTTACAAAACCACTTCCATAGGAAGCCTTTGAGTATCTTCGCCAGAGACTCATATTTATTTCTACTCCAAAATGAATGCTTTTGAATGTTTATCTTATATGTCTTATATGTACACGAGGAATAACCATAAAGAGGAAAGTTCATTTAGGGGGATCAACCCCGGATGGAAATATACCTTTTCCATTGATGACAAAGGGGGAGAGATTTATCATATGAAGAGGATAGAGGCATCATTCTAGGGGGAGCAATGGTCATAGAGATGCAGAGGACAAAGGCATGGTTCCAAGGGGAGAATGAGTGATATGACTTCAATATTGCAACAAAGTGTTTCCATAAATTCCAAAGGGGGATATTTTCTATTAAGGTTGGTTGTAATTGATGTCAACCCTTGAAGAAAGTCCGGTAGCGAATTCTGGTAGCATAAAGGTTTGGGTAATGAACCCAAGGTTGTTTCATGTATAGTGGTATGAGTTTTAATATATTTGATGGTAATAATATTTTATATGTATATTAAATGCCATTCCATTCATTTTGGTATGTGGAACATCACATAACTCCTCACGGTTTGAGAGTTATGGCCTTACGAAGTTGGAGGACCCTCATATGTCATCTAGAAGCCCCGAAAGGTCAAAGTAGTCAAAGTGGTT
>JZKD02S0966806.1:70596-89728 GCA_000966675.3 Picea glauca
TAATAAAGTGAAGTGATGAGTGTACTATAATTCAAATTGAATACAAAATAAATTATTTAAATAATAAATTTAATGGAGAAATTAGAAGTGGGTTAACCCTAAAATAAGGAAAGTAAGCAAAGTGACCTAGAAGATGATTCTAAGGAAGCTACTTGGAGAGTATAAATAAGAGGCACGACTCTCTCATTTTACATAAAAATTGAGAATATTGAATATATATAGGTGATTGAGGTAACCAAAAGATATCTCAGCCCAATTTCAGAGTGAAGGTGAAGAAAAGAAGGCTAGAATTCAAGGAAGGATAAATTATTTTGATGATGCTTTCTAAGGTATGTTATTTACAGGTCATCTCACCATTTTTACAATAACTATTTTTATAGAATGATTCAGACCATAAAATTGATATGCCATTGAGGAAACATATCCAACTATATGTGGCAAAAAATTAATCTTTTGGGTCGTTTTATTTTTGGAGTTACACTCCGTGGAAAATACGATTTGTGGCTAGTCCTGAAACTAGTCTAAAACTGGTGTTTCGGGTAAAAATGTCATAACCTTTTCATAAAATATCCAAATTCAGTAAGCCCAAATGTGTTGGTTAGAGTAACATCTATAGTATTATTTTTAACATTTTCAGATACATTCAACAAATATTCCATGTGGGGCACGCTCTACACGTTCGCTCTCTAGCATAAGCCAGAATTCAACAAGGTATGTCAGTTTTTCTATAACTCCTTTTCTGAGAGGTTTCAAGTAATGAAGCCTAGAGGAATTGAATAAAACAAATTGGAGAACATTGTGTATTTTTGTTTAGATCTTTATTCATTACAGGTACATAGTTATGATTATTTCAAGTTAGGGATGTTGAATAATCCCAAACTAGTCATGTGAGACTAAAGAAAAATGCTAGTCTCTTATTGTGAAAGTTAAGGAAGGTTTGCAGGTATGTAATCATATACACCAATTCTATTACATAGTTACAAATCATATTTAGATGATGAAATTCATGAGTGATTTTGGTTAAGGTACATGTTGGGTACATTGGTTGAGACATGTAGTTGGTGAGTTGGCACATACATGAGGTGTATAGTTGATGATGTTGGTACATATTGATGAGTCATATTTGATGAGTAGTTGACACATGATTGTTACATACTTGGTACATGGCTGGATGCACTTGTTTATGGTACAGGTTGATTATAGGTTGTTTGGTACAAGTTGGTGCATGGTTGATGCACTTTTTTATGGTATAGGTTGATTACAGGTTGAGGTACAGGTTGATGCATGATTGATGCATGGTTCAAGTTTATTGGTACATGTTTACAATGATAGTGTGATAGTGGTTCCATCATTCTACTTCTACTTCAAGGTGGTTGGATGGGGCAAGGAAAGGTGGTTGTATCCACCTTCCGGTTGTAGCTGGAGAACATAGGTGATTGTAGCCTCCTTCTTGTTGTATGCAGAGAATAGGGGAGTTGGAGATTCCCTCGGGTTGTAGCCTAAGAAACAAGGGGGTTGGAGCCTCCTTCCAGTTGCAGATGGAAAACAAAGGAAATTGGTGCTTCCAATGAATGTAATTCTTCAAGAAATATAAGAAAAAACATTCAGTGGTTTTCTCTCTCTTTAGGTTTCCACGTAAAACACTGGTATATTGTGTATGTGTATGATTGTTCATTTGTCCATTTATTATTTACTCTGCAATTATTATATGATAATGCTACATTGATATAACACCTGGATTATATGGTTAAAAAGGATTGAATTTCTTTATTACTGATTCACCCCCCCTCTCAGTAATCCAACAACAATGGATCGATGCATCTCAAAATGTATTAAATTTGTTATTCCAAATATTATTTATTGTTGGTCCTTCTCCTTTCATGTATAAATGAAGGATGGAGGTAGCAAGTCCAGGGAGGATTGTATATATCAGAACTAAGTATTTATTGTAAGCGGAGGCTGCAATTTTTATTTAAAATGAATAAATCAGGTGTTGTTGTGATTCTGAACTTATTTTGATCGGGAAGGGCCCCTTGACCCAGGTGATGTTCCTGATTTATAATTTTATTTAATTTCAATAAGATTGTTGTTTTATTTGGTTTTCTTTTTCTAATTTTATGTTTTTGTTCGCTAATTCCCATTTCATTTTAATCCATTTCAATTCTACCAACTCTGTTATTTCTTCAATCCGCTCCCTTCACGCTGCAAAGAGTGTGTGGATCTCTCCAATCTACGATGCCTTCATTTCATCCATTGGTATTCCTGTAGCACTGCAAATTACTTCATAAATATTTGTTTGTGTTATACACATATGTAGGTTTTAATATTGTGTTGTTCGGTTCATTTATAAATTGTGTTATATATTCATGTAGATGTGTGACATATACATTGTATAATGCATTGTTACATTCACTACATATAAAGATTACATCGTGTTATACAAAGGTTGTGTTGCATATTGTGTTACAATACAATTGTGTTAATGTTATATTATTGTATTGTAGATTATGTTATTATGTTATAATAGAAGCTATGTTATGATTAGTATGTTATAGTTATATTAGTTTCGTGTGTCATCATACATATATTGTTTTGTTGTTATTTATTATTATTGTGTGCATTTCCCATTGTTTTATTGTATGCTTGTTTATGATGATATGTTATATATTATATGATTGTTTATTATGATATGAATAATATTTTGTCAATCTAATGTGTTTTGTGTTAAAGTTTAAGCTATTATTAGGTTACCTTTCTAGTTACTAGATAACAATAGCATAGACAGGATCACTAAGAGAAACATAATCACAAGAGTAAACAAACATTTATCCTGGGAAAACCTCAAGAGGAAGAAAACCCAACAAAACTTCCTTAATATAGATAGCCAATACAATGCCAAGATAATAAACCAAACAACAAAGAAATTCCTCTCCCAAGGATGCGCCTCTCTCTCTCTTCCTTCTTCTAGCAACTGGTAACTGCAGCTTCCTTCAATACTTGTGCACTAGATGAGTGACTTGAGTGTGTGTCTGAATGAGGCATTGGCCTCTCTTATTTATACAATTTTGGCACGTGTGGAAGTGTCTCTTCACTGGCAGGGCCAACTTCTTCTTTTGTGTGGTTATAACCACCTTTAATATATTCTGGGGCCTACTTCTTATTTATCTTATTACAATTAGGGTTTGACCAATCCGCCAAAGGGGATTTGGTCATTTACAATACCTGACATGATCAATCCACAAAAGGGGATTGATCTAATCAATAATAAATATATTTTATCTTTATCCACAAAAGGGGATAAGAATATTCTTTGCAGTTACATAATATTTTAACACTCCCTCTTAACAAGAAGGATATTCTTTATATTTTGACAGGTCACCAGATGTCGACATCAACTAGGTAGCAACATCCACTGGATAACAAACTAGGCAACATCATCAACTAGGTAATCATCATTAACTAGATAACTGGAGGCATCCACTTGCTCATCTAGCATCATGATCATTGACTGGCATATTTATAAATCATCGAAAGTTTTGTTCTCTTTATCTTCGCACAGAAGATACTCTTTCTTTCTTTTGTCTTCACACAGAAGATACTTCTTTCTTATCTTCACACATAAAATATCTTATCTTCACATAGAAGATTTCCTATGAGTTTTTCCATTCCTTTTATGTTCTCCCTTCTCTTGTAGTCATCTATCTCACCCATCCACTGGGGAGGACTACTACCATAGCTTCACTCCTAGTCATCCCACATGACTAGAGAAGCTAATATGCTAGCCTGGGCAAGACTAGACTCCCTTTCCATGATCCACGCAGGATCATGACACAAACCTCAAGAGCCAATTAACCATTCCACATGGTCAAGGTTTTTGTTCCAGGCTACTCAATCCTTGTCTAGAAGAGAGTATCTACCCGCTGCCCCTTGGAGAAACATCTACATTCCTCTCTACAAGGGTGCTCACACCCCTCTCTACGAGGGTATTCTAGCATGTCCCTAGAGTATCCAAAACTCAACACTTGGACATAGGCCAAGCTTGGAAAATTTCTCATTCCCCTTCTCTATGAAGGTCTCTTCTCTTTTCCTTCTCTATGAAGGTCTACCTGTGGGATTGCTCATTCCTTCTCTACAAAGGTCTCTTCTCTTTCTCCTTCTCTACAAAGTTCTAGCTATGGGATCTAAAAAAATCTCTTGTGGTCCAAAATATTTTCATGGTATAATACCATGCTTCCCATTTGTTGGGCACCATCCATCTACTGGATAAATTTCGTCTTGATCAAAGTATTTGGGCACCATCCATCTGCTTTCCTAACTGCATCAAATCATGATCCTCCATTTCGAATCTGGACACATAGCTCCCTCTTGCACCAAAATAATAGCTTCTAATTATCATTCTTGAAGTTCTCTTATGTAATATCTTGGGTGCCTTCTTGAGTTTAAAAATTTCTTGCTGACTTCATACTGGATCAACTTGCTCCCTCTGCATCTATAAGAGTGGTATTGGAGCAATCTGTAGTTACCTATATCTCATCAACTATATCTGAGTATCCATCTTTTTCTTCATTTTCAACATTTTTGTTATGCATCTTTAGGAGCCTCCTGCTCCTATATAAATACTGGATATTGTCGGGTCTTCACTGACTGTCACCATATCATACATCCTTATTATGTTGTCTGCAAGTCACGGCATAAGTTCTTTCTTCCAAGACTTGTAGACTTACTTACACTATGATTTCTTTGTCACTCTCATGAGTGCTCATACATGAAATAAATATGTTATCTCTTTCTTCATCCTCTTCTTTGATACTTCCTTCATAAGTCTTCATAGACACTGAAATAAAATGAGCTTAATTAACATTCTCACAAAAACTAACTTGTAATGATAAAGTATTAAAGTAAACAAGATACTAAAAATAAACATGAACACTTATCTTTTGTTTTTGTGTGGGGAGGCTTCACGAACTCCACCATTTGTTATCTTTGTTCAGATCAACTATCTTCAACTTAAAGTACATAATCTTTAATTTTTGTTAAAGATTTCTTTGAGGGAGGAGATTCCTCTTCTTCTAGCACATGTGCTTGATACTTTCTTTTTCCTTTTCCTTGAGGACAGTCATAAGAAAAGTGTCCCAACTTTTGACAGTTGTAGCATCTGATCTTTGAAACATCTTTCTTCTTGTCTAGAACTCTTATGGAGTTAGCTTATTTATTGTTCTTCCTGAAGGAACTTCTTTTGTTTTTTTGAGCTATAAGAACTTCCTCTTCATCGACAATTAATCTCTTTTGTTGGTCTACAAGTCTAGATTATTTGTGTGTTCAATCTCCCCATAACTTATCAAACTTGGGTAACTTGCTTCTTGCACACACTCCTTGTACAAAAGGAATCCAAAATGTTGGAAACCCATTTAAGGTTGTGGTTACAAGTTCTTTGTCACTAATGACATCTCCAATAGCTGCAAGATGATCTCTGATATGATAAACGCTCATAATATAGGATGTGACAGATTTTGAGTTGTCCATCTTCATATTACGAAGTTGATTTCTTAAGGTAACATTCTGGCTAATGTCTTTGCTTTCATATAATCTATTGAGTGCTTCATACATTTTCCTTGTTGTCTATAGTTCAGATATATGAGGGATAAAGTGATCTTTTACTGAATCTGACATGATTCACTTTTCTTTCTTTTCATTCTTCTTATGGTTGGTCTTTTGCTTTTCTTCATCTGGTTCTGGTACACCCACTGTAACATGTTCTAGGAGATCATTCTCATCTAGAATCATCTGCAACCTATGCTTCCAAGATATGAAGTTTCTATATCCTTCCAGCCTATCTTCTACTCTCATGTTGGTAGCCATTCTTTCTTGTAGAAGAAACCCTAGCCCTCCGGGCTATAGAAATAATAAAAAAATCAAATTACTTGGATCTAAAAAATGAACTCACCAAAAGATGCATTGTACTAAGGAGAGTATCCTGGTGTGTTTAGATTTCAAAAAATCAAACTTTTACCCCTCCAAATTTGATCTGCGGATTTCTAGACTGGTGCTTCTAGTTTTCTAGTACTTCTGGTACACTGGTACTTCTGGTTTTCTGGTACTTTGTGAAAACTACGGTTTCACTTTTCGGGAGATCTAGCCACTTAAAAAGTGCGCCGAGGATGCCAAAATGTTCCTTGAGGTAGGGCGCACCTTTCTAGATGGATTTGAGGCTGAAAACCTTCTTTAATAAAAAAAACCCTAATTTTCATGTACAACAACAGTGACGTTTTTCTTTTTCCTATGAAAGATGCTCTCTTTAGCTTAGCTCTAATACCATGTTAAAGTTTAAACTATTATTAGGTTACCTTTCAAGTTACTAGATAACAATAGCATAGACAAGATCACTGAGAGAAACACAAACACAAGAGTACACAATCATTTATCCTAGGAAACCCTCAAGGGGAAGAAAACCCAGCAAAACTTCCTTAATATAGATAGCCAATATAATGCCAAGATAATGAACCAAACAACACAAAAATTCCTCTCCCAAGGATGTGCCTCTCTCTCTCTTCCTTCTTCCAGCAACTGGTAACTGCAGCTTCCTTCAATACTTGTGTAATAGATGAGTGAGTTGAGTGTGTGTCTAAATGAGGTGTTGGCCTCTCTTATTTATACAATTTTGGCACGTGTGGAAGTGTCTCTTCATTGGCAAGGCCGACTTCTTCTTCTGGGTGGTTATAACCACCTTTAATATATCTTGGGGCTTACTTCTTATTTATCCTATTACAATTAGGGTTTGATCAATCCGCAAAAGGGGATTTGGTCATTTACAATACCCGACATCATCAATCCACAAAAGGGGATTGGTCTAATCAATAATAAATATATTTTATCTTTATCCACAAAAGGGGATAAGAATATTCTTTACAGTTACACAATATTTTAATATTTTTTTATATATTTGTATATAATATTTATGTTTAAGAGTTATATTGTTTACATTGTTATATATATCATTTTTTCATTTATGCATTGATTTGTTTATGAGTGTAAATGCAGTGTTAATTGGATTTTCCATGAGAATCCATCTCATTCTTATACAAAGAACCAAACTAATCTCATATCAACACATTCATTGATCATGTACATAAAAAAAAATTAATTCCATATCAACATTGACTTCGCTTTCATTTCTAGGTGTATCTTTTCTTGAGGAAAACTCTCTAAAGTGTGTTTATTTGAAGCCTTTACATTACATAATTTTCTCTAGATAGGGTTAATTAGGAGTTTGGTGGATTTGCTCTTAAAACTAGTAAATTCCATTTTAGGTCAGTAGCACACATACATGAGGGTTTGATTAACCTTATCCAAATGACTAATTTGAATTCCATTTTTGGTGAATTCCACATTTACTTTTAGGTTTCCTTACTTGACCTTTAATCTAGTTGCTTTAATTTAGTTTTCTCGTAGTTTAACGAAACACTACAGGAATAAGCCATTGAAGATCGGGATCTAACTCGAGAGACGTGATCTTGCGATACAATGTTAAGCTACATCTTATAGTGTGAATTTCCATTTGAGATTGTCTTACTTGCATTCATTACATTTTGAAGTGTGTTTTTCGGCAATAGGCTAGACTAGGCTCCAATCTTGCATTTCTTGTGCATGCACCTCTAAGTCTACGACTCCCTGGTTGATAATTTAATGTTGGTAAAATAGTACATATATTTTAGCCCAACAAATTCCTTGAATGTAACTATTGACATATAAGAAAAGAATTATGTGGTTTTCTCCTGCATTGGGTTTCCACATAAATATTGGTGTATTGTGAATTGTGTGGATCTGTTTGTTATTGTTTATTATGCATTGATGAATGTTAATGAGTGTGATACCGTAAGATATTGATTATGAACAGATCAACATGGTTGAATAAGTAAAAGAATATAATTTGTGGTTTAAAGGATTAATAATTGGTATAATTTATCATTACTTATTCACCCTCCCCTCTCAGTAATCCAACAAATTCTCCAAATTCGATGGCTATATGGGATCTGTCTTCTCCCGAACAGATCCAATGGCCCAACTTTAACTTTGTGGCCCCAAAACCATGGTTATTGTGGTTTCTTTCCTCTGTTGGATTTCTTCAACCACTACACCATCTGAGCTTTCAAAAATAGTTATTGTGTGATCTCAACGCCCTCTTGGAAGTCATGGACATTCCGAAACTCAAATTTTGTCCATTTTTACAACAATTCATTCTGAAACATTTTCTTCAATTTCCACTTACACGGCCCATCTAGGCTTAGTGTTGAAAATTGGAGCATTGATACCATATTGTGACATCCCCAGGAACCTAGGCTAGACCATGCTACCTCATAGAACACTCTTGCTAAGTTCTGAAACCAATTTGGAGGCACACCCCAAGCCTCCAAGGTCGAGGACTAACACATTGAGAACTTGCCATGTTTCTGATATTCAAAAATTGAACATACCCAGCAATAGACCTATTGGAATATACCACAAAGAAACTCGTGCGGAACATCATACATATAAAACTTAAACAAACAATTACATTATGCTAAAACACATATCAATGCGTAAATAATAATAATCCTATACATACAACATATAGAAGAAAACCTCATAATTGTAAGACATGTATAAATACACAACATGAAAATGAACACATAAATTGTACTTATATTTTTATAGAAGACCACCAACTACGTGAAGACCTTCCATGAAACTCCCAGCCTTATAAAACACTTCTCATCACTCTCAATAGTGGGTCACCCCCAAGTTGGGACTAAACTCCACCTGGGTAAAGGGATTCATAGGCTAGGCTGATACATCAAGAAGTTTCACAATCAACAGGAAGGATTTCATCCAAACAACCAAATCGCACTTAAATCCTATAGCCTCTCATTCCCCACATGCATGTACCACCCCAGAAAGTGTTCCCCTTCTCTTCTCAATAGTCCCTCATTTGTCCCACTTCTCTTCCAGGGCTTTAGCAACAGGCTGGACATAAATTCTTAGAGAACTATAGCTTCAGTTTGGATCCCTCTCAGAAAATCACTTTCCCAACAACCTCTCTCACCTGGAGAGAGTTTATTATAGGCCTAACAACCTACTTCTTCATTCCATGGGCCTGACAATACACCTCTTCAAACCCACAGGCCTAGCAACCTCTTTTGCAGTCCAGCTCCTAAGTTAATTGAGTAAGGGTGATGAAAAAATCAAATCTCAAGTATAGAATATATCATCGCAACAATCCATTCTCATTCAAGGAACCACATTGGAAACAACAACATTCCATTAAGGCATAGTGTGGGCTCAGGAAAAATATAGGTGTGTTGTGCTTCATAGGAAAAGTACGAGATAACTCAAAAATGTTTTCAGTTCCATACGTGTGTGAATGTTATAGAGGTCAATGATGGAGGGGATGGCTCAGTGCATGAGTGAATGTTGGAGAGATCCCATAACAGACTATTTTCCCCCACCTATATTTGCATGCACCATGATTGACACATGGCTCTCTTGTAGCTCATTTCTCTCCACTTGCGATTAATTACCTCTTCCATGAGACTTAGGATAAAGCAATTATCCTTACCATAGTATCTAGAAAATAATAATATAATATTCTCTCATCGTTAATCCCTCAAACTTATCCCTTTTTCCCTGGTCTCCTAGCCCCTTCCCTTTCCCTACCTAATGGAGGTTAGTCCCCCATACTCTTTCATCATGGCCAGTCTACATGCAACGATGTATTTTTTTATTAATGATATGAGTGATAGAATATACAAAAATAAGCTCACTCTCCTTTAGCATCTAGGCTCTCTAGACTAAACATCACATAAGCCTCCTATCCTATAATCACTTGGCTTACTAGCCTACAAAACATGTTTACAATTCAGCAGGGGCTCGCCTTGGGGTATTACATCCCCTTGCAAGCTATCTGACCTATGTCTCATTCTTTGATGCATGAAATTAAATATACTTGGTCTTATTTCCTACCTTGAGCGTGCATGTGTTTTTCTAGTCGAGTTCCCTGGGGAATGACAATGTTGATTCCTACTAATACTCCATGATCATCTAGATCCTCCATGATCATCCCTCCTATCATGAGACCTAGACACTTCCACTTGCTTGGCACTAGCTTCTTGTATTGTTCCTGAATTTTTGTTGACTTTCTTATGCAACATATTTAGGATTTAAAGTATCTCTTCTTGATCCCTCATTATCCTTTCATTATTGGCCCTATAGCTCTGCACTTATGTTTGTAGGCTTTTCATAGTTATAGGATCATGTTTGTCTCATTAGACTCATTCTCAACATTACCCATGCTAACATGTAGACCTATGATTTATTATTCATGGTTGTAATATCCTTGCGCATCATCCATATCTCTAGTTCTCATATAGGAACTAATTATTTCTTCCTAATTTTTCAAGAATGTGCATGTAATAATTGTTGTTAGAATTAAGCATATTGCAAAATATTTATTAATTAGATTGCAGGTCATTCATCATTTTAAATTATGAAAAATATTAATTAACTACTCCAAAATATGGTTCCCTAAATTCATTCCACTTTGAAACATCTTGCCAATGGTTGTACTCATGCCTCAATCTGAGTTTTGAACGAAATGTTACAATATCCACATGTTGCAATTTCCACTCATTTACTACTACAACAATCACTTTTATCACTTTTTGAGAAAATATGATATTCAATTCAAAATTTTGGTTTGAAAAATGAATTCTACTCCTCAATAACTTTCCAACGACTATTTGTTTTCTCAAATACAATCTTCAAGCTTATAGTATGGTTCGAAGATGTTTTGACTATTTTACCCAATTTATCTTTGTATGTAACATGTGTATTATTTCTCTTCCTTCACATTTTTACATACCCAGATATTAAATATGGCTCTGTGAATATGTTATATGGTTCATAATCTTTCCATCAACTGATACTATGCCCCAAACGAACTTCTAAGCAAGGCGTTATGTCCATTAGAAGTAAATTTGTGCCAAAATTTTACCCTTTTTGTTTTGGTTGTAACTTCCTCATATGGAATCCATTTTCTGAACAATTTATCCCATTGGTGTAATATGTGGTGAATACATGCACAGAAGATCTAGCTAGAAAAATAGCACACATAGCTTGCAAAGGTGAGAATAACAGAGAAAAATTGGATTGAATTAATAAGAAATTGTATTAACCATATTCCACACACAAAGAGTGAATAATTTATAATAAGTATAGGCTACATGCGTAACTAATGCACCATAGTAGTGATCTAGAGAGATTTATACACTCATTGATAGACACTGGAGTGTACTTCCACCTAGTCCTAGTTAATTGATCCATACAATCATTAATTAACTAAGTCACATGTGTGGAAGTGAGAGAAACACATGCAACTATTGGTGATAAAACTGGGATTTCCTTGCATGAGGGAATTCCACTAGTCTAACTGAGTGTAACTAACTTTGAGATGAAGAGGAGCACTCTATATTGTAGGGGAATATTCTCTAGAGAGAATATTCTCATCTAAGGAAGTGTTCTCAACATTGGACAATCAAACTTAGGAAAATAATTCTAGGTTAATGTGTGATATTTCCAACACCCCCCCTGAACACTACTAGGGTGTACATGATAAATGGGTCCCGAAAATAGAGGCCATGCCAGGTAACCATTATACAATGCATATAAGAATGAGACACTAAAAATTTATGAAAGAGGGGAAACCTCATGGGAAAACCCCCCCATCAAGGTACAATGCATAACAAAAAACAAAAAAATGAGAAGGAACAAAAAGAAGTAGACAAGCAACTATGTCATTCACTCCATGAAGACGTCACAATTGTGCAAGTTTGTGCTCATTGAATATTTCTTTGAATATGTAGATGTCTGCATAGATATGATGAAGTAGATGCACCAGTGATATTTCCACACATATCCTCTTTCTCTTTTTGTAATTAAGAATATCCAAATGAAGTTTGGATGAAACTTTGAAAACGCGTGGCCATTTCCGAAAAAACACTAAAATTTTGTATATTTTAAAATGCTCATAACTTCACTTCCCGAACTCCATTTCAGATTATATATTTTTTTAAATTGGGTATTTTTCCGAGAGGAATTCAAATATCCAATTTATGTATACAAATTCTTCTCATAAAATGTCATAATTGAATCTAATGTGCACAGCCCCCTTTTGGCTCCTGAGATGCATGTAAGGTGTAGGAAAACATTTCTACATGTAACTCCTATTATGCATGAATGATGTATTCCACATGAAATTCATAAAATAAATATGAAATAGAGTAGAAATCATATGCAATTAATGGAACACAAATTTCTGCAGATACTTGTGTAAAAGACTCTTCAGAACAATAGGCTTGATCTTCTAATGACTTCTCTTTTGGCTCTATATTTTCAATCTCCTTCATGCAATCTTCGCAATCTTTTCTATTCCCAAATATAACCTCCAATATAGTACATAGTTTGTTTGGAGTTGAGTCTCGTGACTCATCATATACTTGGTGGATAATTTCAAGAGAAATAGACCAGAAGATAGATCCTATGGGCATATCTTATCTATTGAGAAAGTCATTTTTCTCATCGATAGAATCAAACTCTGCTCCCATTTCCATGGTTATTTGGTATAATCCTCTACTTCTAAGAATAAATAGAATCTTTGGCTTCCACTCCAAATAGTTACGAGGCATGAGAAGTACTGTCGGCAAGTAAAATATAGATTCCACTGATCTTGTTGCTATGTTCCATCTCCGGTACCTACAAAAGAGTGTTGGTGAAGATCCTTTCTATCCTCTCATGGGATGCAATAGCATGTAGATTTTATGAGATACTTGCACATAATATATAGATAACAATGAAATATAGACAACTTGCAAATGGTGTGAAGAGAAGACAAAAATTGGAGGAAAGAATGAAATAATTTATATTAACCGAATTCCACACTCAAAGAGTGAATAATTTGTAGTAGATATAGGATACATCAGTAACTAATGCACCATAGTATTTATCTAGAGATTTCTAGACACTCACTGACAGACACTAGAGTGAACTTCCACCTATTCCTCGTTAAGTGACCCATGCAATCATCAAATAACCGAGTCACACATGTGGAAGAAAGAGAAACACATGCAATTGTTGGTGATAAAACCAAGGTTTTCATGCATGAGTGACTTCCACTATTCTAACTGAGTGTAACTGACTTTGAACTAAAGAGAATCACCCTGTTTTTTAGGGTAATATTCTCTAGAGAGAATATTTTCATCTAAGGAAGAATTCTCAACATTGGACTATCAAACTTAGAAAAATAATTATAGGTGAGTGTGTAATATCTCCTACAATTGGAAATCTCTCCTCAAGATCTTTTATTTGAGTTGCAGAGACAGAATGTACCTTGGTACAGTCTATTCTCGTGGGTTTTGATTGGATAAAAATGTTGTTTAAATCCTCAAAAATGCCCTGCAAGTTAATGACATTCAAAAACCATAAAATTTCGCATGAAATTGATTGTTTTACTACTATAACATCCCTTTAAATATGAATCCTTGATCTCAAATCACATGAAATATGATCCATTGATCCATTCTCCATCGTCCATCAAAAACCAAGATTATCCTTTGGGAATGCACATCACTTTCCCCAAACTATCGACCTGACCATCGGTCATCGACCCAACTCCCCGATGACCTATTTGCACACAACTCACAATCGATTGACACGATCATCAGTCGTTACTGATATTCATTGGTCAATAAAACTTCTTATTGATTTGGTTGATGTCTAACCATTGGCCCATAGAAGATCGACGATCCTTGATGACTATCAAAAACACTTCCCCAATTCATCTGACTCGACCATCGATCATCGGCCCCTTCTGGGATGATGTGGAAATTGTTGACGTGGCATGACACATGGATGATGATGTAGCATGACACATCATATTGAGGTGTCAACTTGGCTGATGTGGCATGATACATGGATTTTGACGTGGCATGACACATCATCCTAAGGTGTCAACTTCCCTGATGTGCCATGATACATGGATTTTGTCGTGGCATGACACATCATCATCCTCTTCCTTCATTGACCATCAGTCAATTCTCTTGGATGAACTAAACACCTTGTCGAATTTTGTCGACACCTAACCACCCGCCCATCGGCCATCGATGAATTTTGTTGTTTGTCTTGAAACACTTCTCCAAATCAACCAAAACATGACCATAGACCATCAAAGATTTTCGTTGGCAAATGAAAATAGTTCACTAGATTCAGCTAACACCCAACCGTCAACCATCGGTGGTCAGATATTTCTTCTGGTTGAACCAAAATCTTCACCATTTCGGTTGACCCTACCATCATCCATTAATGATTTCTCTTATCAAATTTCCACACTTGGGAAATTTCGACCAAAATCTCTAACAAATCGAAGTCGTCTATCTCTTCAACTTCCAACTGTCGAATTTGAATTTTGGCCATGGATTTGTTCAACCTTCCAAACATCGGAAACCTTCCATATTTTTAAATTTATCAAGGTTAATATTAGCCATTTATCTCACGATCACACACGATCTTGACTGTCAATTTACCAAATTTCCTGTAACGTCTAAAGAGGCCATTAAAATGTGAAATTCGACCATTCCAAGTTGAATACGACTTTGCAATTTTGCATATTGGTTCCATTAACCTGCTTAAATATTTTTTATTCATTTAAACATGAATCTTGACCATGTATTTAGGGATTTGACTCTAATTTTCTCTCGATTTTCCCCCAAATTTGCATATACCAAAGTCTGCAACAACAAATTTACTCAAATTCGCATTGGTTCCTGGCCCATATGGGTCTAGTGTTGAACCAGTAGCTCTAATACCATACTATAATGTACCCATCCCCCAGTTGGGTCACGTCACTATTAAAATGATCCACTAAAAATTTATGATACTAAATATAGTTGCAGAAATAAACCACACCATGGTATTCATAAACTTAAAACTATCTATGTCGCTTATAAACGTAAATACAATTTCTTGACTATGCATAGAACCACTAAATAATGTACAAAATCATCCCACCACATAGACATGAATTTAAATGCATCATTCTTCTCACAACAAGCAGTAATATCCAAATATAATTCAGAGTAAACTTCACAACAACTATATCAACATCATACATGCATAAACATAGAAATAACAACACTTATCTTATAAAATGTGAAACCTTTTGTAGAGGATGGATGTTCCTCCCAAAAATAGCCTTGATGTTCCAGTTCTCAACAAAAATACACCATCGAGTTGGGGCTATGAAGCCACGAGAGATGATGGTGAATAAGGCTGACTAATTTCCCCCTTTCAACATCCAATCTCATAGCTAATTCTAGTCCACCAACTCACTTCTCCTCAACCTGCACAACCCAAGGAATGGAATCCAACTTCATTGCTCAAGGTCCCTCAGGAATTTCCACTCCCCTCCAAGGTTTCTAGCATAGGTTGGAAAATAATTCTACTTCTTGGGACCTCATGAATTCTACAGCTAAAAACAAAAAATTGTCCAACAACAAACTATGTTCTTCCGAAGTGAATTTTGAGCAGCACATCACTCCCAGGAATGTAGCCTATTTATTCACAATATTACAACTCCAAACAACATCAAAACATGTCCACGACAACTACCTTCAATCTTCACCACTAAGAACTCTATTACTAGCTAGAAAACTCCATGTAAAAACAACTTTGCATACAAAAACGTGAATCCATAATTCTGGTCCCCTGCCCATACAAATTTTTCCTCCCTTACTCTTTATTTCTTGACTTGCACTCTTCCCCAAGATGATTGTACCTTCCCCAAGATGATTTTACTTATCCCCCATGCTCTCAATATCTATGGGAAGTGACTCTCACACCAACCCTCTTACATGAATTCAATGATTGGACTCTATAATACTCAACAACTAATGGAAGGTGTTATCGCATATATTTTTCAAGGGCAACAGGTTGTCTGAGTTCACAGATTGCACAAGAAACATCAAAGCGAAGCATTCAGAGCAGTCCATTTCGGGCTCTAAATGCAAGCAACAGGCAATATCAGCTTCAGTGGCGGACATTCCTGAGAATAACAGATTGGCGATTTGCAGGAATTGGGGGTTTGAAATATTGTTAAAGATTTTTTTTCAAAGAGCCAAAGTCTCGAAGTGGTCTAAGTTCCAAAGTGACCAGAATGTCGAAGCGCCTGAAGTATCGAAGTGGCTGAAGTGTCGAAGTGCCCTAACTTTCGACGTGGACAAAGGCTCAAAGTGAATCTAAGTCATTGATCAGTAATAGCCACGTGTCATCAAATCCATAGATCTGGGTAGAAGCATAGAAGATAAGAAATATTCAAGTTTCAATTTTCCAGGAGCCTGGAGACCCGAAGTGGATATCAGCCATCCAAATCCATGAGCCTCGCGTGGTCAAATCCCTAGCTCTGACGAATTTTCATGGGGAAAAGAAATTTTGACTATTGAGAAGTTTCAAGCCTGAAGCCACGAAGGGATCTAAGTCATTGATCTCAGGAGGGAAACATGTCATCAGATCCATAGCTCTAGGTAAAATTAGATTAAGGTGAGAAAGGTTGGTGAAACCCCATATCACCACTTAAATGGAAAGCCAGGTCGGACTGCCAACAAGTCGGTTCTTCTGTAGGTTCCTACTGAAACATGTTTGCATCTGACAAAAGCTTGCATCTAACAGAATCTCATGTCTGACAGAAGATTGAATGCACAGTCTTTCAAAGAGCATGCAGACGTAAAGCCTTGAATTCAAATACTCGAGCATGCCTATGATTTTAGTGGTGAATTTGTCTGAGTATATAGGAGTCATTTTGATATTTTTGTAAGGGTCGTTATTTGGTTGAGCAAGGATCCCAATTTTGTAATGCTTGTGATACCAGATTTGTTCTCTGGTTATGTAATCGATTTGATACTTTCATGTTAATAGAAGTCATCTTCCTGTTTCTTTTCATTTTTTCTGTAAAAATTGTTTGAAACACTCGATTATGGCTGATCCAACCAAGGATCGTTATGTGGTTATAATGGAGGTTTGATTATAGCTGCATCATGATCGATTTTACTCATTTCCCTGTGTTGTATTTTCCCTCTTGCATTGGATGGCTCGAGCATGGAATATCTAATCAAGTTGTTGTAGTTGCATAATGATGGAGGTTTGATCATTATGTTTTTGTAACTGTGTTGCTTGCACCATATTTCAGTGTTTGAGGCTTGGGCTCCAGCTTTCTCTCGATTATGAGATTTTCCTCCCCGAGCCGTTGGAAGGCCTAATTCCCATAGCATTCTCGTTTACCTCTCTCACTAAGTATTCCCTCTTCTCTCGATTTAACTCAATTTACCGAATGAAGTTAATGTGGCCCTCACTTCGTTGTGCATTTCTTGTCCAGTTCTATGTTGAACATAATTCATTATTTTGAGTTTTGTCCATTGACCTCCATCCAAATAAAACCAACATCCACCTAAAATATGATGGGCACTGGTCTTACCTTCTCTGCAATCGAAGGATGAATTCCATTGCTAACATTTATGGGGCCGTTGTTGGGGAATGAATTGAAGACCTTTCCCTGGGTAGAACGACAATGAACTTCTGATTATGAAGATGCATCAACTATCAAAACCATTGAATATTGTGATTGCACCTGGCGACTCCACTGTTTTAGTGCAGCTACTTCTAGCTACACTTGAAGTTCCCCGGGAGAACACAACGATCATATCTGGTTTTTTATGGTGAACAAAGACCAGACACACTCATTCTGCACATCATTCACCTGGCGACTCCATGGTTGAAGAATCGATTGGCGACTCCATTGGTTCGAAATGGAAAAAATCTTGGCTCAATTTTTTTATCCTTTTAACTTCTCTGTTGTTCCTAGTTTTCCCAATGTTGTTCCTACTCTAGATGAGTGGGGTGATTTTTTGCCCATATTTAGAGAACATAAAGATGACAACCTTGCCCAACATCTCTGTGAGTTTCATGAACTCATGCACTAATGGGAGATACATCATGAGGATGTATTATTAAAGATGTTCATATTCTCATTAGCAGGAGATGCTCGTTAATGGTATCACTCCTTACCTCATGCTAGCATCTCCTCCCTGGGATAATTTCATGCATCTTTGATCAATAGGCACTGTCAAAATTTTTATTCTTCTAAGTTAATTTTTCATATTAATTGTTGTGAAGAATATAAATACTATGCTCAAGGTATGACTGTTTCAAATGAAATTTGTGAGGGTGAAGGCTGCGAGGAGGAAGAATATGCCCTAGTTGAGTTGGTGTGGCTAGCGATATCACTTTCTGCAAGGATGGATAAATTGAAGGCATATCGTGTTCACTACTCTTTTGAATAAAGCACAAAGGATTTTCCAGTCCTAGGAGAATATGTTCTTGGCAACCCTTGTTAAGAACCAAATATCAATATAGCATAGAAAAACCTCAGAATAAGTACTCAACAAATTGAAAAAGAGAGAAACTCAAATAACAAGCCTCTTCGAGGAGGGGACAACCTCCTTATGCCCACATAAATGTACAATTACAAGATGATTCAAAATGAAAATGTCTCATTGGTATATATAGGAGACTAGGAGGTATAATTACAACTAATGGACTAAAGCCGACATAAATAAAATAACATTACTAATATAATATACCCTAATTAAGGGGTAATGAGCCACTATTTATGGCTTAACATGCCCCTCCCCTTGAGACAGATGTTTTCTGCAATGATTGAGTAACTCTGGATGCTTCTGTATAAAAGAATCATCTTCCCAAGTGGAATCTTTAGCTGATAGTTTCCTTCATTTAATGAGATACTCTGAAATGGATATATTCCTTAGCTGGTGAATTCTTGTGTCAGTGATGGCTTCAGTATCCAATATGATTTTTCCTTCCTCTTCAAGTTCTAGAAATATAGTTTGAACTGGGATATTTTCACCTATAACCTTCTTTAATCATGAAACATGGAAAACTAGGTGTACTCATGAAGATGCAGGCAACTCCAATTTGTATGCCATAGTACCAATCTTTTGCAACACCTTATAAGGGACATAGTACTTTGGTGATAATT
>JZKD02S0966806.1:96573-113526 GCA_000966675.3 Picea glauca
TCAAATTTTAAAGTATTTGAACTAGAGACAGAGTTACTTACAGCCATGACCAAGCCATTCCAGCTTTCTGGCAATGAGCACAATATTAGAAGATCCCTAACCTCATCATCAAAGTACACTTTTACAGAACTTAGTTGATTAGTAACCGTATTAAATTCATTTAAATGATCTGCAAAAAACCCACCTTCTGACATCTTCATATTAAATAACCTCTTCATTAGAAATACTGTATTCGACGTTGAGGGTTTTTCATACAATTTGGCCAACAAATCCATCAAACCCTTTGTTGTCTTTTCTTTCGAAATATTGAAAGCCACCGACGCTGCCAGGCTCAGCTGTATCATTCCTAAAGCCTTTCTGTCAAGAATCTCCCATTCTTCATCCTTCATGGCCGTCGACTTCTTTTCTACTCCACTCAATGGTAGGAATAGATCCTTCTGATATAAATAGTCTTCCATCTGCATCTTCCATAGCTAGTAGTTTTGGCTGTTAAATTTCTCGACCCTAAACTTTCCATCTTCCGACATTGCTCCCGCTCGAACTAGGAACCCTCTTTTCCTGCGAGTTACCTTATGCTCTGATACCAGTTGTTAGAAAAACAGGACCGTGGAGCAATAAAATAAAATAAATGCAGAAACAAAACACAGAAGACACACAATATAAGAGAGACATATATTTACGTGGTTCACCCAGTGTGGGCTACATCCACCAGAGAAATTGCCAGGTCCTTCCTTTATTATTATCCAGCAAATGAAGGGATACAACCTATAGCAAAACCCATTGTAACTTCCTCTTCTTTATCTCACAGTATCCTCTCTCAGAATACAATATTCACCATCGTCCATAGCCACAATACATTTCCCTCATAAAAGAGGGTTTCCTTCTAGGGAAAAAAACCCTAACATAATCTCTACCGTTAGATCTGTGACCTTATAATGAACAGTCCAGATTTACAATGAAATTACAATATACTTTTACAAGGAAAAATTTTCTTCGGGGGATTCTCCCCTGAACTCCCACTTGCCCCCAAACCCCCTATCCAGGGGGATAGCCCCCCCGGACCCCGCAGAGGGGGTACCCCCCCTTTGCACTCCCCCGCGTGGAAGAGTGTACATACTTCTAGGGTGTAAATACTTCATGGGGTATAAACACGGCTGAAAACAAGGACCTTTGAATCAGGAAGATAATCAGGTTCCACAACCAAAAAATACTATAGACTGTCCACTATCCAATGAAACTAGTCTCACTCAATTTTGATACTCTAGGAAGAAGTTATGATTGTTTTACCTAGAACACCTTCTTGAGACTAGTCAATAGGACTATTCAGATACCCTATCTTCCATAGGGTGTATCTATAAATTTAAGATGACCCAGAAGTTGAAATTTTTACCACAGATACCTTACTAATTTTTGTGAATATCCTATGGAGTTCAGGGTTTGAAACGTTACAGAAAATCTTTTATAGCGAAAATTCTGCAATGACTCAATTCAAGATTATTCCAGAACTCTATCTTTCACAGGTTGTATCTCCGAAATTATAAGGCCTCGGGAGCTGAAATTTTAACCCAACATACCTTGATCCGTATACTAAATATACTCCAAGTCTTTCCTTATGAAACATTGTAGAAAAATAGTTATAGAGAAAATTCCAAGGTGTCTCAGATGTACCAGTGAAATCCCAAGACCTTGAGCTCTGATACCATATGTTAAGAACCAAATATCAATATAGCATAGAAAAACCTCAGAATAAGTACTCAACGCCTTGAAAAGGAGAGAAACTCATATAATAAGCCTCTTCGAGGGGGAAACCTCCTTATTCCCACATAAATGTACAATTACAGGATGATTCAAAATGAAAATGACTCCTTGGTATATATAGGAGACTAGGAGGTATAATTACAACTAATGGACTAAAGATGACATAAATAAAATAACATTACTAATATAATATACCCTAATTAAGGGGTAATGAGCCACTATTTAGGGCTTAATATCCCTTTTCATGATGGTGAGGTTGAGGATTGCATAGCCATAGAGGAAACATCTTCTTCCCCTGATGCACTTGATTTATGAGATTTAAATGAACATATAGTTGTGTATTAAGATGAAGAGCAGCAGATCCCTGCATCATATTTTGAGGAAAGAGCATCCATCCTATGTATGATGGCTATGAATCATATTATGATCTGAATATGAAGGATTTCCAAGATCATGCAATATATCCTTTTCCTTTATACATTAAGGAAAAACATTGTGTGGAAATCAGCCATCCTAGGTGATCCAGATTCGGATCGAGGAGCTTGATGGGGTTCAGAAAGGCCTAAAAAACAATGTTCTCAGAATGGCATCAAAACATACATGTGTGTAGGCCTCATCGATACGAAGCCAACACAACTTAAATGGGCTCAAATGGACATCGTACTCTCCTGATATCGTGTTTTGTTCAAAAATTCAAACACACAAAAAGTCAATAGATCAACAGTCAAACATTCAACACTGATGTCATGATAATGTCATCATGCTGACATGGAAGAGGCACAAATAACAGGTTGTACATATGACATGGACCAACCAAGAGGTGACACATGTCACCACTGAAAGGGTGACACATGGCACTCGTACAGTTGACGTGTCAATCCCTGATGGTGACATGTGGTAGATAGAGATAGGTACAGATGGCGGGCAGGTGGTCCAATCATTGACTGACACGTGGAAGGTATTCTTACATGGCCAATTACTGACAGGGAAGAGTACGACACTAACACATGGGTGAATCATTGGTTGGAAAGTGGCATCTAAAATGAAAAATATGGTGGTGCCACATGGCCCAGACATGGGCTGCCACGTGGCCCAGAAATGGGTTTCCAAGTGGCACCCCGTGGTTGGTTCATTTGGTTGTATGAAAAAATTATGGTCTTTCCAAGTTTCAAACTTGTGACCTCCAATAGGATGTAACACCTTGGGAATAGGTTGGGTTCCATTGCACCGAGCATGATACTTGGTTATACAACCCACTAAATTAAACTTAAAGTGTGGTTAAGTGTTGAATGGGGGTGGAAAGTGTTGGGGAAAATCCCCAAGCCCACGGATTGTATAACCCAGATACGACCACAAGCGCAGAAGCTTCCAGGATAATCCATGGGCACGAGGGACCATGGGCTAACGTTCCTACAACATTATTTTGGAGCTTGATACCTGGTGTGTAAGGTTTGGAATAGCCCAAGTTTATGTGGTTTGATATGACCTCCATTTTCGGTAATGGGGCCAGCGCACATCCCTTTGGGCTGGCGCTTGGCCATATATAATTGCATATAAATGATTTAAAAGGGGTTGTGTGCCTATTTTGGGGGCTTATGCCTATATTAAAACTAAAATGGGTTTTAAACCTATAGTTTAGTGATTTTCTCACTAATTTTTTGGTAGTTTTGGTTATTTTTCCATATCTTGGTGGATATTGGGCCAAATTGAGTGCCGCAAGAAGTGGGATGTTGGGATTTGATCCATATACCTCATGGATATATAAACCAATCCATTGTGAGGTTTTAAAAAAACAATAATCAACAAAGAACCTTGAAGCAAGTCAAAGAAGAACTTGCCAAGGTCAATTAGTCTTGAGTAGTGTGGAGTAGCTGATCTTTGGAGGTAGTTTCTGGGAGTTATACTACTCCTTTTTCAGTATCGTTTGTTGCGTCAGGATTCTGAGATAGAGAATAATACAACTGATTCATTCAGATCCCTATATGATGTGATTATAATACAGATTGTAAGAATTGAAATTTTGAATAGAGAAAGCCTCCCTCACTAAAGACAAAGGCCTGGAGACATAGGCGAGATTGTTGAACTCCCTTATCACCTTCTTGTGTACAATTGGTTGATGGTTTGCTTTATTTGTGATATATTCTATTGCTCTTAATTCTTTAAGTCTTTGTCATTTTCATATTCACATGCACCGTCAGAAAAAGGTCTTCATAAAATTGAAGTCATAGTGCATAATTGCTAAGCTTTGAGTTTTTGATCATGTGGTATCAAAGTAGGATGACTTTTGAAGGAACTGTGAATATGGGGAAAAGATTGAAGAGAGTCAGACTCCAGGATCTCAAGGAGATTAACCAAACAATTCAGCGAGAGAATGTTGAACTGCAAATATTGGTACAGATTCTCGAGGAAGACAGGGAAAGAATGTGAACATTGATTTTGGAAATAGAAGCAAGGCCAGTTGGAGGAAGTCCTTCAGTTAGAAGCCCGATCCCTGTCAGGGATGATGGAACTCATCCATTCCAAAAGAAATCCAATGAGGAGGATTCATATACTCCTTCTGTTAGCACTAGGATTCACCTTCTGATTGCAAGGAAGGTAAGCCCAGTACCCATCAAATTATATTTGAAATTATGAGTGTTTTTTGAAAGGTTGAATGGGAAAAACTCAAAATGATAATATCAAAACTCAGAAACAAGGATAATATGTACCAGAAAATAATTTCTTGACTAACTTCAACCAGTATTTTGGGAGTAAATGTGGATAAAAGAAGACTTGAATGAGAGGAATGTAAGGGCTACTGCAAACATCAGGTCCACAAGAGCCTAAGGAAGAAAGTTTCTTAAAACAAGATCTTCTTGAAATCAGAAACTAAGGGGCTAAATAAACATCATGACAACAAAATGATCAAACATTCATCATATCATTACCACATCTATTCATATGAATCATTCAAATATGAACATTTAGCATTAGAAGAAGATAGTCTGAAATAGAAGCCGATTTCTATTAGTCAAAAAGTCTTAAGTCCAGTACACACTAGATCACAGTCACTTTATCCAAAATACTACAGTATAGGGAGACTTTCTCAACCATCCGAAACTTCTAAGGAAATTGATCTATCTATTTATAACAAGAAAGGGAGGCAACAACTAGAGGTATGAGCTGGCCTCCTTTCCTTAAAAATCTCTAAACATTTATTTATTCTAACAACTAAGATAACAACCTATGTTATAAAACAAGGAAGTGTTGGTGACTAATACAATCATGCTTCTAACTTCTTTGATCCTCTTTTGATGCTCAAATCCTATTCTTCCATGTGTCCCTTTAGATCATGTAGTTTTCCTCTGGATGCCAACTACTACTTCTGTCATTTACTCCATTGTTACCTTATTCAAAATTGTTGGCCTAGTATTCCTAGATCCCTGGTGTTTGCTAGTAAACTTCCTTATGTAGCAACTCTGGGTAGCACACCTTAAAATGTAACAAGGAGAGAAGGTAGAGCCTATAGGTAGTGCCTATGTGTTGTGTATGTGTGTAAACTGGCTCCCTGTCAAATATAATGCAGTGCCTATAGGTAGCGCCGTTGTGTTTCACTCATATACAATTTCTGCCCTCTGTGTAATATTAAACAGTGCTTTACGTAGCGCCATTGTGTGCAGCTTCTTCTCTGTGTAAGATATTATGCAGTGCCTATACGTAGCACTACTTATGTTGTGTTTGCATACATATTTGGGTACCATTGCTAGAACGCAATGTCTTTGAATCTAGGACATGTGCAGAGCAGTTTGCGTCCTTCCAATTATGACATATGCCTTGACTATACCATAGATAATGCCATTTACCACTGAGTGAAGCTAGCACTTTAGAAAAAACTAAAAATCCATAAATCTAAATTCTTAGGAGCCTGTATAGATGGAAAACATAGTATCTGCATATCAGTTAACCCCCCAAAAAAGGAACAAATCCCAAAAATGGAGCTTACCCCTTACCAACTATTTTTTCATCCTAACACTTAGCCTCACACTCTTTCTAGTAGAAAGAGTCTCTTCAATTGGCTCAATAGATTTCTTGTTCCTAATGTTGATAGGCTTCTTCAGTGTAGATGAGCTCTCCTTAGCTATTGGTTTATCATTTTCAATGGCAGCTTCTACCAACAGCTATAAATTTCTTTGAGTTGCCTCATCTTGCAAGTGTCTTCGCTCTACCTTTATCTTCCTATTCTGAGACTGAAAGTCTATGTTCTGTCTATAAAGATTCTTTAGTTGCTTACAAAGAGGCAACACCTTTCTCACTACGAACCTTTCCATTTATAGGGTATGGTTGTATCCAATCATGAGCTCATTCATCTGAGCCATGTGGACCTTTTCTTATGCTTTGAGACGAGTTATTTCTCTCCTTGCATCCCTAACCTACTTAATAAGTCTTTTGTAGGTCTGGCTGCCAAGGGGATTGGGGACATGTGTAGTCTCAGCAGGATTCTTCTCGTCCTTTTCTTCCATATGTACATGAGTTTCCTTGCATGTTTTATCAGCCTTCTCAAAACCTTTTCCTTTATGTTTCTTCTCTTGCGCATCAGCCTCTTCTTTAAACTTCATAGGTTTTTCACAATATTTCACAGGGATTTCATATTTCCTCTCCAAAGGTATTTTGGTACCTTTACCCTTGATTTTCTATATAGGGGTTTCTTGTTCTTCTTCTACATATTTTCCAATGCCTTTCCATTTCTTCTTATGCATAGGGGTTTCTGGTAAAGACTGCTCTTTGAGAACCCCCTTAGGAATTGATGACCTAGTGAAAGGTCTTTTACCCTTGATTTCAACTACTGGAGGAGGAGAGGGAAAGAGAAGCGTATTCCCTTTTTTAGATGTCACCTTGGTAGAACAAGGAACTTCTTCTAACCCTGGTGGAGGTGGTGGTGAGAAATATCTATGTGGAGAAGGACAGGCTTCCTCCTCTGCTTCCCTGACCTGCTTTTTTATCTCTGAAAAAGGGGCTCTTCTCTTTCTCTTCTTGTTGATCCATGATTTAGTACTGGTAGGTGATGAAGGACCTGCGATCTGTGATTTGGGAGTAGGTGTTGGGTCTAGCTTGAAGTGATAATTAACCAAAAACTTCTCCCAGGAAATCTCTTTCTTTCCCAACTCTTCAGAGACGAGCATCCTAATAACTCCAGAATGGAAAAGACTAGAATCCACATCCTTAGATTTGGCTTGCACCCTATACGACATTTTACCTATGCTTCTCAGCAAGTAATAAGGAACATTCATCTGAACCTTACTAGTAAAATGTAACAACAACATTATGTGGTAATGATACAAGGTGTTAAATCTCCCTTCACAACTAAAATATCTCTATATGATTTTCAACATTTTGTCAAACTAGTCGATCAACTGATTCCTTGGCATACTCTTAGATAACTCGTTGGCTCAGTATTCAGGATTGAAGAGATCTTTAATGAAGGGTGAACTCAATACCATGGCCTTGAACCAATTTTCTCCTGAAATGGGGATCCCTGTTGCAACTGAGATGGAGGCTTCAGTTACCTCAAATTCCAAATCTCCAACTCTAGTTTTCTTGCCATCATAATTTAATGCAATTTTTTTTGCTACTTCTGGGTGGCCTCTCTGCATGTTATGGAAGAAAGAGAGGCATCCTACTCTTTGAAACATCTCCCTTGCCATGGGTTCTATGTCAAAAAGGAATATGTTCCTAGGTTCTGTTTGAACTATCTTGCAACCTTTGTGTGCTTTCTTCGACTGAGGGGTTTCCATGACTCAAAATGAGGGTTCTTAAGAGGCTTAAGGGATGATATTGACTAGAAAGCTTCAACTTAGGTTTCAAAAGCACAAAGATGGCCCTCCAAATTAATAGTGATTAGAAAATGAGCTTGACTATTAGAAATGGACCTTTAGACTTATACAAGCTCTCAGAGTGTAGACTATGAAGAGGTAATCCCAAAATGAATCTTCGTATAGGATGAAAGGAAGTGAAGAATAATTAGAGAAGGTTTGAGAAGTGCCTCTGCGTATCGCAACGCATACACAGGGACTAGGCTATTGCAACCTTGTGACTTTCAAAGGTTCTAACAAACAACAGTAGTCAAACCATGGATGGGAGTGAGGATGTTTACAGGTATGAAAATATGGCTCCCCTACTACCCTGCAAGCTTAACAAACCAAAACCCGAGCACGAATATCCTGTGAAAATTAATATGAAAAGGAGGTTGCATAGGATACCTGTGAAGTTGACATCTATTGAGATCCTCAGCACGATCTTAGGATGATATTGAGGAAACTTTAGCCTTAAAATATCTCACAACATCGGATAATCTCAACCAACTTTTGGCACTGAAAACAACGGACATGGTATCAGTCGTGGCAATCATGACTTGGAGTGGATGAATGATAAATGTGACAGGCACTATAGAACTTCCTGCTGAGTGGGCAGTGCTTCCAAATCAAAAAATGATTGGACAGGTAAGTGGAGATGATGAGGCATGCATGTGAGGTCATGAGTGAGGAGAGAGGTGTGTCACATCGGCCTGATCATGGGAGGTATCAACCTAGGGATGAATCAGGAGAGGGGACACAAAGAATAGACCATGAGATAAAAAGGGTTTAAGGATCAAATTAAGGATCAACACATGAGCTATGACTCAAAGGTTTAGTCATCCAAAGGGGTCCTATCAAACATAACATTAAAGGGATGAGAAATTTATTTAAAAAAAAAAATAAGAATCTAAGGATTTTTTTTTTTTTTTAAATGATAAAAACAGACTAAAAGACCCAAGGCGACTTAGTGTGATAACGCCTTCTACTCCAGTTGAGGAGAAATCGGTAGGAGAGGCCATTGTCACATTCTCTTCACCAGCAGAAAGCATCCAACATACTCCAGCATCTCCTGTAGTTGATTAGGAGGTGGAATCTGACCATCTAGATATTGCAGCATTTGAGAAACATATCAAAGGAGTCGATATGAAAATTTTATCCAATTTTGGATACCGGAAGGGATAAGGTCTTGGAAAATATGGCCAAGGCAGAGTCGAGCCGAGTGAAGTGCGTGAACGTCCACTCCAGGAAGGATTTGGATATGCCGGAGAATCTTCTGAGGATGACAGTCCAGTGATTCGTTGCACACACTATCGAAAATTCGGACACGATGTTGACCACTATTGGGAGAGGCATCCAGAATTGACACCGGAATGGTTTTGGACTCGGCAAGGCAAACAGGCAACTCAAGCCAGCAGTGACGTGAACAATGAGTCACATAAGAAAGGTATAAATGTTGAAAGGTATAAATCCCCTTCGCCCACCTTTGTTAATGAGCATGCTAGAGTCGTGAATCTTATCAGAAAAATGATTCCATGCACATTTTGTAGTAGCCATAACCATTGTGTTACAGATTGATGGAAATTGAATGTATATGGACAAAAAATCATGGCAACAATAAGTACGATAAGATGTGATGACACGACACTACAGGTCAAAAGGAATCTGTGAGTAAAGTCAGCGCAGCCAAGGTAGGATTCAGAGAAATCCAAGGGGGATTCAACTTAGTTAGGAAGTGATTCCATCAAGTTTCTTTGGGCAAGAAACACTTCCTCACATTTTCAAAAGAGCATACATTATGAATATAATTTTTGGAACATATATTCAGGGTTTTGACTCCGAACAAAGCATGTAGGGCCAGAGAAGAAAAAAGATGTTGCAGAAAGACTGAAGGCCGCTACAGAGGAACAAAAGGACGCTACCAAAGGACAACAGGATGTTGTTGCAGAAGGGTAGAGGAATGACCTTGGAACTCCGTTCACAGGAGATGGGTCATCAGCCTGGAACTGGGTAGATTTTATGCCCTATATGTAAATCGAGTCAGTGTCATTTTCATTGATGTAATAAAAGTGATTTGATTTATGGAATCACTTATTGAGTGTAGTTAATGTTAAGTCTAGGATATTTTTCACTAGTCAAATCATGTAAGAATATGGTCGAATTATGTAATAAGCCTTTTGGGGAAAAAAAGGTCCTTATTGGGAAGGCGTGATCCAAATTCGGATCCAAGAGCTTGATGGGGCTCAGAAAGGACTAAAAATGAATGTTTTCATAATGGCATCAAAACAGACGTGTGTGTAGGTATCATCGATACGAACCCAATGAAACTTGAACGAGCTCAAACGGATGTTGTATGCTCCTGATATCATGTTCTGTTCGAAAAGTCAAACAGGCAAAAAGTCAACAAATCAACAATCAAAACGTTAATGCTAACGTCATCATGATGATGTGGCAGAGGCACAAATGGAAGGCCATATAGATGATGTGGACCAACCAGGAGGTGACACATGTCACCACTGAAAGGGTGACATGTGGCACTCATACAGTTGACGTGTTAGTCCCTGATGGTGACACATGGTAGACAGAGACAAGTACGGATGGTAGACAGGTGGTCCAATCATTGACTGACACATGGCAGGTGTGCTTACGTGGCCAATTGATGACAAGGCAGAGTACAACACTGACACATGGTAGAATCATTGGTTAATAAGTGGCATCTAAAATGGAGAATAGGGTGGTGCCACGCGGCCCAGACGTGGGATGCCACATGGCACCTCGTGGTTGGCTCATTTCGTTGTATGAAAAAATTATGCTCTTTTTTATTTTCCAACTCGTGACCTCCAATAGGATGTAACACCTTAGGAATAGTTAGGGTGCCATTGCACCAAGCATGAGACTTGGTTATTCAACCCACTAAATTAAACTTAAAGTGTGGTTAAGTTTTGAATGCGGGCGAAAAGGGCTGAGGCAAAGCCCCAAGCCCATGGATTGTAGAACCCACATACGACCATAAGCATGGAATCTTCCAAGATAAGTCACGGGTGTAGTGTACCATGGGCCAAGGTTCCAACAACATTATTTTGGAGCTTGATACCTGGCGCGTAAGGTTTGGAATAGCCCAAGTTTTATGGGGTTTGATATGACCTCCATTTTCAGCAATGGGGCTAGCGCTTGGCCATATATAGTTTCATATGGCTGAGTTAAAATGGGATGCGCAACTATTTTGGGGGCTTATTCCTATATTAAACTAACATGGGTTTTAATTCTATATTTTAGTGATTTTCTCGCTAATTTTTGGGCAATTTTGGTTATTTTTCCATATCTTGGTGGATATTGGGCCAAATTGAGTGCCATAAGAAGTGGGATGTTTGGATTTGATCCCTCTACCTCATGGATATATAAACCAAGCCATTGTGAGGTTTTAAAAAATCAAGAAGCAGCAAAGAAGCTTGAAGCAGGTCGAGGAAGAACTTGCCAAGGTCAAGTAGTCTTGAGCAGTGTGGAGTAGTTGAGCTTTGGAGGCAGTTTCCGGGAGTTATACTACTCCTTTTTTAGTTCCGTTTGTTGCGTCGGAATTCTAATAAAAATTAGAATATAGCTGAGTCAGTCAGATCCCTATATGATGTGATTATAATACAGATTGTAAGCATTGAAATTTTGAATAGAGAAAGCCTCCCTTACTGAAGACAAAGGTCGGGATATGTAGACGAGATTGTCAAACTCTGTTATCAAATTCTTGTGTACAATTGGTTGATGGTTTGATTTCTTTCTAACATATTATATTTATCTTAATTATTTAAGTCTTTGTCATTTTCATATTCACATGCGTCGTCAGAAAAAGGTCTTGATAAAATTGAGGACATAGTGCATAATTGCTAAGATTAGATTTTTGGATCTCTGGGCCTACAGAAGACCAAAAGAAGAGATTTCCCATGGTTCATGTGTATGATGATTATGACTCTAATCCTTGGGAGATCCATGAAGAAGAGGAGGGAGAGCCAAATAATCCATTCATATCATTCCCCGGACCTAGAAGTGAGCATCCATCACCTGGGAGCAGTCAGCCTATGCCAACCTTTCACTCACTTATGCTTTCCATAGACATTCAGCCAGAGGTGAGTAGCTGTAAGGAAGAGTAGGATTTATCTTACAAATTTTCTGTACTTTTACACTTATTCTATGAACCTGTATGGGAATACATGGAGTTGCATTTCCTTCATGTTTTGGAGTCACACAGCTTTATCTTGACATCAGCATTAGGAGGAAAGTTGAAGGATGTAATCGTTATGTTGTCACGGTTGCATTATTTGTTATCAGTCACTGACAGAATAAATGGTATTCCAGTTAGGAAGTTACTTGAATGGCTATGGTGGAAGTTTGCTTTCACCTAACACTATGTAAAAACACAATTAGTCTAGGAGTGTACATAAGTAAGCTCCTCCTGGAGCCCATGTGTTTTGCTTTCATTTTTAGGATAGTGATCTTGTCGGCCTTTAATCCTTAGCATGACATTTTTTTAGAATGACTCCATGCCCCAATGCATAAGGAGAGTGGAACTGCTTGTTCTTGGGAGCTTGCAGGGAGCATGTCATCCCCTGTGGAGCCAAATTTGATCACATATAGCTGTTAAGGGAAGCAGGTTTTTCGATTTCACAGCCTGCACAAGAAACGTCAAAGAGAAGCATTCAGAGAAGTCCATTTTGGGATTGAAATGCAAGCAACAGGCGATATCAACTTCAGCGGCGGACATTCCTGAGAATAACAAATCGATGACTCACAGGAATCGAGGGTTTGAAATATTGTTAAATATTATTTGTCAAATATCTAAAGTCCTGAAGTGGCTGAAGTGTCGAAGTGCCCAGAATGTCGAAGCGCCCAAAGTCCTGAAGTGGCTGAAGTGTCGAATTGCCCAAAGTTCCCAAGTGGCCAAAGGACCGAAGTGAATCTGAGTCGTTGATCAATAGAATCCACATGTCGTCAAATCCATAGCTCTAAGTAAAAGCACTGAAGGTAATCAAGATTCAAGTTTCAATTTTCCCAGAGCCCAGAGACCCGAAGTGGATCTCGACCATCCAAATCCAGGAGCCACGTGTCTTCAAATCCCTAGCTCCGACGAATTTGCTTGGGGAAAATAAAGTTTGACTATTGAGAAGTTTGAAGCCTAGAGCCATGAAGGGATCTCAGCCTTTGGTCTCAAAAGGGCCATGCATCATCAGATCCATAGCTCTGAGTAAAAGAAGATGAAGGTGAGAAAGTTTGGTGAAACATCGTCTCACCACTTAAATGGAAATCTCGGTTGGACTGTTAGCAAGTCAATTCTTCTGAAGGTTCCTACTGAAACATGTTTGCCTCTAGAAGAAGCTTGCATCTGACAGAAGACTACATTCACAGTCCTCCAGAGAACATGCAGACATAAAGCCTTGAATTCAAAGACTCGAGCATGCCTCTGCTTTTAATGATGAATTGTTATGAGTATATAGGAGTCCTTTGATATTTTTGTAAGGGTCATCATTTGGTTGAGTAGAGCTCCCAATTTTGTAATGCTTGTGATACCAGAGCTATTCTTTGGTTTTGTAATCGATTTGATACTTTCATGTTAATAGAATTCAACTTCCTGTTTCTTTTCATTTTGTCTATAAAACTTGTTTGAAACACTCGAGTATGGATGATCCAATCGAGGATCATTATGTGGTTATAATGGAGGTTTTGTTATAGCTACATCGTTACCAATTTTACTCATTTCCTTATGCTGTATTTTCCCTCTTACATTGGATGGCTAGAGCATGGAAGATCTAGTCCAGTTGTTGTAGTTGCAGGATGATGGAGGTTTGATCATTATGCTGCTGTAACTGTGTTGCCTGCACCATATTTTAGTTTTTGAGGCTTGGGCTCCATATTTCTCTTGAGTCTAATATTTTCCTCCCCAAGCTGCTGGAAGGATTGATGCCCATAGCAGTCTCGTTCACCTCTCTCACTAAGTATTCCCTCTTCTCTCTCTTTAACTCAATTTTTCTGACTGAAGTTAATGTGGCCCTCACTTCCTTGTTCATTTCGTGTCAAGTTCTGTGTTGAACATCTTTCATTATTTTTAGTATTTTCCATTGACCTCCATCCATATAAAACCAAAATCCACCTAAACTCTGATGGGTCCTGGGCTTACCTTCTCTTCAATTAGAGGGTGACTTCTAGTGCTAACAGAAGGTTCATGGTAAGGATAATTTAGAGAAAAGTAAGAAATGGGTTTTGGTTTAATAGATATGGGTAAATCTCCACTTTGACCCCTTCCCTCTCTTGTGGATACTTAGCCCCAAATATTCATTTGTTCCCATTTGTAGCCGGTGATACATTTTATTCATTATATTCAGTTGGCATCATTTTCATATTACATTTCTTTGGCTCTCAGCCATATACTATATTTACTATATACATCACTTGGCTCTTGGCCATATGTTGCATCTACAATATACATCTCTATTTTGGGTTTTGAAAATGGGGATGTTACAGAAAGTGCATATATTCAGTTCACCTCAGTTGTTGTCCATCAACATTTTTGAAATAGCGAGAATAGTACCAACATCGAAAACCCTAGGTTTTTCATGTTTTCTTATTTTATAGTTTCTATTTGTGTTGCACATCATTTTCCTGGGATGAGTTGGGAGTGGAACCCTAATTTATTCCCAACTCATGCTTATTTTTTTAGTTGTGGGAGGAGATATATACAAAAAATATTTATGAGATTTGTGAGCATTTCCTAGTACCCTTATATGCTATCATTTATAAACAACACCCCCTAAGAATATACAAAAATATATCCAGGATATTAAAGAAATTGGGGATTTGTACATTGGGAAATACTATGCCTACATTAGGATTTATGGTAGCATAGGTGCTCCTCATTTACTTCCTAATTACATACCTAAAAGATTATTGATTAGAGAGATAGCATACCAAACACTGAAGGATGGGGTCACAACTGCATTATCCATCGTTTTGAAGAGATATTGTCCAAGATTCCCTATAATTGTAGGGGAACAGACCTTAAAAAATGTACCTCATGCCAAAACAAAAGTAGAATCCTTGAAATAATTTTTTTTTTTGTTTAGGGAAACCTAGGAAGTATGATCCTAAAGGAATAGTGTTGAGTCATCTGAAATCTGTAGCATTAGTAAATCCCATCCATCATGAAGAAGAACCCAAAGAACATATTTTTAGGGGGACTATATTATTTGAGGAATCCCTATTCAAAATCAGATATTCAAATGAAAAAGAAATAATAAGATTGTTAGAAGAATATAAGGGGAAACGAACAAAGTAACAATGGAAGCATTAATAACCCAAGATATTATCCAAGAAGGAACCAAAAGAAAATCTTGGGAAGAAAAAATAAAATGAATAGTATAATAATTCCATAGAGGTCAATGAGAAATAAAAGAAAAATCAAGTGGAACAGGTAGAGTCAATAATGAAGGAAACATAGCAGAAAATAGCTAGGAAAGTAGAAGAAGAGAAAGAGGAAGTTGAAGAGAAAACAGAAACAAATAAAGTAGAGAAGGAGAAAGAAGAGAAAGTTAAGGAAAATAAACAATAAGTATAAAAGGAAAGAGAAAGAAAAGAGGAAAATAAGAAAGAAGAAAAGAAGAAAGAAGCATAAGAGATCAAGAAGAAAGAAAAGGAAATAGTTGTTGCAAAGAAATTGAGAGAATAACAATAGACAACTATACCATTGAGCTCATTCCAAAAAATTCATGTATCGGGAATGCCTATAGACCTTGGAACCCCATTAAATGTTATACCAATAGGTCTATATGGCACTATTAAAGATTTGGTGGTATTTGAGGACACTTTACCATATGTAAGGACATATTTCTACAACAAAGCTAAAAGGAGAAGAGCCACTAGGGATAATAAATCTCAAAGGATGTTGGAAGAACCCGCAGAACTAGAAATAAAGGAAAGGTCCATTTCATGGCCTCTGGGAAGTGATCCTAAGGAGAAATCCATTGAAACAACTTCAACCCTACATGCGTTTGCATGGGATAATTTCAATATAGTGGGTGAATTGAGTGTTTCCTTAGATCAATGCAGACTTCAGATATCCTCATTGTAAGAGAAGTTGAAGCAGTAGAGGAATTATATGGGAATATATTTTTCATAGGAGATGAAGGAAAAGGAATAATTGCACAGTGTTGAAGTTAATGACCTCAAAAACAATCACTCACAAGAAATGGACAAAATGAGAAAAGAGTATCAGGAACAGTTTGACATTTCAAGCAAGAAAAAGTGGAGTATCTCAGAATTGGAAGACAAATTGGAACTAATAAATATTACATTAGAAAAAAATAACCAGGAGGTGAACTCTATGAAGATTGTGAGAGGAGAAACAAAGGTAAATGAAGAGTTGAGGGAAACACAATCACAATTTTTCCATACATTAGGTGATATACAAAGGCATTATGATGACTTGGTGATGTTGCGAGAACAAGTTGATGAATAGAGGAGCCAATACAAGGAGGCTCAACGTGCATTTTATAAACTGTAATATTGGTAGGAAAGGCATACCTAGACACCTAAAACAATTCCCAGATATAGTGATCAACGTAAAATGAAGAATTAGATTCTATTTGATTCCTACAAGGAAATATTTGATGAGGTTAAAGAAGCCATAGATATGGGAACCAAAACCTGCATCGGGATTTGGAGATATTTCGATGAGCATTAGAAGAGTTTTGAATAGAAACCATGGCATGTTTGGAGGAGGCAGGTCCCAATGATATTAATCCTAAAGAGGTGATAGAGAACAATAATACAAGAAAACTTGAGATAAATCAACTCAAGGATATGGGGAAATATTGTTTGAAAAAGTATTTGGTTAATGTTATCAAACTAAATACTTTAGCCAAAAATTATGTCAAGAAAATTGAACAAGAAATCAAGAGGGATGTGGTCACGAAGTTGTGTGATGGGGAGCTACAACTGGAAAAGATGAAATTGGGAATGTTATCCCCGATGTCTAGGGATAACTAGGAGATCATGTCTCGAGGCCCACATGGTCCCAGACATGGAGTACCGAGAGAAGGATTGACTTGAGCATGGCCCTGGAGGGCCCATCTCTCTTCTTCTTCGTCATATTTGTCCTATCAGTAGTAGTAGTTTCCATCACCACCGGCCTGGGCTTGCATCGGAGAGGACTCTTGCTCCATGAGGTAATTGTTCCGAGGTATCATGGTATGTGTCATATTTGATTGTTATAAACTTCTTATATATGCATTAGGTTCCTTTCATTTCTGATGACTACTTGGATCTTACACTAATCCACTTGACCATTGTTGGGGTGATTGATTGGGTAACTTAGCAAGCTGATATTCAT
>JZKD02S0966806.1:114868-137252 GCA_000966675.3 Picea glauca
TTTCTGAGTTAGATTTGGAACATAGATTGAAGAAAGAAGACGTCCTAGGCCTAATTGATTTTACACCTAGGGTTTGACTTCTTAGGGTTTGAAAGGCCTTGGCCCCAAACAACACGTTTCAGCCCTAGATTTATGTTTTAAAGCTAGCCGTTTTTTCCAAAGAGTCTTAAGTCAAGAGGGAGGAGCATGAGGCCTAGCTTTAGCTACACCGGAATGAGCCTCCTCCCCTTAGGGTTTTGACTTGGTGGCCCTGCCATTGCAGCACCATTAAGCCTAACTCTCCCGTCCTTAGGTTTAAATCTTTCCAAGCCTTTAGCCTCTCTCTTTGACTCCATTTACCCAAGGCACTAGTCTAAGAATGCAACGTTGAGTCCTTTATGCTAAAACAATCTTTCTTGCTTTCAAAAAACTGAAACCCTAACTAACCCTAGCATCATACTAACCCTAATTAGTTGATGATGTCATGCCTATTTTGAAATTTTGTTTGGCTTGAAACGTTGTGGCATTGTCATCCATAGATAGACTTTGAGGTATTGGTTATTTTCATTAGCCTAATTAGCAAAACGTCCATCTCATAGTCTAGAAAAAACTAACCTAGAACAAGCTTGACATCACCTTCTAGTAAGCATAGTGACGCAACAACATTATATGTGTGAGCATATTTGTGATATTTAATGCATTGTGGTGATTAAAGGATTGGTTTTATATATTTAATGCTCTATCATTTGTATTTATTGAAGAAGTAACATTATAAATCTTAGCTTTAATTGCAATCATTGACTTCGTCAATAATTACTTTTATTTATGCTCATGTGTATATATTATTGATAGTTATTAACATTGGAAGCACTAACCACTGCTGCACACTGTAGTTTTATCATTGCCTTGTCTCGCAAACAGGTGCCTTTTCAGTGGAATACCTTCTCTTTGACTATCCGTTTGGAAGTAATCTGTGAAGGGAAAGCTTATCTTAACTTTTGAGCCTTAAACCCTTGATCCTTTTCCTTCAAACCCCAGATTACAAGGGACGTCTCCCTTGGGATTAGCCACCCTGAATAGAAAGAGCTCCCCATCGAGGTGACAGTGGGTGGGGAATCTCCTATTACGCCAGTTTGAGTCTTACCTCCAAGCTACTAGACCTATCCTACAAACTGAGCGATAACAGGGAAGATTAGAAGAAGTCCACAAGGAATTTAAATTGTGTACCACCTATATGGAGAAGAAAGCATCTGAAGGACCAGTCCCATAGTTTTACATCTTATCTCATGTACAAGTCTTTTGAATTTTGAATAGAACAAAATTGTAGTATGAACAGTCAAGAATAGGAAGTGAACAGACACTCGAATGGAAAAGACCCTCTCATAACTTAAGCTTTCTCTCTTGAAGAGATATTAATATAAAAGAAAGAGAATCTTTCCCATTTTACATGAGAGATGGTAATATTACCTCTAGATAAATAAAGAGCAAGAGCCAATTAAAAAATTATGATTGTTGATGAATGTGCATGGGACTGTGTTGCAGATAAGAGAAGTGCTCTTTCATCATTATTCACATAAGGGGGTCCCACCTATTTAGTACATTATTAGATATATATAAGCAATAAGGCATTGCAACCCATTTGCAGGCAGGGATTCCATATTGCAATTTTGGGCGTCAGAAAACTGGCGACTCTACAAGGAAATATGTTCTCAACAAATTTAGAACTCGGAATGTTTGGTTTCGTAGACTGGTAAAATTTGATGATCAAAAACTACTAGAAAATAATAGCTATGCAATAGGGGGAAAATGCTTGTGTTATCACACTAAATTGCCTTGGGTCTTTAGTTTGTTTTAATCCTTTTTTAAGCCTTAGATTTATTTTTTTTAATTTTTATCCCTTTAAAGTTATGTTTGTTAGGTCCCCTTAGATAAATAAACTTTTGAGTCATAGCTCATGTTTGATCCTCAAACTGATTTTTTTGACTTAAACCCTTGTTAGTTCATGACTTAAAGTTTTGGACCCCTTCATGATGTGTCATTAGAATAGATTCCTCCCCTCCCATGACTAGACTGATGAGACACACCATTCCCCTCACTCATGACCTTGTTAGCATGCCTTTTTGTCCTTGATTACCCGTCCAATCATTTTTCAAACTGGAGCATTGTTCACTCATCAAGCGGTTTCGTAGTGCCTTACCCATTCATCATGATTTCCACCATGAGTTATGATTACCATGACTGATGCCATGTTCCTTGTTTTCAGTTCCAGAAGTCAGTTAAAGTATTCCTTCAAGATCTTTCATTTACGAGCCCTAGTAATGATTTCTAATTTTGAAAAACTCAACAGTGTTGCGCTACGTAAATTCACAAGTTCTGAACAGGCGACAACAGTATGACCATATTTGATATTTTGGTAGATATGGAGGCCAGAAAGTTCGTGAATTCACCCTGGGATTTCGCCAAATATTCAAACAGGTGTTTACTCCACAGCTATCCCACATTACCTCCTCTTCACATTAATTTTCACAGAGAATTAGCAGTCAGAGTCTGGATTATTAGGCTTGCAAATTGTGAGAGACTTTTCCTCGCACCCTTTTCTCTTTTCCTCTCATTTCAAACCTATGAACTTCACACATGTATGCCAAAATATGTAACACCCATCCACCATAGCCATCGAGATTATAGTTTATCCTCTGCATACACATCATGCTACACAAAGGTGTTTCTTAACCATACTGTGTATCCCCTACTTCCTTTGTTATTCAAGTCGAGCATTTTTTCCCAGTTTCAAATGATAAATTAGAGGAGTACCTTCTCATTGTTTAAACAGTCAGTGCTTGTACAAATCTAAGGGTTTCATTCCCACAGTCAAAACTTGTCTTACCAGCACCAGTCTATTTAAAAGGGTCATCCTTGTACATTTGAAGCCCGATTTAAAGTATTCTCGGTTATTACTATCCCATAAGCCTTTAAAATCTCTCATTCTGATCCATGGAGACTTCTCAATCGAGGAAGACATAAAAGGTGGCAAGGTGGTTAGGGTAGAACCTGTGGACATGCATCTTTTTGATACAGAGGCCATGGAAAGGGAGGTCTTTCAAAGAGTTGGATGCCTCTCTTTCTTCCAGAATATGCAGAGAGGCCGTCCAAAGGTAACAATACAGTTTTCATCACACTTTGATGGCAGGAGAACCAAGGTTGGGGATTTGGAATTTGAGGTGACTGAAGCCTCTATCTCAACTGCAACAGAAATCGTCATTATAGGTGAAAAGTGGTTCAAAGCCATGTCTTTGAGTTTAGCCTATGCTAAATATCTCTTTAAACCTAAACATCAAGCCAATGATTTATCTAAAGGTGTACCAAGGGGTCAATTGATTGAACAGTTTGACAGAATTTTGAAGATCATCCAAAGATATTTTACATGTGAAGGGAGATTTAACACATTGTACCAGTACCACATAAGGATTTTGCTACATTTTACTGGCAAAGTTGAGATAAATATTCCCTATTACTTCTTGAGGAGCATAGGTAAGATGTAAGATAGGATACAATCCAAATCTAAGGATGTGGATTCTAGCCTTTTCCACTCTGGATTGATCAGAATGCTAGTCTCTAAGGAATTGGGTAAGAAAGAGATTTCATGGGAGAATTTTTTTGTTACTTATCATTTCAAGTTGGATATAGTATCAACTCCTCAATCACAGAATGCAATTCCTTTATCACCCACCAGTGTTATTAAAGCAGGGACCAGTAGGAAGAGAAAGGGCAGAGCCCCTGTTCAGGTTTCAGAGGTCAACAAGCAGGTCATAGGAGCTGAGGAGGAATCTTGTCCTTCCCTACAAAGATATTTTTCACCACCTCCTCCACCAGGGTTAGAAGAGGTTACTTATTCTACCAAAGCTACATCCAAGAAAGGGAAGAAGCTACTCTTCCCCTCTTCTCCTCCAGTAGTCAAAATCAAGGGTAAAATACCTTTCACAAGGTCATTAATTTCTAGGGAAGTTGTTGAAGAACAGTCCATACCAGAAATCCCTATGCAAAGGAAGAAGAGTAAAGGCATTGAAAATATTGAGGAGAGAAAATAAAAAACCCCTATGAATAGGAAGAAGGGTAAAAGAAAATCCACCAAGAAACCTGATGAGGTATATAAGGCACTTCCCATGCAAGTGGAAGAGGAGAATGAGAAAAAAAATATTGAGACTGTGCATGTCACTGCTCCTCCTGACAGTCAAACCTTCAAAAGACTTATCAGGCAACTTAGGGATGAAACAAAAGAGGTGTCTCGGTTGAAAACAGAGGCCATGTATGACAGGGTGAAAATGAAGGAGCTCATGGATGGCTACATCCATACACTTGACTTGGCAAGGTTTGCAGCACGAAAGGCTCAGCCCCTTCATAGGTAGCTCAAGAACCTTTATAGGCAGAATAGAGGTTTTCAATCTCAGAATAGGAAACTCAAGGTATTGTTGCAGCATTTTCAAGATGAGGTAGCTCAAAGAAACTTGCAGGTATTGGTTGAATCCACCATTGATAAAGAGACATCAGAATTCAAGGAGAGGACAACCCCACTGAAAAACCCAGTCATTTTTAAGAATAAGAAGCCTGTTGTGCCAAATGAAGAACCTCCTTCTACCAGAAAGAGTGTGAGGTTAAGTGTCAAGGTAAAAAAATAGTTGATGAAAGGTGAGCCCCATTTTTTAGGATGTTTCCTTTTTGAGAGGGTAAACTGCTTTTCAAATATTAACTCTGCCATCTATACAAGCTTCTAAGCATTTAACTATCAAAGTTTTGGGCTTTTGTGAACTGCTAACTCCCTCAGTGGTAAAGTGCACTACCTATAGTACTGCCAAGTCACCTAAATATAATGTTTTTTACATTATGCAAGGCCACTATTTTCTCTACACATGCTCAAGATTGGAGGTTCTGTGTTTTTTACAGAGTTACCTAAAATTGTACACAGACGCAACGTAAGTGGCGCTACCTATAGGCACTACCTAATATCTTGCAGAAAATAAACCTACACACAAGCGCAACACAATGGTGCTACGTAAATGCACTACCTAATATTTCACAGAGAAAAAAGTTTGGCACACAGGCATAGCACAATGGTGCTACGTAAAGGTGATACCTAATATTTCACAAAGAACAAAGGTTGGCACACATACACAGAACAATGTCTCTACCTAAATGCGCTACCTTTTCTACTTGCCTAGTTGTGAAATACAGTACTCAGACTGCTACCTAAAGAGGCTAGCAACAGACATCAAGGATTCAGGAGGGCTAAGCTAACATATTTTTGGATAGCTGATGATGGAGAAGATTGTAGAAATAGTAGTTGGCATCATGAGGATAACCACATGCTCCTAGAAGACACATGGAAAAATAGGAGTTGCACAGTAAAAGAGAATCAAATCAGTTTGAAGCTTGGTTGGATTAGTCACCAACATTTTCCTTCTTTATAGCATAGGTTGTTAGTTCAAATAAATGTTTAGAGATTTTCAAGGGAAAGAGGCCATCGCGTACCTCCAGTTGTTGCCTCCCTTTTGTTATAAATAGATAGATCAATTGCTTTGTTAGGTTCGTATGGTTGAGCAAGGCCTCCTTAGACTATAATATTTTGATGAAGTGACTGTGATCTAGCTATGTACTGGACTTAAGAAATTTTGGCTAATAAAAATCAGCTGCTCTTTCATCTTTTTTTCTTCTGATGGTAAATGTTCATGCTTTGAAATCTTCACATGAATGATTGTGGTGATGTTATGGTGGATGTTTTATCATTATATTATCATGATGTTTATTTATTTTCCTTAGTTTCTGAGTTCAATAAGATCTCGTGTTAAGAAAATTTCTTCTTTAGGCTTTGACCTGATGTTTGTAGTAGCCCCTGCATTCCTCTTATTCAAGTCTTCCCTCTATTCATACTTACTCCCAAATTACTAATTGAAGTTAGCCAAGACCTTGATTGTTGGTGCATGCTAGCCCTGTTTTATGAGTTGGAACATTATCATTTCGAGTCTCGTTCCATTTTACCCTTTAAAACACTCTTACATTCATATATAACCTGATGGGTACTGGGCTTGCCTTCCATGCAATCTAAAGGTTATTCCTAGTGCTAACAGATGGTTTAATGGAAATAATGATACGAGACTTTGGGGAATAAATTATGGAAAGTGAGATGTATGAGGGGAGTTGGTACTGTATGCATAACAATCAAATAAGATTCATAATTGATAATGATTTTAAGAATTTCAAGGAGAATGCTTCTGATATGCTCTTGAATCTCAGGATGGATGGAAGAAAGGGATAGCAGAAATAAGGAAGAAAACAAAACCAACTATACTACAATAGTATTGAAATAAAAAAGGTATTCCAGCGGTGTATCAAAGGAGGACATCATGACATCTATGTGTATCTTATTTTCATCGATCAACTATATTTACAAAATGACATTTCTATGGAAAAACTGATCTAGACTCTATTTTTGATGACCATGCGAAACCAACAACATAAATTGAAACTCAATAAACCTAAAAAAAATAGTAAAACAAAGGATTATATATGTCATTCATGTTTACACAAGCATTAGTGATCAAGTTGGTTCCACATAAAGTTTCAAGTGGGAACCATTAGCACTGTAAGAAAACAATCTCTCCAAATCCTTTAGAAGGTATGAGTTTGTGCCAAGGATAAAAGAGATTTTGAGAGGACCTAGCCATAATTTTGGAATTTAGAATGTCTCCCTCTTTATGCATGGGCTAAGTCCCATAGTAGGACTTTGTCGTCAATCTTAAATTCAATGGCCTTGGCTCATTTGTTAAAATACTTTTTCACCGTTTGTTGCCTTCTTTTTAGGTTCTCGAAGGAAAAGTTTATTTGTTCTTCCAGGGCTAACAATGAATTTATCCTTTGGGGAACATTAGAAGAATTTAATTCTTTAGTCTGTAACATCTACCGTAAGGAGTAAAGATTTAGCTCAGTAGGTAGAATATCCTCTTGGTCATATATGAGCTGAAAGGGAGTAAATCCTATACTTTCTTTGGTGGTTGTATGATCTTCCCAAAGAGCATAAGTGAGAAGTGTATGCCACTGGCGAGGTTTGTATTCTATGATTCTATTTATGATCCTAACTATATTCTTGTTAGTGGACCCTGCTTTCCCATTTCCTTGAGGGTAATAAGAAGATGAGGTGAAATGTTTGAAATGCAAGCACCATGTTCTCTTTCAGCCTCTGTATATATGCTACCTGTCCTTTTATATCCCATGTACAACCTCAGAAAACTAGGGTTACTAGTTTTTTGTAACTCTGAAACTTTTGGCCCTTTAGAACTTTGTTTCCTTTATCACATCCACCTGTAACCTATCACTGTATCCAACTTGTTCCATTTGTTCCATTTCATCAATGAAGAATCTCCAACAACCTATGCATGTCCCTAATTCATACATCATCATACAACATTGATATCCCTAAACCATATAAAAACTGTAGCATACATAAGAGTGTTGCTCACTCAGCCAACCAACCATCATATACCATATCCAAGTATAGGACCAACCATATCAAGAATGCCTCAATCATTCACCATATCATAATAATATATAAGAATCAAAACAAAAATGTAACCATACCATAACTTGTATAGATGATTTGAACTTGTAGAATGTTGACCTGGGAACTTGCTTCAGACTTCAGGGACTCGACACCCACATCTACTCAATGTTTCATGGTTTTTGCACATGTACTCTATCACATCTTCTACATATCGCATATCTATGCTACCTCCTCCAGAGTATCCCATGTATGTACGCTACTTCCTCCATTATAGCCCGCATACACCTCATAAACTAGGGTTTTTCTGAAACTCTGAGATCTTCGTCGTCGACCCTCCTTTTCTACTTCAAAAAATGATGCTACAACCTCAACAAAATATCACTAGATAACAATATAGATAATAAATGAATAATTTTGTGTGTACAAATGAATGACTCCATGAGGTTCTTTTATACTTGTGCTATCTAACTCCTTTCCTTATTTTAGGGCTTCTAGGGTTTTCTTGTTATAAAAACTTTACCCCTTTGACTAGTTGATTTGTAACCAACTAGTGCTTCTTAACCCTTCCTTGGGGCTTCCAAGTTCACAAGGCCATGTCTCCCTAACTACGAGGATCCATGTGGCGTACCATATATAACCAGAAATGGCATGCCATGTACTATCCATGTATGAGGGTCTTTCCTGCATTCACATTGTCCTTCATGTCATTATTCCCTAATCAACTTCGGGTCCCATAACCACATCTAGGGGTTTCTTGTAGACATATTCAAAGTATATTCCCATGAGTGACATTCTTAGAGATATGCCATAAGGGGAACATTTTGAAGACTTCTCCAATTATACCCATCACATAAATCCAACGAGTTTTTCAAACCAACTGGATAAACTAATTTTCCAACAATCGCATCGACATCTCTAGGAATTTGAAAATTCTCCAAGAGTTGACATCAATCTATAAGGGTTGACATAAATCTCCAAAATCACTCTCCAAGGGTTGACATCAATGAAACCCAACTATCCAACAATATCCCCCTTTTGCATTGATGGCAACACCAACATTGATGGAAACACTTAGACACGGCAATACTCATTCTCCCCCTGTGATCATCACTCCTCATAAATGTTTCTATCTCTCCCCCTTTGACATCAATGGAAAAGGATATATATATTTAGGGCTTCTCCCCCTGTCTGTGTTTCTCCCCTTATCTAGATGCCTTTGATATTTATCTTTGTCTCTCCTCCTAGAATCATACCTTTGTAACCAATCATGGAAAAAATAATTACCCCTATGTGGGTATGTCTCCCCCTATCTTCTTTGAATGATGTTGTGTAATCACTGTGAAAAATATGCTACCATTGTAATATTATTCCCCTGTGGATGTTGTTTCTCTATCAGAACATTGATCAACTTCCCAACAACACTACATCAAGAATACCATGATATGATATTCCATTGAGGATCCTTGCACCTATCCATACATCAACCATGCATCAACCTATACCTATATCATTATCAAGTGTAGCAACCATGCACCAAACCTGTATCACAACAAGCACATCAACCATGCACCAACACCTATGTCATCAACATTTGTACCATACCATGTGCCAACCATGTACATCAACACGCCATCAATGAAGTGCCTCAACCATATGCCAATAATATGAGCCAAAGGTGTATCAAGCATATATCAAGATCATCAACAAGTTCCTCTATCAATGTACCAATACTAATAACATCATAAACCATACAACATGCCACCCATGTACCTCAAATAAGTTTTATATCACTCATGATATGCCTCAACCAACTACCATGAACTATATGCCAATGTATCCAAGATATGCACCACCAATGTATCTCAACAAGTAGACCTCAAACATCATGCACCCTAACAAGTGTCTCAACCATATACCATATCACTCTCAATCATGCCATGTACCATATCACAATATCACAAGCATAACCCTCAAGTATATGCCAATATCACTCAAATGTGCATCAACCTACAACCATCACAAACATGTACCAATATGCCAAAACATGTATACAAATTATGTATCAAGAATCACTACACAAATCACCAACTATATAACCAACAAGTGTCTCTCATAGTGTACCAAGCATGTACAAATCATGTATCAACAAAAAGCCAAGTTATACATCATCAATATGTACCAAAATCACCATACCATACACCTTATGTATATTCCAACTCATAAACTAAGTGTCTCATTCATGTACCCAACTGAATTCTTTGTGGATGTACATAAGGTGTATGGTATGAATGAGACACTTAGTTTATCTTTGTGGGTGTACATAAGGTGTATGGTATATGCCAACTCATAAACTAAGTGTCTCATTCATGCTAAATCATGCAGTTGGTGGAACTCTATTAAAAGATAAGTATTCATTTATGTGTTCATTCACATGCTATGTATTATATATGTTGTTACATCTATGGTTTTGTTTGAATTACTGCATGTATGATTTTAATGTTATTTCTACATCAGTCTGTGTATTAGAAGAATATGTTGTTTATTTATGGTTTTATTTATAGGCAGATGATAGTTTTTACTGCTACGAGATAACATGGCCTGACCTAGATGGTCGAGGGTGTTAAAACAAATTGGTAACAAACTTCAGAGAGGTGTCTTGTAGTGACGTTGCCCAACCTGTTGGTGGTTGGGGACGTCACAAATTGGTATTAGATACAAGGTTCAAGCACTGAGCCTGGATGGGCTGGATAAGGTCTCATTAGAACCAAGGTTTCAGGTGGAAATTTTGTCAAGAGGAACCAATTTCGAACCTCAGAACATTCCTAAGTTGTTACACATTATTTTCATCATCCCTATGACCGTTACTGATGTAAACCTATATGTTTCCTTTAGAGGGGTCAGTGGCCTGAATTCCTGAAGAAAGAAGGGAGAAGAAATTTCCTTGAGAGAAGAAGTTGTATTTTCCTTTGTAAAAACCCTATTAACGAGGATTTATGCAGTCTGGTCTATAGGTAGGGTGGGGAAATGCCTGATTTCTGCACCTTGCTCTATAGCTATGTTATAGAGTTTTCACAGGTTTCTCTATAGTTAGGGTTAGGAGACCTTCGTACATGGGAAAAATTATCATTTTCTCGATGCTTCTAGAAGGGGAAGCTTCTATGGTGAGGTGGCCTCTGAATGGTTTGTATATTACTCTCTTTCATGATTTAGTGGGATCATCCTAACCTCCTCACCTTATCCTCTTCATATTATAAAAGGAGAGGAGCTCTCATGGAGAAAGTTAGCTTGGCTTGGGATTAATCTTTTGAGATTGGCTTGTTATTGAGTTTTGTAGCTTGGAGTTTTTGCATCTCGTATGTTGAATTTGATCTTTTCTTTATCAAGATAGATTGTGAGCAACTATCGGATCTACAGTCTCAAAATTCTTGGAGAAAGAAGTGTGTGCGAAGCAAGTAACTGTTGGAAGGAACCTGACAACATCAAGGCATCTGGTTGTATCTTTCTTCCACATTCTTTAATACAGATATACGTTTCTTTCCTATATGAATTTTATTTCTTTATATTGTATGATTCCTTGATCATGTACATAGTTTCATATCAAATAGACTCTTTTATTCTTGTCTTTGTTGGCTTGTGATTATTTGCAAATATTTCTCCATAAGCCTTGCGACGGAGCTTGGATTGCATTGGCAAAGTTGGATCTTTGATAGTTAAAAGGTATTTTCTAGATCCATTTCTCATTTGATTAATCGAAATCTAAGGAAAGGGAAGTGTACTGTCTTATTTTGTTCTAGTTTCGTAGTGAAGCTAGGGGGATTGATTTGTGTCCGCACTTAACAATTAGCCCAATAACAAAATTGGTGACCATATTGGGGAACATATTGTTTTCCTAGTTTTTCTTTCCTTCTTTCTTTGATTTCTTGGTGTCTTTTTTCTGAGTCACTTGGAGATCCATCTTGACTCTCTGACAGTTAAAATTCACTGGAAAACCTTCTTAATTTTTTAATTTTTTCCATTTTTGTTTGATTTCCACACCCTTCTTTGAGGGACAGTGTGACGAATTAGGATTTTTGCACCTTACTTGTTTAGACCAATGCGGAAACTCCGCACCCTACCCATTTATGGCCTGCAGCTAACAAGGATTTTCGTACTGTGCTAGTCTTCCAGCCTGCGGAGATTGTGAAAAAAAACAATTTGGGTGGTTTTCCCTGCCTAGCTATGTGATGTGGTTCTGGGGTGATTTGTTGGGTCTGATTACATTCTTCTTGAAAAAAATTGAATCTTCTTTCAGCCATTTTTGCCTTATTTTTCCTTTGTTTTATTTTGAAAGATTTGATCTCTTCCTTTGAGTGTCTTTTTGTTACAAAGCATTCTTTTTTCTTTAGAATTGTTCGGTGAAAGAACTTATTTTTCTTTTATTGAATAATTCATGTTAAAAGATAAAGTTTTTCTGGGTTTCTTTGTTTTATATAGATTTGGTATTGCTTTTAGCTATCTTTAAAACAAAAAGTTTTAATTTTCTTGCTTTACATTAGTTTGGGGACATCCTTGCCTTTGAAGTAGTGAAATTACATAGTTTTTGGAATTTTTTGGTCATGAATTCTGAAAAAATTTCCCCCTCATGAACGGGGAGGGTCGTGAATTGTGTATTGGTGTACAGTCTCTTTGTCTCATTTCTTGAAAATATTTATATTGATGAGTTTAATAAAATTTTGGGACATTGTGCATTTGGGAATGCTAAACGTTTTCTCCTTCTCAAAGCATAGCTTTCATCGAAATGAAAATTTTTCATCTTCATCTCTTTGCATAACTTTTGAGTTGGTCAAAATACCATATTGTCCATGCCATTTTCCTTTTTGAGTAACAATAGCCTTAAAATAAAACGCTTATAAAAATTGATTACACATTTTTATATTTTTTGGTAAAAAACTTACATTAGATTAGTTGTAGGGCTTTGGAATAGGTGTGAAAGATAACTTTTCAAAGTTGAAAACAAACATAGAATCTTTAGTTAGGGAGCTGTGAAATGCACTTGCTACATTTTGTCCTGGGAAGCCCTTCTCACACAAGGGTCACACTTGAGGTTGCATTCAGGCTGGCAGAGTTACTCACCCTGCCTTGTTGGTCTTGGTGTAGAGATTGTGCATATTATGGGGGTCACTTGAAAGGTATACCCACAATGATGATTGGAATCCTTTCAAGTTGATTTCGGGTTAGATACCCTTCCCTTGTGTGTGGATCAAATTGTCGATTGTTTCCCCAAGAATCATTGTTGTATTTGGTAACCTTAGTGGCCTATCTCTTTAGGGTCTTTACACAAGGTCACTGTGGAGGGGAAAGTCTTCACGATTCCTGGAATCGACGTTGGCCAAACTCACTTGGGATTCTTGGAGGGTATACCCACATTTATGTGTGGGATCTTGCACCAAGGCGTAAGTTCGTTAAGAAGGTCATCAACGTAAATTTTCCATTCGCTTTATCTCAACCCTTTCTTACTTTGTCCTCGCGACGTTGGATTTCATCACTAACTAGTGTGATCATTGTGAGAAAGTTTTGTTTGTTTGTTTGCTTACTAGATTTTTAGTGTGTGTTGTTTGTTTTTCCCTAGCGGACTCTAGGTTGGATCTTTATTTTAACGACATCAGTTCCTGGAATGACCAATGAAGGAACCCCTTTTTCAGGGGAACCTTTTGTTTTTCCTTCTTACAGAAACATTGGTCCTCCTCACATCGCTACTTTGAGCCTTCCAGGTCTCACAATTGGATTACCAGTATGGTTGTTTTCCACCCAGGTAATCCTGAATGCATCTAGTGCTTCATTCGTAAGCACTTCACCCTAAGAGCATCAACCTCGTGTTGATCCTTCACTGTCTTCACCAGTAAGATATTCTTCACCTTCTCCACTTGCAAGGTGCTCTTCCATTTCATCTTCTTCACTGAGTGAAACCTCCCAAGCCATTAACCTGGTGGATACGAAGAATAAGAAAAGGAAGAATAAGAAGTAGAAAAATAAACAAGGGTCTAAACTTCCAACCACTGCCGAACATGTTGGAAAACAACCAGTTACTATTAATTGTGCTGGAAGTGTTGATGATATCAAGATCACCCAAACAACCGGTAAGCCCAAGTACCCTTGCAATATTTGTAAGGGTATCCATCTTCTTAAGGATTTCCTTGGTCTATCCAAGGTTATAGAAGCATGTTCTACACAACCTCACCAACCCATGTCATCAACCTCTGAACAATGTGTTGATGACCTCCAATCAACTTGTCAAGATACTATTGGGAAGAAGAAAAGTAGAGTCAAGTTCCTGAGCATGTTATGCAAAGGGAGTCATATAAATCACCTTTTCCCTCGTATGGACAAAGCCTCAAAATTACTGGAAGACATGACTATTTCACAAACCCAACTTCCAGCTGCTTATCGCAAGCTTACTCTCGACCCACATGTAGTTGATGGAATGATCGATCTGGCCCTTTCATCGATATGTTCAGTTGATCATGTAGTCAATATGGCCATGTCCTTAGTTGAACCAATTGACAAACTGGTTGATCTGATCCCATCCTCAATCAATCCCACTCTCCCGCTAGAGAGTGAAACCCAAGAAGTCGATCTGTTTCCACCCATCAACCCCATTCTACCCTTGGAGAATGAAACCCAAGTGATCAATCTGATCTTTTCATCGATCGATCCTACTCTCCCACTTGAGAGTAAACCCCATACTTACCATGTTTTTCTCGTTGATACAAAATCTGTCATGTCGGGGGGCATTCCTCCTTCTCCCATAGAACCTCCTCAAAGTAGTGAGGCCATCCTTTTTAATTGGGGTATGCTAACTAGACCTCATATTCCTCTCACATTCCTTTCTAGATTACAGTATAGGTTTGTGGTCAGGACATTCCTCAGATGTTGATAGATGAAGGTGTGTCCATTAGTATTTTTTCCTCTATTGCTTGGCAAAGCTTTGGATTGTCCTCAGCTTGCACCAGTTACACAAAATCTGTTAACTTTTAACAGAAGAACCAATCAACCTATAGGGACCCTTCCTCAGTTTCCTATAACTTTGGGAGGGAAAACTATCATTATTGACGTCATGGTATTCCAAGACCCCTTGGATTTCTATTTACTCCTTGGGAGGGATTATGTCTATGCCATGAAAGCTATTGTGTCCACTATTTTTCATGTGATATCTTTCCCTCGTGATAGAATAATTGTGACTATTGATCAACTTTCATTCATCGGTCCTGACTGGATGACCTCCCTAAATGGTTTTTATATGCAGACGGTATCGCCCCCGCCACAAGTTAATTATGTGGCGTTGTCTCCCATGCCTTCAACTGCTGATGAAGATGAGTCTCTCACTATAAGCTCAGTCTCTTATGACTTAGATCCAGTAGTTGACATGGTGATCTCTTCGATAGGTTTTTTAGAGCTTGATATCTTTACCCCTGTCGCGACCCTCGACATGGTGTCCTTCTAGAGTGTGTATCTTCTATCCAATGAAGATCTCTTGGAAGCCAGGACCGAGTTTTGTCCCTTGACATGCTCTCATTCCAGGGATTTTTCTTTTTGGAAATCGTGATCAAGAAGGGAGATAAGCATGATTTTTTGATTTCACACTCACTAAAAAATGAAACCAGCCTTGAGCATGGTTTTCTGATTTCAAGCTCATTAAAAAATGAAACCAACCTTGAGCATGGTTTTCTTATTTCAATCTCGTTAAAAAATGAAACGAGTTATGAGGATAGTTTTTTCGTCTATGTGGAAACCTCGTTAAAAAATGAAACAAATCAAATAGAGGTCTAGGAATTGAACCTGGATTCTCGAGCATAGTTCTTGTTCATGTGTCAAGCTTGTTAAAAAATGAAACAAATTGTTCCCCCTCTTTGTTTGAGTCAAGTCCTTCGTCTAGCATTTGAAGCTTCATTTCAGTCGCCTGTGATGTTGGATGGGACAAAGCTTGGGGGGAATTTGATTCCACCCTCTGGACTTCATGCTGAAGTTGAGCAGCTAGTTTCTTAAACTAGGGGTTAAGTACCAACCACCCCTGTGTTATGCATTGGGAAGTTTGGGAAGCCCAAGCATAGTTTTCTATCATTCAATCTTGTGTAAAAATGAAACTACCAACCTTAAGCATCGTTTCCTCTGGTTCAATCTTGTGTAAAAATGAAACCAAGTCTAAGAATAGTTTTGGTTAGTTTTTAAGCTTGTGTCAAAATAAAATCTATCCCAAGCATAATTTTCTTTTGTTTTAAATCTTGCGTAAAAATGAAAAGAATATCGAGCTTAGTCTTTGTTCTTCCCCATGCTCGTAAATACATGAGAATAAGTTACCAAGCTTAGTATTTGTTATTTCTTGCTCTCGTAAATACGTGAGAATGTAACCGAGTATACTTTTATCACTTTTTCGGACTCATAAATTTTATACTAAAAATGAACCCCCTAGAGTTCCCTTTAAGCTCTTTTCAGACTCTATAAACATGAAAAGATTGTCGAGTGATATTATTCTTTTCACGCTCATTAAAGTATTAGAAAGTGCACTTGTTGAGCCATAGTTTATCTCTTTTTCAGTCTCGTCAGACTACTTTATGAAAAAGGACATTTTAGAGTTTCCTTTATGTGTTTTTCAAACTCTCTAAACATGAAAAACCCCTGAGTTTTCTTTCTTTGGACTCGTAAAAAAACATCGAAATTCCCATATGGGACTGAACCACTCCTTCCTAGGGTTTGTTAAACATACTCAAAGGGACTCATCTGAAGGATAAGATTACATCTACAAGAATATGTTATCCTCCTCAAGCTTGTGTAAAAATAAAGAGGTACTCACCAGAAATGGTGGGGGGAAATTAGGAAAGAAATGTATCTAAACCTGTATTCTATGGAAGAGTCACTTTTGAACATGACACCCTTTTAGTTTCTTTGTGTCTAGGTTGGAAAATCCACTAGCATCCTGATCATACTCCTTTATAATATTACCAATCAGTCTGTGATCCAGGTTGTTGAGTCATTTTTTTCCAAGACAGTTGTCGTATCGTCAATATGTTCAAGGAGAAGTTCAACCCAGAAAGCCTTCTATTGCGTTGGCCATTTCTGTAGTCCTTGATCCTTCTATTGCATCAGGCATCCCTGAGTCAGTCCTGAGTCATTGGTTACTCTGATCTACCTCAAATCTTGTTACCCATTTTGTGTCATTGATGGGGGATACATTAAGTCCCTCCTATGATGATTCTTTTCTCATCAACTTCAACTCATTATATAGGAATTAGACTTAGAAACCAATTGGTACCTTGGAACTTGCATGCCTCAATGGCAGTTTTCCTCGCTTTCTATAGTGGGTTTTCATTATCGACCCTTGATGAGGAGATTCCATCGAGTGTTTGACTTCAACTCATTAATTCACATTCGTTGGATTGCACTAAAGTACATTGGTAGTCATTGACATTAATGGTGATTTCCCTTGCACTTATTAATGGTATTCATTAATGACCAGTAATCAAGTGGTTTCTATCATGTTCGACTTCAATACATGTATTTGCATGGTTAGATTTGTACTATAGAGTGGTGGAGATGAAGACCCTGGATCTTTTCTGACATATTCAAATTGCATGGAGTATATTTAGTTTGTACTGTTGGATAGATCCACAGTGTATGTCTCATGGTTATGTTCAAATTTGAGTCTTTAACACATATATCCATAGTGTACTTCTGGTGGCTATGTTCATATTTGAGAAATATTGGCATGGATACACAGTGTATGTTTGGTGGGCATGACCTATCTTACTTGACATGAATCTTTGCATGTCAGAATTTATGCTTTGATTCATTTATGTTCTAATTATGGGAATGCCTACCTCAGTGATGATATATTATTGTACTTTATTTCCTTGTTTGTTGGCAGGTTTCCGACCGACGTGTTCCTTGTTCCCTACACACAGTCGACAAAGTATTTTAGCTATCACTATGTTCTAACTTCATACTTTGGGGGGATCTCTATTACAAATTATTTTCATCATCCCTATGACCGTTAATGATGTAAACCTATATGTTGCCTTTAGAGGGGTCAGTGGCCTGAATTCTTGAAGAAAGAAGGGAGAAGAAATTTCCCTGAGAGAAGAAGTTGTATTTTCCTTTGTAAAAACACTATTAAGGAGGATTTTTGCAGGCTTCTCTATATGCAGGGTGTGGAAATGCTTGATTTCCACACCTTTCTCTATAGCTAGGTTTCAGAGTTTCCACAGGTTGCTCTATATCTAGGGTGCAGCGGCCTTCATACGTGGGAAAAACAAGCATTTTCTTGATGCTTCTAGAAAGAAAAGCTTCTATGGTGAGGTGGCCTCATAATGGTTTGGATCTTACTCGCTTTCATGATTTAGTGGGATCATCCTAACCTCCTCACCTTATCCTCTTCAGCTTATAAAAGGAGAGGAGATCTCATGGAGAAAGTTAGCTTGGCTTGGGATTAAGCTTTTGAGATTGGCTTGTTATTGAGTTTTGTAGCTTGGAGTTTTTGGAGCTTGTATGTTGACTTTGAGATTTGCTTTGTCAAGATAGATTGTGAGCAACTATCAGATCTACAGTATCAAAATCCTTGGAAGGAACTATTGGAAGGAACCTGACAACATCAAGGCATCTATTTGTTTCTTTCTTCCACATTATTTAATACAGATATACATTTCTTTCATATATGAATGTTATTTGTTCATATTGTATGATTCCTTGATCACATACATAGTTTCATATCAAATAGACTCTGCTATTCTTGTCTTTGTTGGCTTGTGCTTATTTGTAGATATTTCTCCATAATCCTCGCAACGGAGCTTGAATTGGATTGGCGAAGTCAGATCTTCGATATTTAAAAGGTATATTCTAAATCTATTTCTCATTTGATAATTGAAATCTAAGGAAAGAGTAGTGCACTGTATTGTTTTGTTCTAGTTTCATAGTGAATCTAGGGGGATTGATTTGTGTCTGCACTTAACAATCATCCCAATAACATGAGTAACAAGAGGTTACCTTGGCCTTGTTATGAATATCAAGAGGTGTAGCGATATTATAAAACCACGACAAATGTGGTAATGGGTCGTAGAGTATTATGGGTTGTTGGAATCTATTTGGGAGAAGAAGGACAATTCCCGACCATCAAATATGGAGAAATGTGTAGGAGGGTTAATCTGCAAGTCCTTAAGAATTCAAGAATTCGACGGAGTATTTGTTATGGAAGGGAAGAGGTTGAAGCCCCGAAGTCCCAGAAGTGGATCTACACTATAGATTTGGGAGAAGAGCCAGAACCATTGGCTCAAGCCAAGGGCAGAAGTTATAGCGCGATATGAAGGAAAGAGGGCTCCCGAAGCTCCGAAGTTTGGAGTTAATCTAGACCATCCATCAAGAGAGATGTGTGTTATCAGATTGATTGTTTGGGATTTTGGCGTTCGAGAGAATTAATGTGTGTTGAGGAGAGAACTCCCGAAGCCTGAAGTTTTGAAGCCCCAAAGATCCGAAGTAGTGAGTCATGATGACATTACCTGGGAGTTACGTGGACCTCTCCTATACTTTCCACGTGCCCCCCACCCAAAATATTGGCAGTTATACTATGTGGGCCCTGAGGTTGCATAACATAGTTAAAGGTCGGTGGGCCCACATTAGCGTTGATCATGATACATCAAGATCGACGACCAAGAGGCATTGCAGGGACCTAAGTTGCATGTGAGTTAATTCCCCAGGGAATTTCTGCAATCCAAACCATGGTTTTACCAGGGGATTACGTGTCAACATCAAAAGAATTGTGGAACGAAAGGCGGGTTACTCCAAACTGTCGATGCATGCCCCCACAATTTTAAAGGTGTTAAGTGATGTGACTATTCAGTATCTTAGTTCAACTATGGAAACCATGGGTCCCATTGGACGTGTGGTGCCAGTTATGAAGTCTGGAGACTTGACACTACAGATGAATGGTTTATAAAGGTATGGAAGGAAGAACTTTCAAAATTTTCATAATGCAGAGGTGACGAGATGTAATGACCTCAGCCAAGTTGACATGGAAGTGTTCGAAGATTAACGGTTCGGGGTGTTGGGGGTGTGCGGATGTGAAATCCTCCAAAGTCCTGAAGCTCTGAAGCTCCGATGTCCTGGAGCATAGATTCTTGAGGTTCCATAGTGAGTGTCAGACATTGTATGGTGGGTAGTCGTGGATTGTTGATCCACCCTACTTCGTGAGTTCATCAATTCGGAGATCCGAGAGATTTGTTGTGATGTGATTTGAAAATTTTTGAAGCCAAAGGCACGAAGTCCCGAATAAGCACCTATCGGCCTAATGCTTGGCCACAGCCTGTGGTCACATGGGTTGGGTGATAAGAGAAAGGGGATAGTTCCCGAAAATTATTGAAGAACAGAGCAGATCTTAGAAAGAAAAGATTCACGGGGATTCTTGATTGATCAAGAACCGTAGAATGAAATCTGAAAGTTTTCTTTGAGTCAGATTGGTTTAAGAATATTGTGGAATTTGTTAAGGACTTATGGCCTAACAAATTTCGGTTGATTGCACATTGTGTTTGCAGAGTTAACAATTGTTAGAACCAAACCGAATTGCCACGTAATGTATAGAAATGGAGGAGGAAAAGAATGCTTTCAGTTCATAGAATGAAGCTAAAGGAATGGATGTCCATTTGAGTATTGAAGAATCGAACTCCAATGGACATGGAGAAGATATGGATAAGGAAGGAAACATGATGAAAATCATTGAAATATTGCAAAAAGATGTCCAGACTCACTGAGCAGATAAGAGAAATCTCATGAAAGCCAGGGAACAATAGGGAGAATTCAACATAAAGGTGATACAGATCCTGGAAAGGATAGAAAATAAATTGGATAAGGAGAGTGACTCTAGTAAATCAGAAAGTCATGGGTCTCCCGATGAGAAGAGGAAATCAAGGAGTGTTGGAAGACACCATCATCACTCCCAAGGGCACTCTAAGAGGAGGGCACACATTAGTTCAATCCCATCTTCTACCAGAAAGTATGGGAGATCTAGAGTGGATGAACTAAAGGGATAAATGAATAAGATTAAACCTCCTATATTTGATGGAGAGCACCATAAGGAGGAATATGTTGAGACATGGCTTCTTGGCATGAGTAAATATTTCTAACTACAGAATTATTCCTCTCATGCAGAAGGAAGAATTTCAATGTATCAATTGAAAGGAAAGACATCCATGTGGTGGGATCAACTTGTACAGGTGTAACACATTAAGGAGAAAAATGTTACTAGGACAGAATTCAAGAATTATTTCAAAAAGAAATACTTAACTAAGAGATACTATGACAGAAAGATGAAAGAGTTCTTTGAACTCAAGCTGGGTAACATGACCATTGATGAATATGAGCAAAGGTTTTTGTAATTGTTGAAGTATGTCCCTTTCATCAAAGATGATACTGTCAAAATTCAAAGGTATCTAAGTGGACTACCACCTTCCATCAATGACAAGATCCAGAATGATGATTGATCAGGGGATCAAATTTTGCTCAATTTTCAAAGTGCTCAGAATGCGACAAAAATAGTTCCATTGCGTCTGTCTCGTCTTCCGGATCCTGGCGGTATATTTACTTTCTCAAATGGAGTCTGTATGGAGAAGATATCGCGATCCATTCGCCAAGCCAAGAAAAATTTTTGGATGTTGATTGTACCTGTCCGTACAGTCCGTACAGTCCGTACGGTGATCTGGCAGGACCATACAGGCTGTACGGTGATGACATGGCAGTTGTTGATTGGTTGGTTTTTGGCGAATTGGGTGGTGACACGTGTCTGATTGGTGGCAAGTAATATGAGGACATGTGGCCCAATCCATGGGCGCCACGTGTCCCTCGTTTATTGGATAGTTGGTTTTATATAAAATGTTTTGGGGGCCGCGGGGTTCGACCCCCGGACCTCCCCACAAGCCAACGCCTTCGTTCGACCGCCCAGCCATTGGGCCACACATTGGTTCTTATTAAATACATGTGTTTGAATATATTTAAATTTTTGAAATTGTAATGTGGGCGGGGGGTCGGGTCGGGGCTTAGCCCCGTCTCGTGGTTCCGTTACAACATATAACCGTGTATTTTAATATGTGGCACGGGTCTATAAATTATAACCTAAAGTTTTTATAACCAATGTAATATGTATAGTGTGCGTGGGATTTACCATGCGTGGAGCCCCTGGTCACGGGGTTGTGTATTACCATGTGTCCACAAAATGGAGCACGGGAGGAGGTTATACCGTTCCAATGAATTAACCACTTTTTTATTCTAGAACACGGTCTTATAAGCCATACGCCTAGGTGCCGAGGCGGTTAGGGGCTGGCGCGCCCTTAACCGTCCTACGGTTTGCATCATTGGTGCAGTTGCGCCCGGTGCTGGGTTTTTGCGCTTAAAAGAGCGTGTGAGCCAGGTTTGTTCAAGGAGGGTGTGAATTGTAGAACCAAAGGCAGCAAGCTTGAAGAGGGGGACTTTCAGGAGGCCTAACTTCTTCGTTTTTCGACCGATTGAGGTGCCGAAAGAGCCCAGACAGGGGTTTTGGGATGCTGGGAAGCCATTGGAGCAGTCGGTTTGTCAGTTTGAGCATTGTAAGACATGTTTTTGAGCACTTTTTGAGCAATTAATAATAATGATCCATTGGAAGCTAGACCAGGAGATGTAGCCCGGAAGAGGGATGAACTCCTTTATCAATTGTTGTGCACATGTGTTTATGTTCAATGTTTATGTTGTTGTCTATGTGTATTTTGCATAAGTAATCCTTAATTTATGTGTTGTAAATTGATCTTGTTGCTTTAAACACATAACATTTCACTTGCAATAATTATTCAAGTTTTTCAAGTCTTCTTC
>JZKD02S0966806.1:142210-164154 GCA_000966675.3 Picea glauca
GGTTGTGTATTACCATGTGTCCACAAAATGGAGCGCGGGAGGAGGTTATACCGTTCCAACGAATTAACCACTTTTTTATCCTAGAACACGGTCTTATGCGCCATACGCCCAGGTGTCGAGGAGGTTAGGGGCTGGTGCACCCTTAACCATCCTACGGTTTGCACCGTTGGCACAGTTGCGCCTGGTGCTGGGTTTTTGCGCTTAAAAGAGCATGTGAGCCAGGTTTGTTCAAGGAGGGTGCGAATTGTAGAACCAGAGACAGCAAGCTTGAAGAGGGGGACTTCCAGGAGGCCTAACTTCTTCATTTTTCGACCGATTGAGGTGCCGAAAGAGCCCAGACAAGGGTTTTGGGACGCTGGGAAGCCATTGGAGTAGTCGGTTTGTCAGTTTGAGCATTGTAAGACATCTTTTTGAGCACTTTTTGAGCAATTAATAATAATGATCCATTGGAATCTGGACCAGGAGATGTAGCCCAGAAGAGGGGTGAACTCCTTTATCAATTGTTGTGCACATTTGTTTATGTTCAATGTTTATGCTGCTGTCTATGTGTATTTTTCATAAGTAATCCTTAATTTATGTGTTGAAAATTGATCCTGTTTCTTTAAACACATAACATTTCACTTGCAATAATTATTCAAGTTTTTCAAGTCTTCTTCATTTTTCGATCAATGATCCTAAAACTATGGAAGAAACTATAAGGAGAGAAAAATGCTTATATGAACAACAAAGAGAAAAGCCCACTTTATGGAAGGCTTGGGAGGACAAGAAGAAGTTCAAGAAAGAGCAGAGGTAGAAGGGAAACAAGCCTCCATTTTTCAGAAATAGTCCTCGGCGACAACCATCTTTTAGAGAGTAGATAATGGCTAAGGTAGGGGGGAAAAGGCCAAGGAATAATGTTGGGGTTGACAGGGAGACCGCAAGTATAGATATTGTCCCCACAAAAATAGCAAAGTGAGATTTGTCCACAATGTTCAACAAGAAGAAACAGTGGAGGACATGGGAAGTAGAATACCAAGGATCTATGTATCCCTAAACAATAAGCAAGCTAAGTTTCATTCATGCATGATTAAAGTTGAAGGTATGATCAATAATCGTGCCTTTACTATTTTAATTGATTCATGGGCTAGTCATAGTTATATATATCCCAAGATGGTGGAAAGTTTGCATTTGCCAAGAAACAAGCATGGAAAATCTTGGTTAGTGAAACTGGCTACAGAAGCCAAAATAAAAGTTACTGAAATGGTTAATTTGTGTCTCATGGACATGAATGGACTGAGCATAAGGGGAAATTTGCACATCCTACCTTTAGGTTCCTATGACTATATAATTGGGATGGATTGGTTGGATCAACACCATGCCATATTAGACTGTTGTAACAAGGAATTCACTTGCCTGGATGAGGAAGGAAACCAAAGGAAAGTGCAGTGAATCCCAAGGGCAGTGACTATCAAAGAAATATTAGCAATGTAGCCAAAGAAGTGTTACAGGAAGGGCTGTCAAATATTTGCATCCCATATGGAGGAAGCACCTAAGTATAAGGTGTCAATTATTGAACACCATGCAGTATTAAAATAGTTTGAAGATGTATTCCAAGAGGTACCTGGACTGCCCCCTAAGAGAGATGTTGATTTCTCTATAAACCTGATGCCTAGAGGAACTCCAGTGTCAAAAAATCCTTACAGAATGAGTACACCGGAGCTAAAAGAACTGCAATTGAAACTTGAAGAACTTCTGAAGAAGGGGTATATATGCCCAAGTATGTCACCTTGGGGTGCCCCAGTCCTATTCATGAAGAAGAAAGATGGGACGTTGATATTGTGCATCGATTTCAGACAATTGAACAAAGTGACTATAAAGAACAAGTATCCTTTGCCAAGGATCAATGATGTCTTTGATCAATTGAAGTATGCAAAGATATTCTCAAAGATTGACCTCAAGTTAGGGTACCATCAGGTAAGGATAAAAGATGAAGACATCAGCAAGACCACCTTCAGAACAATGTATGGTCATTATGAATTCACAGTGGTGCCATTTGGTTTATCAAATGCACCTGTTGTTTTCATGTGCCTAATTAATGGTGTATTCAGAGAATATTTAGACAAGTTTTCCATAGTCTTTTTGGATGGAATCCTGGTGTATTCCAAGTCAGAGGAAGAGCATTAACATCATCTGAGGATGGTGTTTCAAGTGATAAGATATCACCAACTGTATGCCAAATTGAGTAAGTGCTCATTCTATCAAAATCAGACCCATTATTTGGGGCACATTATTTCCAAGGATGGGATAGTCGTGGATCCTGAGAAGATAGAAGCCATCAGAGAATGGTCAGAGCCGAAGAATGTGATAGAATTCAGATCCTTTATAGGTCTAGCTGGCTATTACAGAAGGTTCATTGCATGGTTCTCAAGGATATGTCACCCCATCACTTCCTTTCAAAGGAAGGATAACAAATTTCAATGTACAGAAGAATGTGAGATAAGCTTCCAGCAATTGAAGCAGTTGTTAACCAATGCTCCAATCCTGAGGATTACATATCAAAATGAAGATTTTGTAGTGTGTACAAATGCATGCAAAGAAGGACTAGGGGGAGTCCTCATTCATAATGGGTTTGTAATATGTTATGAGTCCAGGAAGATGAAGGATCATGAAAATAACTATGAAACTCATGATTTGGAGTTGGTATCCATAGTGCACACTTTGAAAAAATGGAGAAATTACCTCATGGGAAAGAAGTTTTAAGTGAGGGCAAACCATAACAGTTTGAAGCATTTTTTTGATCAGCCAACCTTTAATTCTAGGAAAAGTATATGGTTGGAATTCCTTTGTGAGTATGACTTTGATATCAAGCATATCAAAGGAAAGGAGAACAAAGTGGTTGATGCACTTAGAAGAAGAGCGCATGAACTACAAGCTACGACCATTATCATGTATCAATCTGATTTTAAAGGCATAATTTCAGAAGCTGCAAATGCATATTTGCAGTACATGGAATTGGTGGAAAAGCTACAACAAGGTAAGATGCTACAGAAAGTGGAAGATTATAAATTGGAAACTGATGGAACACTCTTGTACAAAAACAAAATTTATGTACCTAATTCCTAGGAATTGAGATTTATGATCTTGAGAGAAATGCATAATGTGCCTTATGTTGGGCACCCTGGATATCAGGAAATAGTGGAAGCAATCAAGAGCCATTACTTTTGGCCAAGTGTGAAGAAAGAAATTGCAGAATACATTGCCAGATGTATGGAGTGTCACAAGGTCAAAGTTGAACATAGGCACCCAGTAGGGTTACTACAGTCATTACCCATTCCTAAGTGGAAGTGGAAAGTGGTGAAAATGGATTTCATCACATGATTAACCAGAAAAAATAAGCAACATGATTCCATCATGGTGGTGGTGGATAAGCTTACAAAAGCTTCCCATTTTATTCCATTGAATACGACTCACAAGGCAACTAATGTTGTTGATATCTATATGAGGGAAGTAGCACAATTGCACAGTATTCCCAAGACAATCGTGTTTGACAGAGACTTGAAATTTACCTCAAAGTTATGGAAGTGGTTATTCAAAGGGTTCGGAACAAACCTAAACTTCATCACTTGTTATCATCCTGAGTTTGATGGGAATACAGAGAGGGTGAACCAAGTGAAAGAATATATTCTAAGGATGTATGTGATGGACAAACCATCTAAATGGGAAGACTACCTACACTTGGTAGAATTTTCCTATAATGGGTATCAAGCATCTCTGAAGATGAGCCAGTTTGAAGCACTTTATGGAAGAAAGTGAAACACCCCAGTAAGTTGGGATAACCCAACTGATAGGGTAGTGGTTGGGCCAGAGTTGCTCAAGGAAATGGAAGAGAAAATGATGAATATTAAGCAGAATTTGAAGGTTGCCCAAGACATGCATAAAATTTATGTTTATAAGAATAGGACCCACAGGGAGTTTAAAGTGGGTGATAATGTTTTCTTGAAAGTGAAAGCCAACAGAAGTTCCCTGAAGATGGGAAACTGTTCCAAGTTGGCAGCTAGATATTGTGGACCATTTGAAATCCTAGAAAGGATTGAACCAGTTGCATATATGTTTGCATTTCCTGCATCCATGAATGTACATGATGTGTTTCATGTTCCATTTCTTAAGAAATATATACCTGATCCAAATCATGTGATTGATTGGAATGTGAGTCAGGCGGAGCAAGAAGGCACATTGCAAGTGCATCCAGTGCACATATTGGAGTCTGGACAGGAAGAGAAATCATGTTTGGAATCAATCCATAGGGCTTGTAAAGGTCCAGTGGACCTCGTACGCTCATGAGGATGAAACATGGGATCATGAGGATGCTATATGGGTAGAGTACCCACATATTTTTGAAGATTTTGAAAATCTTGTTGATACTGTGTAAATAAGTTGCACTGAGGATAGTGCAAAAATAAGAGGAGGGGATTGTAATATCCCTATGATGAGCCCCAGTTGTATTACAAATTGTAAACATGTTTTGTAGGCTGGTGAGTAGAGAAATTATAAGCTGGTAGGCTTATGTGTTAGTAGATCATGGATCCTAGGTGTTAAAGTCCAAGAGCCTATTTTGTACATGTAAATATTCATATTATTAATATAAAAACATTGTTGCGTGTAGACCGGCCACAAAGAAAGAGTGATGGGGGATGAAGCTCCACTAGGATGGGTAAGGGAGAGGGGGCTGAGAGGTTGGAAGGAGGGGCTAGCTTAAGGGCTTAATTCCAAGAGAATAATAATTTATTATTATTCCAAAAGTTGATTAGAAGGGTATGTTTATATCCTAGATTCCTTTGGGAATATGGGGGACTTCCAAATGGAAAGGAACATGCTTCATGGGCGACATGTGTCAGATCAAACACATGCAGTTTAAGCTAGAAAGTAAGCTTTTTGGGGAATTATCTTCCCATTATTCCATCCATCGCCTAACTCGCTTGGATCCTTCATTGACCTCTACATATTTCACACATCTCTGAAACGAGTAACCCATGAAGATGACCTCTATTATCATGTGAAGCCATCATATCTATGTGTGCCTAAACCATGTTTTTCCTTACCAATTTGTGGTTTCTTCCATTCCCTGACCTATATTGAGCCTTTTTATTATCCTCACTTGGGGGAAATTGAGTTGAAGCTGGTTGAAGAAGCGGGTTGTCAGGCCCGTCGTTGAAGAGGCAGGTTGTCAGGCTTGTGAAAAACTCTCTCCAGGTGAGAGAGTTTGTTGGGAAGTGATTTTATCCTAGAGAGAGTCCAGCACCAACTACAGAGCTCTGAGAATTCCTGATCTGGCCTGTTTTTGAGACCCTCAAAGGGAAGTAGAGCAGTTGATGGACTATTGAACATTCAAGGTGGATATTCCTGGGGTGGAACAGGCATGTGGGGAATGAGAGTCCATGAGTAGTGGGCGTAAGAAGGATCCTGGAGAGAATCAGGTGAGAGATTTTGCTGGGAACTAATTTTCTCCTACAGAGAGTCCAACACCAACTCCAGAGCTCTGATAATTCTTGATTCAGCCTGTTACCGAGACCTTGAAAGGGAAGTATTGAAGTCGATGGACTATGTAACAGTGAAGGTTCATATTCCTGGGGTGGAACAAGCATGTGAGGAATGAGAGTTCATGAGTAGTGGGTGTAAGAAGGCTCCCGGAGAGAATCGGATGAGAGAGTTTTCTAGGAGGTGATTTTCTCCTAGAGGGAGTCCAGCACCAACTATGAAGCTCTGATAATTCCTAATCTGGCATGTTCCCAAGACCTTAAAATGGAAGTAGAGTAGTCGATGGACTATGGAATAGTGAAGGTGCATATTCCCAGGGTGGAATAGGCATGTGGGGAATGAGATTTCATGATTAGTGGACGTAAGTAGTCCCCTGGAGAGAATCCTTCCAGTTGCACTGTGCAGTCTTCTGTAACCTCAACCTAGTCTAGGATTCCCTTGCCCTGGGTGGAGCTTACTCCCCACTCAGGGGTGACCCATTGTTGAGCATGATGAGTAGTGTGGTCTAAGGCTGGGAGGTTCGTGGAAGGTCTGCACGCAGTTGGTGGAACTCAATTAAAAGATAAGTATTCATTTATGTGTTCATTCACAGGTTATGTATTATATATGTTGTTACATCTAAGGTTTTGTCTAAACTATTGCATGTATGCTTATACTTTTATTTTTGCATCAATCTGTGTATTAGCAGAATATGTTGTTTGTCTATGGTTTTATTTATAGCCATATGATAGTTGTTACTACTATGAGATATCATGACCCGACGTAGATGATTGGGGGTGTTAAAACAAATTGGTATCTGAGTTAAGAGAGGTGTCCTATAGTGACATTGCCCGACCTGTTGGTGGCTAGGTACGTTACAAAGATATTCAAGGCTTTTGCTAAGCTCATCATCTACCTTCTTCTTTTCTTCTGCTTGACTAATTATTTCAGTCTTTAGTCTCTTGATCTCTTCTTCTTTTTCTTCTAATTGGTTCCTTTGCTTAGTTTCACTTTCTTCTTGTTCTTTGAGAATTTATTTTAGTGCCATGGTGTGCCTATGGTACTTTTCTAGGGCTTCCTTAGTGATTCTTTCAAGATCCTCAAAAGCATATAGATCATATTTTTTCCTTTCTAACTTCTTCTAAACCCTCTATAACTTTATCTTTAAGCTTCAACAAATATTATTCTTCATCTAGAAGATAATTGTTAGTTGATTCTACAAAAACTTGTTCTAATGCATATAGATCTTCTTCTTTATTTGCAAGAGAAAAATCAACATCATAACATTTAGAATTATTGCAATCAGAATATTTTGGATGGTCTTTACCTTCATTGATTTTCTTCACTTCCTTGATTGGATTATCTACTGTGTCGTGTCTTTTGTATTGATAAGAATTCTCTAGCTTCATCCATAGGTCCTTGGCATAGGTACATTGTCCTATGCTTTCTTTGACAGAACCTGATATTCCATTGAATATGGTATTGAATGCCACTGCATTGTTCTTCTATGTTTCCTTTTGGGCTGCATATTTGGATTGTTTCTTTGAGGGAACTGATCCACCAAAAACTACATCCCAAACACCTTCTCATTTTGACTTCAAATACTCTTTCATTTTTAATCTCCATGAAGAGTAACCTATCTCATCAAAACAGGGAACTTCTTTTGTAGAGAGAATTTCATGTTCACCCATTTGTGTGTCCAAGGATCTCCTTCAAGCTTGTAAGGATTATAGTGAAGGCTTTCTCCGATACCAACTGTTAGAGACACTGACCACACTGAGAGGGGGCATGAATCAGTGTAGGGATGGGGGATTGAACTTCACCAGTTAGGGAAAGGGAGGACCAAAAGTCAAGGGAATATTATATCAATATTTCCTAAAACATAAAGTATGGATAATTAGGTTATCCTAAGTTCTAAAGTTGGGGACAAGTGGACAAAAGTAACTTCTGATTTGACAGGTGTCAAGTTGGGGACATGCATTCATATCATGGGGGGATTTTCTCGCAGAGAGACCTTACGAATGGGGAAGAAGGGTGACCATCAAGTTGACCATCATTTTTGACAAAGCGTTCATAGTGATTCCAGAACACACTCAGTTATCCAATCAATGACTCCATGACCATTTCACTCATACATTATGTTATCCTTAAGACAACCATTTCACCTTTTTGAATCTTGTTTCCCCATCCTTTCTAGTTGGTGTAACTGGATAGCTTGGAGCGGGATTGAAGAAGTGGGTTGTCAAGCCTGTGAGCCGTTCTCTGAGCGAGAGAATTTTTGGGGATTGATTTTCATAGGTGCTTAATTGCAGCTACAACACTCTGAGACTTCCGGTCCAACCTGTTGTTGAAGCCCTGGAAGGGAAGTTGGGTAGTCGAGGGACTATTAAGCAAAGAAGGGGCAGACTTCCTTGGGTGGGACAGGCATGTGGGGAATGAGAGGCTATAGGCTATTAGTTGAGTGAGCACCTGAGGCAGATTCTTTGTTGTTGTCCATGAGCCTTAGCGTGGATAGGAATCCCTTTACCCTAGGTGGAGTTCAGTCCTAGCTCGGGGGTGATTCACTGTTGAGAGTGATGAACAGTGTAGTCTATGGATGGGAGTTTCGTGGATGGTCTGTAAGAAGTTGGTGATAGTATTTCTAAGATAAGTACCAATTGTATGATATATGGATATGTTGTTTTGTTATTTACATGCCTATGTTGCGATTTTATCATATATGTGACTATGATTGTTTGTGTGCTTATGGGTAATTTCCTATAAATGATGCAGATCGGTAATTACTGTTATTTTAATATAAAATTCATATGTTACAGAAAGTAATTGTTTGTTTATGTTTAGATGTAAAGCTTCCGCAAGCATGCTGTATGTATATGTTTTAGTTGCATGCAGTCTAAAGAGTAAATTTAGGTGGCATTGCTTAGTTGACTACTGGGTATGCTATTGTATGTTCTGTGGTATGGGAACGAAAGTATTCCCTAGAGTAGCATGGCCCGACCTAATGGCTGGGAATGTTATCGAATGGTGTCAGAGCATGAGTGGTTGCTCTGGAGTGGTGTACCCCGACCTTGGGTTCATCAAGGGGATCGTTATAAGACCAACCATATGAAGAATGCCTCAAGAATTCACCATATCATAAGCAAATCTAAGAATAAAAAAAATCGTGTAACCATACCAAATATTTTGTACATGAACTGAACCTTTAGAATGTTGACCTGGGAAGTTGCTTCAAACTTCAAGGACCTGGCAGCAACATCTACTTAATTTTTCATGGGTTTCTCACATGTACTCTACCTCCTCTTCTACATCCTATGTATGTACACTACCTCCTCCACTGCAGCTTGCATATGTATGTTACCTCCTCCATTGTAGCCCTCATACACCTTAGAAACTAGGTTTTTTCTTAAACTCTGATATTTTCTTAGTCGACCCTCCTTTGCTACTTCAGAAAATAGCGCTACAACCTCGACAAAAGATCACTAGATCACAATATATATAATAAATGAATAAGTATGTGAGTGAACAAATTAATGACTCCATGAGGTGCTTATATACTTGTTCTAGCTAACTCCTATCCCTATTTTAGGGCTTCTAGGGTTTTTTTGTTATAACAACTTTACCCCTTTGACTAGGTGACTTGTAACCAACTAGGGCTTCTTAATCCTTCCTTGGGGCTTCCAACTTCACAAGGCCATATCTCCCTAACCGTGAGGATCCATGTGGCATAACACATATCACCGAAAATGACATGATGTGTACCATCCATTTGTGAGGGTCTTGCCTACTTTCACACTGTCCTTCACGTCATTATTCCTCAATCAACATTGGGTCCCATAACCACATCTAGGGGTTTTTTGTAGACTTATTCAAATTTTCTTCCCATGAGGGTCATTCTTAGAGCTACGCCATAAGGGGACGACTTTGGAGACTTCTCCAATTATACCCATTACATCAATCCCAACCAACTTTCCAAACCAACTGGAAAAACTAATTGTCCAACGATATCGTCCACATCTCTGGGGATTTTGGACTTCTCCAAGAGTTGAAATCGATCTCTAAGGGTTGAAATCAATCTCCAATATCACTCTCCAATGGTTGACATCAATGACAACCAATTTTCCAACAAACTGTTCTTTGCATATCCTTATTGTTGAAGCATTATTGAATGTTGTTGTATGAACTATTTCTGCATAGATGTTTAAAATGCTTATTCTTTCTTGATCTCCATATGAGTACAACAATAATTTTTATAGTTAAGTATGAAACTATTTTTTATGTTATCTGTAACATTATCATTTTAATCTATTGTTAAAATATATGAACTACTTATGTCATTGATAATACCACATCTTACCATTCTCGTATCATTAGTTTTTCTTCTGATTAAGATATGATAGTATAGTGTTAGGATAGAATAATTTAGTTATTTGTACTTAATTGGTTTAAAATCATATTCAAACTCATCTGAGAACATTGTGTTCTCATATTCATAATTGAAAATATTTTGGATCGAAACTAGGTCTGATATTGGTCGGAAGTGATGTCCCAAACTAGAGTAATCCTAATTGGGGATTGCCATTGGGCACTCTCCCTTACTTTCTTTATAGTCCAATCATACCTTTAAACAACATGATAATATCAGGAAGAGTTAGAAAAAAGATACTTTTTTTCGAAAGAAGTATAAAACAACTAGATGGAATATGATTTATAAATTATCCTGGATATTCCATTAGCACAATTCATCAGAATGGATATTACAAGTTCCTGCAATCTATTCTGATGTACTAGTTTACTTAAAATTAATATTTAATGTCGCAGCTTAATGAATGAAAATATTGAAATATTTGAAAATAGGATGAAAAAGGTAAGCGAATAAAACACCATCAACAAATTGAACACATGATGCACCTTGGGAAAACCCAATATGATAAAAACTCAGCTAGAAGGTGAGTGTTATGCTTTTCTCATTTCTTCTTAGTTATGAAATGGAAATACAAAGAAAGGGCCACTCACTATGGATTATTTATGGACAATGTATTCAATATGGTTCTTACAGGATCTTCTACTTCATTTGTTATGCTTCAATATCCCACTCCTAGATGCTTTTTTCAACTACAGAACAATAAACAATACAATAAGAATGGAACCCTTTCCTTTCCTAATGATCTAATATTTAACATAGCATGATGGTAATCTAGGATTAGGGTTACGATTTTTTCATGCATTAACTCCCAATTAGGGTTAGGGTTTTGGACTCTCTAGAATAGTCTTGAATGTCCACAAATTACTAGGTCTGTATCAGTGAGTAGTGGAAGTTGGCATGGTATCCACTCCATAGCATTGCAGTCAATAGGTTAGGTAAACCTGTGGGAGGCATAAAATCCACATACAAACTCGGATTGAGGATATTTTCATGTCAATGGAAAGATATCATTGTGTAGAACAACATTGGCAGGGTGAAGAAAAAAAATCAAAAACTTTTGACCACATAAATGGTTGTTTAAGGTGTGAAACGAGCTCTAGAAGGTTTTGGAACCCAAATCACCAAAGTCGGACCTACCCCTAAAATTGGTTGTACTAGCCAATAGCTTTGATTTATTCCACCCATAAAGTACCAAAACAAATGACAATTCTATAATGATCCATTATGAGTCACAAGAAAATAACTACAAACTTCCTACTTGATCTAATTAGTTTCATAACCTAATTATCACATACCAAACATATGTTAGATTTGCGTTTATGTGCATTGATGAGGAAGGAATTCCCATCCTTGATTAGGCAATTTTGGTTTTATATCCTCTTAAAGATTACATCCCTCAAGTACATGTATTGGATTCTAAATGTTACACCACACACATCAACTGGTAGTACTTTCACCTCCACTTCATCAATGCTTTTTTCACTTATAACAAAGCTGATCTTACAATCTTTAGTGACACTGAGATATAGATCCTTAGTTACCCATACCAATAGGAATGGAAAAATATGGCCATTAACTTCCAATCTGAGCTTACTTAATAGATCCTATACTATGAGTTTGGTCAATTAATTAGAATCAAATAGAGCACCCACCTTTGTCTTATTAAATTGGGTCTTGGTATGGAAGAATTTAGTATGTAGCCCTCTTCTTTAGGATGTAGGCATCTACTTCTACATTGTAGTGAAAGAAAAATTTACATCTACAAATGAGTTTCTCTATACTTGGTTCCATGAATCCACAACTAGCATGTTGTTCTTCTTGGCTTCCTTCTAGAGATTCTTTCGATTTAACTTGTTTATTAAGGTTCATTATCATTGATGTCAACCCTTGAAGAAATACCCGTAACACAAAGGTTGGGTAATGGACCCAAGATTGTTTGATGTAAATATGACTCGTTATTGTCTTGTCATGGTTGATAATAAGTAGAAATTGATGAACTCCAAAGTGGTGCCCTTATGGTGAAAGCCCTCACAGGAAGATGCTTTGCGGATTGAGTTATCCTATAATTATGGTTAGAGAACCCATGCTTATTTGTGGAATAATGAGATGAAGGTCAGTAAATTTGTCATTGAAACTATCCTATATGGATAGTGCTTTTAATTCCATTTCTGGTGGTATGTGGAACGTAACATAACTCCTCATAGTTAGAGAGTTATGGCCATGAGAAGTTGGAGAACCCAGGTTTGGGTAATGGACCCAAGTTTGTTTGATGGATAATCGTATGAGTTTTGATATATTTGCAGGTAATACTATTCTATATGGATTGTGCATGTCATTCCATCTCTAGTGGTATGTGGAACGTCACATAACTCCTCATGGTTTGAGAGTTATGGCCTTACGAATTTGGAGGACCCTCTTATGTCATCTAGAAGCCCCAAAAGGTCAAAGTAGTCAAAGTGGTTTAAGAGATTTTAGAAGGTAAATAATAAATTCAAAGTGAATACAAAATAAATTATTTAAATAATAAATTTAATGGAGAAATTAGAAGTGGGTCAACCCTAAAATAAGGAAAGTGGGCAAAGTTACCTAGAAGATGTTTTTAAGGAAGCTGCTTGGAGAGTATAAATAAGAGGCAAAGCTCTCTCATTTTAGATACACTTGAGGATATTGAATACCTATAGGTTTATGAGATAACCAAATGATATCTAAGCTGAATTTCTGAGGGAAGGTGAAGAAAATAAGGCTGGAATTCAAGGAAGGATAAATTATTTTGATGAGCCTTTCTAAGGTATGTTATTTACATGTCATCTCACCATTTTCGCAATAATTTTTTTTCTAGAATGATTCAAACCATGAAATTCCTATGAAATAGAGGAAACATATCCAAGTATCCATGGTAGAACATTTATCTTGTGGTCCGTTGTATTTTTGGATTTACACTCTGTGGAAAATAGGGTTTGTGGCTAGTCCTAAAACAAGTCAAAATAGGTGTTTCGGGTAAAAACATCATAACTTCTTCATAACAGATCAAAATTTAGTAAGATTTTTTTTTTTGGCTATATTATAGTTTGCAGTATGATGTGTAACAGTTTCAGATCGATTCAACAAATATTTTGTACGGAGCACGCTCTACCAGATTTCTCTCTAGAATAAGCCAAAATTCAACAAGGTATTCCATTTTTTCTATAACTATTTTTATGAGAGGTTCCAAGTAGTGAAACTTGGAGGAATTTCATGAAACACACTAAAAAATGTTGTGTATCAGTTTCAAATATTTATTCATTACAGGTACAAAGCTATGATTATTTCATGTTAGGGTTGTTGACTAATAAAAAACTAGTCATGTGAGACTAAAGAAACGTTTGATGTAAATGTTAGTCTCTTGTTGTTTAAAGTTTAGGAAGGTTTGAAGGTATGTGATCATATACACTAGGTCTATTACAGAGTTATAAATCATATTTGGATGATGAAATTGATGAGCGTTATTGGTTGAGGTACAAGTTGGGTACATGGTTGAGACAACTAGTTGATGAGTTGGCACATACATGAGGTGTATAATTGATGATGTTGGTACATATTGATAAGTCATAGTTGATGAGTATTTGACACATGATTGGTACATACTTGGTACATTGTTGGTTGCAGTTGTTCATGGTATAGGTTTATTATAGACTGTTTGGTACAGGTTGGTGCATGGTTGATGCACTTGTTTATGGTACAGGTTGGTGCATGGCTGATGCACCTATTTATGGTACAGGTTGATTATAGGTTGAGGTACAGGTTGATGCATGGTTCAAGTTTATTGGTACGGGTTTACAATGATATATCTCACAATGATAGTGTGACAGTGGTTCCATATTTCTACTTCTACTTCAGGGCGGTTGGACGGGGCAAGGTACAGGTTGGTGCATGGTTGATGCACTTGTTTATGGTACATGTTGATTACAGGTTGAGGTACAGGTTGATACATGGTTTAGGTTTAATGGTATAGGTTTAAAATAGTATATCTCATAGTGATAGTGTTACAGTGGTTCCATCATTTTACTTCTACTTCAGGGTGGTTGGACGGGGCAAGGACAAGTGGTTGTAGCCACCTTCCGGTTGTAGCCAGAGAACATAGGGGTTGTATCCTCTTTCTGGTTGTAGCTAGAGAATTGGGGAGTTGGATCTTCCCTCAGGTTGTAGCCTGAGAAACTAGGGGGTTGGAGCCTCCTTCCAGTTGTAGCTAGAAAACAGAGGAATTTGGTGCTTCCAATGAATGTAATTCTTCAAGACATATAAGAAAAAGCATTATGTGGTTTTCTCCCAATTTGGGTTTCCACGTAAAACTTTGGTGTACTATGTATGCGTGTGATTGTTCATTTCTTATTGTTCATTATTGGATAATATTTCTACATTGATATAACACTTGGATTATTTGAATAAAGAAGATTATAATTACATTATTATTGATTCACCCCCCCTCTAAGTATTCCAACAATTGGTAGAAGAGCAGGTTCCTTCAGAAACTAGTTTAACCACTAAAAGGTAGATCATGGAGAGTACCAACTTTTATAAAAATGGAATACCACAGTTTGATGGACAGAAGTATGATGTTTGGAGCATAAGGATGAAGACATATATACAGGCATAGGGATTTCAAGTTTGGAAATCAATTGTAGATGGATACATAGCACCAGTAGTTCCACCAACAAATGACAAAGCAGTGAAACTTGGTGATAATAATTCCAAATCCAAAAATGCACTTTTGAATGATCTCAATGATACAGTATTCACCAAAGTTGCATATTGTAAATCCGCTAAAGAGATTTGGGACAAGCTTCAAAATATTTATGAAGGAGATACAAAAGCAAAGCAACAAAGCTTCAAACTTATAGAGGTAAGTTCGAACAAATAAAAATGAAGGAAGATGCGAATATTGCACCCTACTTCTTACGAGTCGATGAAACAATGAATGCAATCATAGGATTGGGAGAAGAAATCGAAGAATCTGTAATTGTTAAAAGGTAATAAGATCTCTTCCTATGAGATTTAACACTAATATATCAACACAAGAAGAAAAATTGGATCTAAACTAAATAAGCATGGATGAACTGCATGGAATCTTCATAGCATATGAAATGAGAACTGAACAGGAAAATCCAAATGTAAATGAAGCAACCTTCAAAACATCAAAAATATCAAAGAAAAAAAAAGGAACAATAAGAATATAGCAGCAGAAGTGACGTCTCGGAAGATGATGAAGAAGTGGCCAACTTCGTCAAAAGACTGAACAAGGGAACCAATGGTAGCTATAGAGGTAAGCTTCCTTTAGGTTGTTTTAATTGTGATCATATTGGTCATTTTTCTAACAAATGTCCTCATAAGAAAAAGAGAAATGATGAAGGTTACTCAAAAGACAAACACACATATAAAGGAAAAAGAAATACAAAGAAAGTTTTCAATAAAAGCTTATGCACCAAAGAAGACATATCATCATCATTTGAAGATGACGTTAGTGACAAAGAGACAGGAAGAGTTCTATTCATGGCACTAAAAGAATCTGACAAAGAAGACTCTTAAGAAGAATATGAAGAAGCCGAAGAAGAATATGAAGAAGCCAAAGAATAAATTGAAGAAGCAGAAGTTGACTATCGAGAATAATTAATGTGTGTCATTGAAGTTATCATAAGAGAAAAGAAGAAAAAAAAGAAACTACAAGCAGAACTAGACAAGAAAAAGGATACTCGAGAACTAAAAAAAATGATCACAAAATTCAAGGTTCAAATAGAAGAAGATAAAAGAATTGATGAAGAACTCAAAGAAAAACTAGAAGAAAAGGACAGGATCATTGGAAACTTGGAAGCAGAGATTGTCGCACTAAGAAAGGATATTCAAAAGACAAATATGTAGAATAGCTCAAAAGTTGTGGATGACATTATCAGTAGTAAAAAATCTCATCTTGAAAAGTCCGAACTTGGATACAATCAGACAGAAAAGGGATCAAGCTCCAAAACAACAAAGCAAGAAACATATCAAAAAAGTTATGCAGAAACAATCAAAGGGGATAGGAAGATATACAAGGAAGATTACAGGGACACTCCTCCACCAAGAAGATTTAGATTTTAGAATCAACAATAGACAGATATGCCTCAAGAAGAAGAAGGATTAATAAGAGCACCTCCTTTCAGAAGATATTCAAATGACAGATATCAAGCTACATCTTTTGGCTTATTTTATGCATGTAATAATTTTGGACATAAAGTTTTGAATTGTAGAGCTAACAATGGGAACAATGACAATTTTGAGAGTCATACACAAAGAGGTTATTCAAGAATACCTAGTGAAACACAGAGAAGAAGTTACAACAAGCTTGAATCTTTGAGCACTGAAGTGGAATGTTACAAGTGTAACAATTTTGGACACGTGACCAAATATTGCAGAATGACAATCCTTCCTAAAGAACTTCAATAGAATAGCAACAGTCACAGACAAGAACCTTAGAAAACAACATGGATAAGAAAGAAAGATCAGTATAGCAATGAAGAATGCACAATTTCTCTAACAACTAAGTAGAAGAAACACGGTTGGTATGTTGACAGTGGATGTTCAAAACACATGACAGGTGATAGAGACAAGTTTCTTACATTACGAAAGGAAAGAGATGGATCAGTCTCCTTCGAAAATGATGATTCAGCTAAAATCATTGGAAAGGGCATAGTCTGAATTGGGAACAAGAATGAAAAGGAAAAAAATGTTCTACTAGTAGAAGATATGAAACATAATCTTCTAAGTGTGAGTCAAATGTGTTACCAAGGTCATAAAGTTACTTTCGATTCACAAAAGTGTGAGATAAGAAAAGAAGGTTCAGGGAAATTGGTTGCTACAGTTGCAATAACTTCAAGCAACATATATATGTTAAGTGAAATTGGAAATGAAAAGTGTTTTCTAGGAAAAGAAGATGAAATTTGGCTATGGAATAGAAGAATGGGGCACATACATTTTTATAACCTTGTCAAAGTTAGCAAAAGAGAATAAGTCACAGAAATGCCCCGGATCATGAAACCAACCAACACTTTATGCAAGCATTGTCAACAAGGAAAGTTAACAAAGACCGGGTTTAAATCAAAGGAATATTCAATGAAAAGACCACTGGAAATTGTGCATATTGATCTAGTTGGACTAGCTAAAACAAAGGGTTTAAAAGGTGAGAAATACTTCATGTTATTAGTTGATGATTATATAAGAATGATTGCAGTTTTCTTTCTCAAGAATAAATCAGAAGATTTTGAAAACTTCAAGATCTACAAGGAAATGGTTGAAAATGAAATCGATTCAAAAATCAAATGCTTGAGATCTCATAATGGAGGAGATTTCACGTCAAAGGAATTTATGGACAACTACATCAGTCATGGAATAAAAAGGCAATTCTCCATTGCTAGGACACCTCAACATAATGGAGTTGTTGAAAGAAAGAACAGGACAGTACAAGAAATGGATTGAACAATGTTAATGGATTCAATATTGACAGATATTTTTTGGACATAGGCAGTGCATACAACAGTTCACATTCAAACTAGATTAATGCTCAGAAACAACACTGACAAAACTCCTTATGAACTATGGAAAGGAAGACCAAAAAATGTAAAGCACTTCAGAGTTTTTGGAAGAAAATACTATGTCCAAAGAGAAGATGGAGGAATGGGAAAGTTTGACTCTCGTGTGGAAAAAGGAGTACTTGTTGGCTACTCAAGTACCAGGAAATCATACAAGTGTTACAATCTAAGATTGAACAAAGTTGTGGAAAGCATCAACGTAACAATTGATGAAACAGGTAGACCGGAATCAAAGGAAGAAAATGAATCAATGAAACGGCCCTTAGAAGAAGAAGTAGAAGATGAAAAATAAGTAGAAGAGGAAGATGAAGAGAATCCGATAAAAGCATAAGAGCAAGTTCAACAAGTGTCTCCAAAGACACCCATTAAACGAGTACATAAGAATCATCCTGCAGATTAGATTATCAAAAACAAAGATGCATGAGTTGAGACTAGAAGAAGAATCCATTCACCAAAACAAGCACACCTAGCACTCTTATATACAATTGAACCAAAATGTTTTGAAGAAGCCAACAAGGATGGATCTTGGAATAATTCCATGAATGAAGAATTGGATCAAATAGAGAAAAATCACACTTGGGAACTATTTCCAAGACCAAAGAATAAGAATGTGATCGACAGAAAGTGGGTCTTCAGGAATAAATTGAATGAAGATGGATAGGTTACAAGGAACAAAGCTAGATTGGTATGTAAAGGATATGCACAGGTTGAAGGAATCGACTTTGAAGAGACATTTTCCCCAGTTGCCAGAATGGAAGCAATCTGTTTTCTTTTAGCTTATGAATGCTCCAAAAATATTAAAATGTATCAAATGGACGTAAAATCATCTTTTCTGAATGGGGAACTTGAAGAAGAAGTTTACATTGAACAACCGGAAGGATTTCAGTTGTCAGAAAATGTAGATTATGTGTGTAAATTAAAGAAGGACTTGTATGGTCTAAAACAGGCTCCTAGAGCATGGCACTTTAGACTGGATAAATATCTACAGTAGGCAAGGTTCAGAAAAGGAAGAGCATACAACAACCTCTACATCAAGGTAAGTCAAGGTGATATTTTATTAATTCAATTTTATGTTGATGATATAATTTTTGGTAGTGATGATGACAGGGTAAGCGAGAAATTTGCAAAAGATATGCAGAATGAATTTGAAATGTCGTTGTTTGGAGAACTATCCTTCTTTCTAGGACTTCAGATATGTCAAAGAAACCAAGGAATTTTTATTTCTCAAACCAATTATATCGAAGAAATGCTAAAAATGTTCGGTATGGAAGAATGCAAACCAGTTATCACTCCCATGCAAACCAGTTTCAAGTTGATCAAAGATGATGATTCGAAGTCTACAGATTAGAGGAAATACAGGTCAATGATTAGCAGCCTACTATATGTGACAACATCCAGACTATATGTAATGTAGGTAGTTGGACAGGTGGCACGATTTCAAGCGGCACCAAAGGAATCACCTGTATTAGCAGTGAAGAAGATTTTCAGATATCTCAAAGGAACAGAAGAGTTTGGATTATGGAATCCAAAAGGAAAGGATATATCACTTATTTCCTACACAGATGCAGATTGGGCAGGCTGTATTGATGACCGACGAAGCACCAGTGGAGAATCATTCTACTTGGGTGAGTGTTTAGTATCATGGCTAATCAAGAAACAATCATCAGTATCCTTATATACAACCGAGGCAAATTACATTGCAACAACATCATGTTGTACACAAGTTCTTTGGATGAAACAAACTTTAACAGATATACAGGTTGAGTATGATGAGCACATCCCAATATATTGTGATAATGCAAGTGCCATCAATATCTCAAAGAATGTAGTGATGCACTCCAAGACAAATTACATTCCAATCAAGTATCACTTTTTAAGGGAACATGGTGCAGAAAAGAACATCAGAGTTGAGTATGTGGGAAGAAAAGAACAAGTAGCAGACATCTTTACAAAACCACTTCCACGTGAATCCTTTGACTATCTTCGCCAAAGACTCAAAGTTATTTCTACTCCAAAATGAATTATTTTTAATTCTTACCTTATGTGTCTTATATGTACATGAGGAAGCACCATAAGAAGACAGTTCAGTCAGGGGGAGCATCCCCTGATGGAAAGATACCTTTGACATTGATGACAAAGGGGGAGAGATTTATCAGATGCAGAGGATAGAGGCATGGTTCCAGAAGGAGCATATTTATCAAATGTAGAGGATAGAGGCATGGTTCTAGGGGGAGCATGATTGGCATTATTTTAGTATTGCATCAAAGTGTTGCCATCAATGCCAAAGGGAGAGATTGTTGATTAAGGTTGGTTATCATTCATGTCAACCCTTGAAGAAAGCCCCGTAGCACAAAGGTTGGGTAATGGACCCAAGATTGTTTGATGTAAATATGAATAATTATTGTCTTTTAATGGTTGATAATAAGTATAAATGGATGAACTCCAATGTGGTCCCCTTACATTGAAATCCCTCACGAGAAGACGCTTTGCGGATTGAGTTATCCTATAAGTATGGTTAGAGAACCCATGCTTATTTGTGGAATAATGAGATGAAGGTCAATGAATTTGTCATTAAAACTATCCTATATGGATATTTTTGTCATGCCATTTCTGGTGGTATGTGGAACGTCACATAACTCCTCACAATTGGAGAGTTATGGCCATGAGAAGTTGGAGAACCCAGGTTTGGGTAATGGACCCAAGTTTGTTTGATGGATAATGGTATGATTTTTGATATATTTTTAGGTAATACTATTTTATATGGATGGTACATGTCATTCCATTTTTGTTGGTATGTAGAAAGTCACATAACTCCTCACAATTTGAGAGTTATGGCCTTACGAAGTTGGAGGATCCTCTTATGTCATCTAGAAGCCCCAAAAGGTCAAAGTAGTCAAAGTGGTTTAAGAGATTTTAGAAGGTAACTAATAAAGTGAATTGATGAGTGTACTACAATTCAAAGTGAATAAAAAATAAATTATTTAAATAATAAATTTAATGGAGAAATTACAAGTGGGTCAACACTAAAATAAGGAAAGTGGGCCAAGTGACCTAGAAGATGTTTTTAAGGAAGCTACTTGGAGAGTATAAATAAGAGGCAAGGCTCTATAATTTTAGATACACTTGAGAATATTGAATACCTATAGGTGTATGAGGTTAAAAAAGGGTATCTAAGCCAAATTTTTTAGGTAAGGTGAAGAAAAGAAGGCCAGAATTCAAGGAAGGATAAATTCTTTTGATGATGCTTTCTAAGGTATGTTATTTATAGATCATCTCACCATTTTCGCAACAAATTTTTTTATATAATGATTAAGACCTTGAAATTTCTATGACATTGAGGAAACATATCTAAGTATCTATGGTAAAAAAATCATCTTGTGTGTCTTTGTATTTTTGGAGTTACACTTCATGGAAAATAGGGTTTGTGGCTAGTCCTGAAACTAGTAAAAAACAGGTGTTTCGGGTAAAAACGTCATAACTTCTTCATAACAGATCTAAATTCAGAAAAAGAAAATGGGTTGTTTATACTACATTATTTAGTATTTTTTTAACAATTTCATATAATTTCAACAAATATTATGTGCAGGGCACGCTCTACAAGGTCACTCTCTAGAATAATCCAGAATTCAGCAAGGTATGCCATTTTTCCTATAACTGCTTTTTTGAGAGGTTCCAAGTAGTGAAACCTGGAGGAATTGCATAAAACACACTAAATAACATTGTATATCAGTTTCAAATCTTTTTTCAATACAAGTACAAAGTTATGATTATTCCAGATTAGGGTTGTTGACTAATCCAAAACTAGTCATCTGAGACTAAAGAAAAGTTTGATGTAGATGCTAGTCTCTTGTTGTTTAAATTTAAGGAAGTTTGAAGGTATGTGATCATATACAACAGGTCCATTACAGAGATATAAATCATATTTGTATGATGAAATTGATGATTGAGGTACAAGTTGGGTACATGGTTGAGACAACTAGTTGATGAGTTGGCACACACATGAGGTGTATAGTTGATGATGTTGGTACATATTGATGAGTCATAGTCAATGGGTAGTTGACACATGATTGGTACATACTTGGTACATGGTTGGTTGCACTTGTTTATGGTACAGGTTGATTATATATTGTTTGGTACAGGTTGGTGCATGGTTGATGCACTTGTTTATGGTACAAGTTGATTACAGGTTGAGGTACAGTTTGATGCATGGTTGATGCATGGTTGATGCATGGTTTAGTTTTATTGGTACAAGTTTACAGAAATATATCTTAGAGTGATAGTGTGACAGTGGTTCCATCATTCTAGTTCTACTTCAGGGTGGTTCGACGTGGCAAGGACAGGTGGTTGTAGCCACCTTCCGGTTGTAGCTAGAGAACATAGGGGGTTGTAGCCTCCTTCTGGTTGTAGCTAGAGAATTGGGGAGTTGGAGCTTC
>JZKD02S0966806.1:164677-204361 GCA_000966675.3 Picea glauca
AATCAAATTCCACATCCAATTATAGAAAATTTGAGATCTAAAATGGTACTCCTAAGGAAAATAATAAAATAAGAATTATGAATTTTCAAGGGGAAAGAAAGAAAACTATTTTTTTTAATTGTATTTTTTACCTATCTCCTTGTTGGATGTGGAATTTAATTCTACATCCAATGAGTGCCTACACTTGAAATTAGAGTAAAATTGTAAGGAGATCAGTAAAAAATGTGATTAAAAAATAAATTTTCATTCTTTCCCTTTGAAAATTCATAACTCCTATTTTATAATTTTAACTATTGTTTAATTGTTTTTCTTAGGATGTCCATTTTATACCTCAAAGTTTATTTAATGACCCTTTCTTTTCATCCATCTCTCGACACTATGCTTGCACACAGTCCTAATCAATGGTCCTAGATTTAAAAGGAATCACTTCCATCATTAAATCACTATGGAGACTACCCATATACTTGAGGAGTACATCTAGGTTCTTGGGTGATCCAAGGGGATCTGAAACACTCATAGAAGTCCAAGAGGATATAGAAATGACCAAATATTTATTGTATCAAATTCTCTTTAAAATTAACTCATTGCATAGAGCTCGGCAATATCTTTCCAACGGTGCAAAAATTGTCTCAAATGAAGTTCGTATGAGAAAGTTATGGCTCCTCAAAGTTTTGGTCAAAGAGGTCAAAAAGTCAAAGGGGATGCCATGGGGAACCACTAAAAGGGTGACATGTGGAACATTCATACACGTCCATATAGTTCTATGATGCTAACATGGAAACCCCACATGATTCCACATGGCAAGAAGTTGATGACCTGGCATATTGAGTTGGGAAGGTGACATGAAAATTGTACAGTGCAGGTGGACCAATCAGATCTCGAAATGTGGCATAGGTGGACCAATGAGAGACCGCCACATGGAATTCTCCAATTGACCTAATATGGCTAAGGTTGAGTAAAATTTTTTTATATCCCAGAGCATTGAACTCGGGTCTATTTCCCAACATCCCAACGACTTACCATTACACCCACGACATGTACTTACTTAACCGTATATGGTTTCATTGCTATTTAAGGTTTGGTTTAAGTTTAAATGGCGGGAATAAAGGACCAAGGGAATAACCCTCGATATTGTGGTTATATGTATTGAACGTTAAACCCCAAAATCTATAGACAGTCCAAACTATATGTTATACATAACATATAACATTACAGCAAAGTGCCAAAGGGGGGAGAGGTCTGCGAGGGTCGAACCCGTGAACTACTACCACACATACCCAAGCCTTAACCAATGTTCCAACGATGCCACATGTTAGAGAAGCTTCATGGTGATGTTATTTTTGTGCTAAGATAATGTCTATGAAAATATTAGTTCAAATTTCCATGTATGAGAGATATAGTGCATCATTTGGTGTGTAAATAGGGTCATATTGAGCCAGTTCAGAATATGGTCGAGTTTATACTCATTTTTCTCATAATTACGAGAGGAATTCAATGGTAACCTTTGTTTTTGGGTTTGAGAAGCAAAATTGAAGAGTGAATTCAAGATTGGTTTTGTTAGTCCATTTTCATTGTAATTTTTGACATATGAGATTAATGAAGAACAGTCTCACTATTAGAGGGCACTCAGAGATGTAGCCTAGGAGAGGTGAACTCCATCATCAAATATATTTTTATTGAGTTCTTTTATTTTTTGTTGTGTTATCTCACTTATTCTGCAAATTACCATCATTTTAAGAATTTTTGACTAAGTAAAAGATTCACAAGTGTTTTTGATGCAGTGCCCCCACCTCAACGAGGTCTTCCCACCTCTCAATCATTGGATATTCTCAAATATCGAACTTGAGCATCTCTTCAAGTCCCTGTTGGAACCTCTATAGAACACTCCATAGGTCCTTATGAACTCTGCCCCACACGAACTAGCATTGAGCGCAAGCTCCCCTTCCACACAATCACTGGTTGTGACCACAGGCCTATCCAAAAGGCACCTCGAGACTTAGTGTGTCAAGTATTTGCATATGAGCCAACCCCGACTCTCCCAACTTCCAAACTTCCACACTCCCGAGTTATGATTTTTTAAGATAGAGCCTAGTGCTAGCTAGCTCCTCCCTTAACCTTCATCCATATGACCCCTCGCTATGATCTAGGGCCAAATCCTCTAAACAATATGAGACTTCACGTTTCATAAAGTTGGAAAATAGTCCATCTCCCTTCCTCTGATTCCCAAAATATGAACTCCTGATGTCAGATCAACGACCCTAAATACCTGTGATCCAACATTCCAGATCTTCCTTCACAAATCAGTCTTCACATTTCATGAAGTTGGAGGACTACTCACCTCGATTTTCCCGATCCCCGATATATCCTTAGAAAATCAATGGTCCATGTTCTCCCTTTGATCGAGGGTTGTGATAAAATTGCGAACTTAGACTTTGCAATTTCTCACAACCCTTACCTCAGGCTTCTCCAATCTGTGAATCAATGAAACATTGCTCCTTCACCACGTGTCCTGCCCAAATCCAACGGCTAGGATTGTTGTGGCTCTTTTCTCCTCAGGTATTCACTCTCCTATGCACTTCAAATGGTTAAGGTGTGTTAACCTTACCTAGATCCAACGGTTTTTGGTCCCTCGCACATAGATCCAACGAAAGAGATCTAATCTCCCCCTATGGGTGCTCTTCCTGTCTAGACTTTGATTTGACTGTCCATATCCTTCACAGTTATCGATCCAACAGTCACTTTCTCTCCTCCTCCTGATCTTGCGCTTATTCTGAAACTTGGAAGAATTCCAAAACATTTTGAAGGTCTGAGCGTTGTCCTGGTGCACTCCTTGTACACGTCTTCCTCCAGATTATTCAACAACTCTATGAGTGTCTTTTCCTTGACACTTCTCTTCTCTCTGAACTGGAAACATAGTTCCTTTGTGCACTCCTTGCACTCACTCGATGCCCTCCTGGCAGAGCTCTACAAAATATTTGGCAATTATGTTTCCCTATGCCTCCTCTGCATAGTCTCTCCTCCAAAGTATTCAGCAACCTTGAGGTTCATCTCGATTTTGTGATAGCTCTGGTGCGCCCTCCTGGAACGTTCGTTTCTGACTCCATGGAGTTTAGATGTGCACTCTTTGTGTTGGTGACAGAACCTCCAATGTTATGTTGTACACTCCTTGCATATCCTAAGAACCCAAGATGATATCTTGAACTCAATAAAGATAGAGAAATATATCTTCCTACTGCAAATGAAATCTATCATGTATCTACAACATACATATGTTGGAAATATAATTGAGATGGGGGGGTGAAGCAGTTATGTATCTAAGCTTGAAACTTTTCTTGTTATTTTCTGATTCTTTCTATATTATTTTTTAATGTGTTTTTGATAACTTAACATTCATAGATATACAATATTTGATCAATCACATAGAATAAACAGGGACACATATTTTCATGAGGAAACCCATAAGGGTGAAAACCTCTTCTTATTAGGATGTCAATCAAGCTCCAACTTTCATGTACATCACATTATTTGAGATCCAACTCAAATATGAGGCTACAAACTCTGATAGAAATCTACAACTTGTAGAGATCACAAACTCTCATAATTCTCTAGAACCAACTAGATGGAAGCACCAACTCCTAGGTTTCTCTAGCACCCACTAGATGGAAGCACCAACTCCCAGAATATCTTCTAGCACCAACTAGAATCTAGAGGACTGAAATCCTCCCTAGCACCACCCTAGCACCCTCATTGAATCTTACAAAACTTTACTTACTTCCTCTGTCTCTTGTATGGTCTATTACAGCTCCATGTCTCCTCTGCCTTCTTCATCTTCTATGCTTTGTTATGATTTTTCATCGTTCTGCTTCTATGCTCTGCTCTACTTCCTTCTATGCTCAACACCACCTGTTGTTCAACTTCTCTTCTACCTTTTATGCTTTATGATGCCTCTGCATGCTCTTCACTACGCCATGGATATCCCCTTTCGGTTATGCACTCTGTATCATCCTACCCACATCCATCACTTTCGGAAAAACTCACCATGTTCTTTTGTCTGCATGTCTTTCTCACACCAAGTCCTCTGTCTGATCATCATTCAAACTCTTTGTCTTCTCTGGTAGTTATCATAAATTTGTTCATCATCATTGGTCATTATCCAAATATTCTTTGGCTTCTCTGGCAGCCCAAACTCTTCATCTTCTATGTCAGTTATAGCCAGATACCTTTGGCTTCTTTGGATTCTAAGCCCCTTCCTTCACGTGACCATCGGAAGTGACCATACGCCTAACCAATAGGTGCTTCATGACTCGCGACTTCAAGAATCTTGGTATGAGACATATCAATTCTCCCAACTCTTGATATCCGAAGTGGAGGTTAGCGATGCTAGATCCTAGGGCCAAGCACTTAGGGACTTCACGTTTTGGGTATTTGGATGTGAGCCAACCCTAACTTTCTCGACTTCCAAACTCCTGAAATATGAATGAATGCCTAGAGAGCACTAGCTTCATTCTCGATATGACCTTGGGCGATGAACTCATGTGACCACGCAATTGCGGACGTGTCCAAAGGTGGTTTAAAACAAACTTTGTTTCACCCTTCAATTTGCCTCGAGTCTCCACATGTTCTTTCTCGAAAACCATGGTTTCGATTGCGTCCCACCCTCAACTCATTAATGTTCATGCACCTTCAATCCCCACAATGCGACAAGATCGTCGATATCATGATCTTGACAGTGCTCCTGAACTGGTGATTCAAATCTGTCCTTTCAAGTTCTACAGATCAACGATTTTGTTTGATTTTGTGATCCGGGCTTCCGGAGTTTCAACTCTCAAACCCTTCTTTCCTTCGTACGTCAATATTCCAGAATAGAAAATCCACTGACACGTGTCCCTCTTGGATTAACGATCGAGATATCCTTTAGGTCTACGGACTACAGAGATTTCAAATCTCAACTTATCATTTCTTCTTACTAGATATCTTCTGAAATGGAATATCTGATGAGATCTATCCTCTTTAATCCAACGACTATCCTCCACTCTGGGAATTCTCCCTTCGGCATTCTCATATTTCAGTTTCTCCTCGCTTGGCTTCCCTTCGAGCATTTTACCCGGAGCTTGTGATCTAGTGACACATGTCCTCTCATAGATTGACAACTTCCAGCTGCTTCATTTGTTTGGGCTTCGACAATTTCAAACCTTTCTCCTTCATGTTTTCCCAAAGTATTTCCATCCAAATGCATAATCTTCTGACACGTACCCCTCCTGGCCTTATGTCTTATTCGGGTCTTCAATGTTCGGGAGTTTGGAAATTTAGTCAAATCATTGGTGGTAAAACTCCTGAAGTAAAGCTCCCACGGTGACGTAACTTGATTACGTCACTTGATGACATGGCATGACCTGAGTAGCTATCGAGTATCACTCAGATTTGTGATTTGCATGTACCTTAAATGTTGATTCAACTTGACACTTGTCATTATTTGATTGCTACATGTGTCCTTCCTGACGTAGTTGTTTTGACGTGGATCTCCTCATGTGACACATGTTCTTCTCCTGGATATAACGGTTGTCCTAACTCTTGAAATGTATCTTAGATCGACAGATGAGAGAAACTTCGAACCTTCATCCTTTGGGACTTTGTGACTTTTCCTTTCCTTTCCAACCATAAACTCCCAAAGTGATTCCCTCTGGATTTGTGGATCATGTGCCACTTGTCAGTCTTGACGATGGACGGTCCCTGCTTACTTTGGGACTTCGGGACTTTGACAAGTCTGCTCTCCTATGCTCATCCAAAGGCTTAACCTTCGTGCATTTATCTCTGGATCCAACGGTTGTTCATCCTCAATGATTAGATCCGACAAATCACATCTATACTTATCCTTTGTGCTTCCTCTGTTCACTGAACATTGATCTAATGATCATCGCATTTTTTCTAGATCCGATGGTCCTTATTCATTTTGTATTTCGAGCTTCGGGTAATTCAAATTTCAAGTTGCTAATTCTTCTGAAGTGAGATTCCCTGAACCGTAACCTCCTCACAAATTTTGACTTGAACAAAATGTTGTTCATCGATCAACTTCTTAGATTGATGACTCGATCTATATATGGTGTTTCTCTTCTATCTTATCATGTCCTTTCACTTAGAATGATCCAACGGTTGTCGGGTATTCGAGATTGGTGATCCAATGACCATTGTCGTTCTTCCTCCTAATATTTATTGTGTTATTCTCTGCCTTTAGTTCTTTCCATCAATGGCAAGAACACTCTTCCTTTAAACATGCTAACAATCTCCCCCTTTGGCATTGATGGAAACCCTGATAGGATACATTATTGTGCTTAGACCTCCAACTATAGCATCCAGAAAACACCTTTTCCCCCCCCTTTGACATCAATGTCAAATAAAATAGAGAGTGACTATATGCTCCCCCTGATCAGATATACTAGGAGCACTCTCCCTCTGATCAGATAGATTATTTAGCTTGATAATGGGGTCATTCCCAACTTCTAGCATAGATACTCAAACTGAGCTTTTGCAAGTGGTTTAGTGAAGATATCAGCAATCTGATCTTTGGATGGAATATAATGCAAAGAAACAACAATGTTGGCCACCTTTTCCCTAAAGAAGTGACACTTGATGGGTATATGCTTGGTCTTGGAGTGAAATACAAGATTCTTTGACACACTAATAGCACTAGTATTATCACAATGAATTGGGATCGATGCAGTATATTTTACCTCCAATTATGCAAGGGTCTGAATCATCCACAATACTTGGGTACAACAAGTGGTAGCTGCAATGTATTCAACTTCTATAGTTGATAGGGAAATGGAACCTTGCTTCTTTCACAACCAAGATACAAGGGAATCTCCTAAGAAGAATGCACCTCCACCCGTGTTTTTCCTTTCATCCACGCAGTTAGCCCAATCAACATCTGAATAGACTGAAAGTTGAAATTTTTTATTCCTAGGATAACATAGGAAATAGTTCATTGTTCCTTTCAAGTATCTGAATATTCTTTTGACAACTAATAAATGATTTTTTTGGGTGGAGCCTGATACCTTCCTACCATTCCAACAACATTCATTATGTCTGGATGGGAGGTTGTGATGTACAATAGGATGCCTATCATAGACCTATATGAACTCTGATCAACATCAGGTGAGTCATCATCCTTTCTTAACTTGCATCCAATGACCATAGGTGTACTCATAGTTGTAGAATCTTCCATTTGAAACCTTTTCAACATTTCTCTTAGATATTTCTCCTGAGAAAGAAATATTCCTTTAGATCTCTAAGTAATTTGCAAACCAAGAAAAAAGACAGATCCCCTATCATAGACATTTCAAATTTAGACTACATGGCAGAAGCAAAGCATTGTACCAATGAAGCATTATTGTTTCTGAAGATGATTTCATTTGGATAGACCAACATAATGAGAAAATCATTACCCTATGTGTTGATATATAGATTTTTTTCAATTGTTCCTCTCTTGAACCCTTTGTCTTGAAGATACTTATACAGTCTCTAATACCAGGCACGAGGAGCTTGTTTCAACCCATATAAGGCTTTCTTCATCTTCCAGACAAGGTCAGGGTTCTCTGGCAGTTGGAAACCCTCTGGTTGTTCCAAATAGACTTCTTCTTTTAGATCTCCATTTAGAAATGTTGACTTGACATCCATTTGATAAACTTTAAAGTTTTTATGACAAGCATAGGCAATAAACATTCTAATAGCTTCTAATCTTGCTATGGGCGCAAATGTTTCATAAAAATCCAATCTTTCTATTTGAGCATATCCTTTGCAGACCAATATAGCATTATTTCTTACAATATTTCCTTGCTCATTCATCTTGTTTTTGCAGACCCATTTGGATCCTATCACATTTTTATTTGTTTCCCTAGGAACGAGTTCCCAAGTGTCATTCTTTTCAATCTGGTCCAGTTCCTCATTCATTGATTCTAACCAATTTACATATTTATTGGCTTCATTAAAGCTCTTAGGTTCCACCATGGATATGAAGTCTATATGTGATTTCTCTGTGTCTTCAATTATCCTTCTCCTGGTTTGTACACCTTTTTCTTTCTCACCAATTATCTGAATTTCAGGATGATTCTTTTGAGTAATTCTGGAGGAAGGTATTGATGTTGATTTTTCTCTTGAATCTTCTTGTCTGGGTATCTCTTCTCCACCTGATTCATCATCTTCTTGTGACTCTGAGATTTGTTGTTCTTTATCTTCATTATTCTCATCATATTTTTCAACTGGCTTAGTGCTTATTCTCTATTGATATTTTATAGGAGCTTCTTCATCAATTCGAACATCAATACAGTCTACTAATTTATGCATTCTTTTGTTAAATAATTTTTATCCTTTATTGTTGGTTGCATATCCTAAGAAGATACCGCATCATCTCTACTACCAAATTTTCTCAAATGATCATCATTATTCTTGATGTAGAATTTACTTCCAAATACTTTGAAGTGATTGATTGATGCAGATCGACCAAACCACAACTCATATGGAGTTTTATCATTGTTCGACATTAGATGTGCTTTGTTTAGAATATGAATGGCCATGTGAACAACCTCCATCGGGAAGGTTTGTGAAATGTCCCTTTCACTCATCATAGCCCTTTCCATTTGCTAAACTAATCTATTTTGGTGTTCTAAAACTCCATTTTGTTGAGGAGTACCTGGAATAGTATATTCTCTTTTAATTCCATGTCTGTCACATAATTCTTTGAAATCTCTTGACAAAAATTCTCCTCCCATGTATGAGCGAATTTCCTTTAACTTCCTTCTTGTAGGATTCTCAGCTAATGCCTTAAATTTTTTGGACTTCTCAAACGCGTCAGATTTTTCTTTCAGAAAGTAAACCCACATAATTCTAGAGAAGTCATCAATGAGTAGCATTAATTAATGTTCTCCTCTAGTTCCTTCCATTCACGATGGTCCACACAGATCCATATGAATAATTTGAATTGGTTTCTATGAAGATGTGAAACTCTTCGATTTGAATTGAGCACAAGTCATCTTCCCCATTTGACAGTATTCACATACAGAGTTATTAGGCCTAGATATTCTTGGAAGGCCTTTCACAGTGCCTTCATTATTCAATTTGAAAATATGATCAAAATTCAGGTGTCCAAGCCTTCTGTGCCATAACCAACATTCATCAAATTTTCTTAAATGACATTTATCCTTATCTTCCTTTAGAACATATACATTTTTTTCATTTCTAACCCCTTTTGCAATCAACTCTCCTGTGTTTACTAACTTTATTTTACAATTCTTGGAAGTGAAATTGAGTTCACATGCTCTGTCACATATCTAACTAACACTAAGAATATTATGATTTAAACCATCAACAAATAATACATCTTGAGCTTTGCTTCTTCCATTACTTAATCTTACTATACCTTTACCTTTGATCTTTCCTAGAGCATCATTTCCAAAGGTCACACTCCCTGATTTATTTTCTTTGAGTAATAGTAACTTACTTTTGTCACCTGTCATATGACTGGAGCATCCATTGTCAATATACCAGGTGTCTTTTTTCTTTGAGATGACAACACTAATCCACACTTGTTATCTTCATTCTTCTTCCAAACCTTGATGTTTTCATCTCTGTGATTTGAATCTGGCTTATAGTTTTTTAAGCGACAGTCTACAGCTTTATGTCCATAATTATGGAATATGTAACATTCTGGTTCATTGAATAAAGGATCATAACGATTGTTATGTGTAATCTGAGTCCTTTTCCCATCCATCACATGATCTTCAGTCTGTGGTTGTTTGTTACTTGGTTGCCTCATTCTTTTTTGTGGTAGATATTTATTCCTTGGTTATCTTGATTTCTCATGTCTAAATCTTAAAGAACAATTTACAACTTTGTGGCCAAAGTTAGAGCAGTAAAAACAATATCCACAGAAAAAATCTTTGTACCTGAAAATGGTTGTCTTCTTTGAGTAGGTTGATTTATTCCATGATGATGATTTTCTTGAGCAGAGGGTGTACTATTTCTTTGTTCTACAGATTTAGTTATGGTAGATTTTCTTTCACTCCTCCTTGGGGGCTAATTCTTTTCCTTTGTTTTTGTAGGTTTTTTGTTGTCAATGGTTCCATATTTGACAAAATTGATGGACTATTTGTTGCTTGGTGGAAGACTACTTGATCCATCTTCATAACTCAAACCAATTTTCAACTTTGAATTCCTTTGTTGATTCAGAATGGAGAGAATTCCTTATGAGGCGTTAATACTTGTCAGATTTTGATGATATAACGCCTGAAATCTCTCTAGATCTTTTATGACAGTCACTACTTCATCTTCCAGTTTTTCACCTTTTGTTTCTCTTTCCTGCAATTGTTGTTTGAGTATGTCTTCAATATTCTTAGCTTCTTCTAACTTAACCTTCAACAGAGAAATTTCTTCAGATGGTTCATTGCATGTTTTCTCATACTTGAGCAGTAATTGTTTTTGTTTTCTTTTCTTTTCTTTGAGTCTATCAATCTCTGCCAAGGCACTGACAAGTTATCCTTCAAGATCTACTACTGCTTCGCAATCAATGAACTCACTAACAGGGGGGGGTGAATTAGTGTAGGGATATTTTTCAATTCTTCCTTCCTTTAATTAGAAACCACTTCAAACATTATTATTCATTCACAATTAGCTACTCGCATATATCAACAACATTCATAAATAATAGAGAACTATAAACCATCACCATAATGAACAAAAAGAACACCAAATATATGTGTAATCTTTTGTATTATGTTTTTTCATGAAGACTACAATATCAGAGGTTTATCAAAACCAACTGAAAAGAGAACGAACTCCAAGAGATTACAAACTCTCAAATAAAAGAACCATCTTGCAAATCTCAGCACCAACTGAGATGTGAGGATGGAAACCCTCAAGTACAAGATCCATCTTGTACATAGAAAACAATATGTCAAATGTTTTCTACAAGTCCACAACATGTATATGTTGCAACATGTGTATGTACGTGCCCTGTTCTCTTTCAATGCTACCTGTCTTTCTGTAGACCACATACAACCTCAAAAAACCAGGATTACTAATTTTCTACAACTCTAAAACTTTCGTCCCTTCGGATCTTCGTTTCCTCTGTCACATCCACCTAGAATATGTCATTGCATACAACTTGTTCCATATGTAGTAGGTCATCAATGAACCATATCCAACAACCTATGCATGTCCCTCATCCATACATTGTCATACAACATAGATATCCATCAACCATATCAGAATGGTACCATAAATAAGAATGTTTCTCACTCAACCAACCAACCATCATATACCATATCCAAGTACAGGACCAACCATATCAAGAATTCCTCAAGAATTCACCATATCATAAGAAGATCTAAGAATAAAAAAAACTGTGTAACCATACCAAAACTTTTGTACATGATCTGAACCTTTAGAATGTTGACCTAGGAAGTTGGTTCAGACTTCAAGGACCTGGCAACAACATCTACTTAATTTTTCATGGGTTTCTCACATGTACGCTACCTCCTCTTTTACATCATGTGTATGTATGCTACCTCCTCCATTGCAGCCCACATATGTAAGTTACCGCCTCCACTGTAGCCCACATACACCTTAGAAACTAGGGTTTTTCTTAAACTTTGATATTTTCTTCATCGACCCTCCTTTGATACTTTAGAAAATAACGCTACAACCTCACCAAAATATCACTAGATCACAATAGATAATAAATGAATAAGTATGTGAGTGAACAAATGAATGACTCCATGAGGTTCTTATATACTTGTTCTAGCTAACTCCTTTCCTTATTTTAGCGCTTCTAGGGTTTTCTTGTTATAACAACTTTACCCCTTTTACTAGGTGACTTGTAACCAACTAGGGCTTCTTAACCCTTCCTTGGGGCTTCCAACTTCACAAGGATATATCTCCCTAACTGTGAGGATCCATGTGGCATGCCACATATCACCGAAAATGACATGACATGTACTATAGATTTGTGAGGGTCTTACCTACATTCACATTGTCCTTCATGTCATTATTCCTCAATCAACATTGGGTCCCATAACCACATCTAGGGGTTTTTTGTAGACTTCTTCAAAGTGTATTCGCAAGAGGGCCATGGTTATATCTATGCCATAAGGGGACCACTTTGGACACTTCCCCAATTATACCCATTACATCAATCCAACCAACTTTCCAAACCAACTAGAAAAACTAATTGTCCAACGATATCGTCCACCTCTCTGGGGCTTCTGGACTTCTCCAAGAGTTGACATCGATCTTTAATGGTTGACATCAATCTCCAAGATCACTCTCCAATGGTTAACATCAATGACAATCAACTGTCCACGTACTGTTCTTTGCATATGGTTACTGTTGAAGTATTATTGAATGTTGTTGTATGAACTATTTATGCATAGATGTTTAAAATTCTTATGCTTTCTTGATCTTCATATGAGTACAACAATAATGTTTATAGTTTAGTATGAAACTATTTTTTATGCTATCTATAACATTATCATTTTAATATATTGTTAAAAGATATGAACTATTTATGTCATTGATAATACCACACCTTACCATTCTCGTATCATTAGTTTTTCTCCTGATCAGGATATGATAATATAGTGTTAGGATAGAATAAATTAGTTAATTGTACTTGATTTGTTTAAAATCATATTCAAACTCATCTGAGAACATTATGTTCTCATATTCATAATTGAAAATATTTTGGATGGAAACTACGAAAAATATTGGCCGGAAGTGATGTCCCGAAATAGAGTAAGCCTAATTGGAGATTTCCATCGGGCACTCTGCCTTACTTACTTGATATTTCAATCATACCTATCAACAACATGATAAGCTTAGGAAGAGTTATAAAAAAAATAATTTTTTTCAAAAGAAGTATAAAACAACTAGATGGAACATGATTTGTAAATTATCCTGGATATTCCATTAGCACAATTCATCACAATGGATCTTACAAGTTCCTGTAATCTATTATGATGTAGTAGTTTACTTAAAATTAATATTTAATGTTCGCAGCTTAATGAATGAAAACATTCAAACAATTGAAAATAGAATGAAAAAACCTAAGCGAATAAAACACCATCAACACATTGAACACATGTTGCACCTTGGGAAAACCCAATACGAGAAAAACTCAGCTAGAAGGTGAGTGTTATGCTTTTCTCTTTTCTTCTTAGTTATGAAATAGAAATACAAAGAAAGGGCCATTCACTATGGATTTTTTATGGACAATGTGTTCAATATGGTTCCTACACGATCTTATACTTCATTTGTTAGGCTTCAATATCCCAGTGCTAGATGTGTTTCTCAACTACGGAACAATAAACAATACAATAAGAATGGAACCCTTTCCTTTCCTAATGATATGATATTTAACATAGCATGATGGTAATCTAGGATTAGGGTTGGGATTTTTTCATGCATTAACTCCCAATTAGGGTTAGGGTTTTGGACTCTCTAGAATATTCTTGAATGTCCACAAATTACTAGGTATGTATCAGTGAGTAGTGGAAGTTGGCATGGCATCCACTCGATACCATGGCTATCAATACGTTAGGTAAACCTGTGGGAGGGATAACATCCACATACAAACTCGGATTGAAGATATTTTCATGTCAATGGAAAGATATCATTGTGTAAAACAACATTGGTGGGTTGAAAAAAAAATTCAAAAACTTTTGACCACATAAATGGTTGTTTAAGGTGTGAAATGTGCTCTAGAAGATTTTGGAACCCAAATCACCAAAGCGGTACATACCTATAAAATTGGCCATACTAGCCAATAGATTTGATTTATTCCACCCATAAAGTACAAAAAAAAATGAAAATTCTATAATGATCCATTATGAGTCACAAGAAAAGAACTAAAAAGTTCCTACTTGAGATAATTAGTTTCATAACCTAATTAGCACATACCAAACAAATGTTAGATTTACCTTTATGTGCATTGATGAGGAAGGAATTCCCATCCTTGATTGGGCAATTTTGGTTTTATATCCTCTTAAATATCACACCCCTCAAGTACATGTATTGGATTCTGAATGTTACACCACACACATCAAGTAGTAGTACTTTCACCTCCATTTCATCAATGTTGTTTTCACTTATAACAAAGTTGATCTTACAATGTTTAGTGACACTGGGATATAGATCCTTAGTTACCCATACCAATAGGTATGGAGAAAGATGGCCACTAACTTCCAATCCAAGCTTAATTAATAGATCCTCTACTATGAGTTTGGTCTATGAATTAGAATCAAATAGAGCATCCACCTTTGTCTTATTAAATTGGGTCTTCATATGGAAGAATTTAATATGTACCCCTCTTCTTTAGGATGTAGGAATCTACTTCTACATTGTAGTGAAAGAAAAATTTGGATATACAAATGATTTTCTCTATACTTGGTTCCATGAATCCACAACTAGCATGTTGTTCTTCTTGGCTTCCTTCTATAGATTCATTCGATTTAACTTGTTGATTAAGGTTGATTGTCATTGATGTGAACCTTTGAACAAATCCCTGTAATACAAAGGTTGAGTAATGGACCAAGTATTGTTTGATTCAAAGTTTACTCCTTATTGTATTATCATGGTTGATAATAAGTCGAAATGGATGAACTCCAAAGTGTTCCCCTTATGGTGAAAGCCCTCACGGGAAGACGCTTTGCGGATTGAGTTATCCTAGAAGTATGGTTAGAGAACCCATGCTTATTTGTGGAATAATGAGATGAAGGTCAATGAATGTGTCATTGAAACTATCCTAGAAGGATATTTCTTGTCATTCCATTTTCAGTGGTATGTGGAACGTGACATAACTCCTTACAGTTAGAGAGTTGTGGCCATGAGAAGTTGGAGAACCCAGGTTTGGGTAATGGACCCAAGTTTGTTTGATGGATAATGGTATGATTTTTGATATATTTTCAGGTAATTCTATTCTATATGGATAGTACATGTCATTCTATTTTTGGTGGTATGTGGAACGTCACATAGCTCCTCATGGTTTGAGAGTTATGGCCTTACGAAGTTGGAGGACCTTCTTATGTCATCTAGAAGCCCCAAAAGGTCAAAGTAGTCAAAGTGGTTTAAGAGATTTTAGAAGGTAAATAATAAAGTGAATTGATGATTGTACTATAATTAGAAGTGAATAGAAAATAAATTATTTAAATAATAAATTTAATGGATAAATTAGAAGTGGGTCAACCCTAAAATAAGGAAAGTGGGCAAAGTGACCTAGAAGATGTTTTTAGGGAAGCTACTTGGAGGGTATAAATAAGAGGCAAGGCTCTCTCATTTTAGATACACTTGAGCATATTGAATACCTATAAGTGTCAGAGGTAACCAAAGGATATCTAATCTGATTTTTTGAGGGAATGTAAAGAAAAGAAGGCCGGAATTCAAGGAAGGACAAATTCTTTTGGTGATGCTTTCTAAGATATGTTATTTACATGTCATCTCACCATTTTCGGAATAAATTATTTTTCTAGAATGATTCATACCATTAAATTGCTATGAAATTGAGGAAACATATCCAAGTATCTGTGGTAAAACATTTATCTTTTGGGTCATTGTATTTTTGGAGTTACACTCCATGGAGAATAGGGTTTGTGGCTAGTCCTGAAACTAGTCAAAAATAGGTGTTTCGGGTAAAAACGTCATAACTTCTTCATAAAATATCACAATTTAGTAAGAAAACATTTTTTGGTTATATTATAGTTTTTAGTATGTTGTGTAACAGTTTCATATCGATTCAACAAATATTATGTGTTGGGCACACTCTACAAGGTCGCTCTCTAGAATAACCCAGAATTCAGCAAGGTATGTCATTTTTGCTATAACTACTTTTATGAGAGGTTCCAAGTAGTGAAACCTAGAGGAATTGCATAAAACACATTGAAGAACATTGTGTATCAATTTAAGGTATTTATTCATTACAGGTACAAAGTTATGATTATTTCAAGCTAGGGTTGTTGACTAATCCAAAACTAGTCATGTGACACTAAAGAAAAGTTTGATGTAAATGCTAGTCTCTTGTTGTGTAAAGTTAAGGACGGTTTGCAGGTATGTGATCATATACACCAGGTCTATTATGGAGTTATAAATCATATTTAAATGATGAAATTGATGAGGGATTTTGGTTGAGGTACAAGTTGGGCACATGGTTGAGACAAGTAGTTGATGAGTTGGCACATTCATTAGGTGTATATTTGATGATGTTGGTAAATATTGATGAGTCATAGTTGATGAGTATTTGAAACATGATGGGTACATACTTGGTACATGGTTGGTTGCACTTGTTTATGGAATAGGTTGATTACAGATTGTTTGGTACAGGTTGGTGCATGGTTGATGCACTTGTTTATGGTACAGGTTGATCATAGTTTGAGGTACAGGATTATGCATGGTTGATGCATGGTTCAGGTTTATTGGTACAGGTTTACAGTGATAGTGTAATAGTGGTTCCATCATTCTACTTCTACTTAAGGGCGGTAGGACGGGGCAAGGTACAGGTTTGTGCATGGTTGATGCACTTACTTATGGCATAGGTTGGTGCATGGTTGATGCACTTTTTTATGGTACAGGTTGATTATAGGTTGAGGTACAGGTTGATGCATGGATGATGCATGGTTCAGGTTTATTGGTATAGGTTTACAATGGTATATCTCACAGTGATAGTGTGACAGTGGTTCCATAATTCTACCTCTACTTCAGGGTGGTTGGACAAGGAAAGGACAAGTGGTTGTAGCCACCTTTCGGTTGTAGCCGGATAACATAGGGGGTTGTAGCCTCCTTCTACCTATTTCCAGATAATTAGGGAGTTGGAGCTTCCCTCAGGTTGTAGCCTAAGTAACTAGGGGGTTGGAGCCTCCTTCCAGGTGCAGCTGGAAAACAGAGGAAGTTGGTGCTTCCAATGAATGTAATTCTTCAAGACATATAAGAAAAGTCATTCTGTGGTTTTCTCCCGATGGAGGTACAGGTTGATGCATGGTTTAGGTTTATTGGTACAGGTTTACAATGATATATCTCACAGTGATAGTGTGAAAGTGGTTCTGATGCAGGAGCATCGTAGAAAGCCAAAGCACACACCTAGTCAAAGGAACAACTGAACGCGCAAATGCAAAAAGGACGCGTTTTTATGAAAACGTTTTGAATTTTGAAATCTGAAGAATTAATGTAATAGCTAGGAGAAGCATACTTACATTTATGTCTTGGAGATATGAACATATCTGGAGAAATTATTCTCATCTGTCAGATGTAATAGGCATTTAAGTCTATTAATGTAAAGTAGGTAGATATGAATGTTAGACTAGATAGTTTAGAAACGTAGAAGGGAAAACGGATATAGACACCCTCACTCTTGTATCATTGTAACTTTTGATGATCATTCAGAATTCATAAGCTATAGAGCTATAGCAGAGAGCTGTAGAGAAGAACCCGTGTACAGGAGCACTTGAGTTAATATATGAAGCTTTGACTCAATTTTCATGATGTTATGATGCTTACTGTTTATATTTGTGAATGGTATGTTTACAGTTGATTTGTTTCTCTGTTATGCATTTGTTTCAATGTTGTGTTGTGGGTATGATTTCATGTTGAATGTATGAAGTCTGAGAGAGGAGAAGAATGAGTTTAAGGTGTGTGTTGACGAGGGTCTAAGTTTTATCTCAGAAATATCAGGAGAGATACCGTTGTTCTCATACCAGCAGAACTACAGGTGTAGCCCAGAGCCGTGCAAGGTGTGCACAGGCTGGTTGAAGCCTTGGATTTTATAAATCCAGAAGAAAGGTTGAAGGAACATTGTTGCAAGGAGTGCACAGGGTCGGAGACTCAAATAGCCAGAGGTTATTTGAAGGTTTTCTGCAAGGAGTGTGAGCAGGGATCCTTTTGGGAAGCTGGAGTTTACAAGTGAAAACATAGGTTGGATTTAACCTTTGAAGTGATCAAGGGAGGCGAAGATCGAAATCGTCTCATAGAAGTTAAGTTTTGAGGGAGAATGCCAAGTCATTTGGACAGAAGTCATCGAACAGTGCATCTGGTGATCAGAAATTCTCTGTGGAGAACTCGCGAAGTCGCGAGGACCGTAGGATCCAGAGGAGATATAAGTTGGTTAAGAGTTGGATGAATCTGCCACGCTGACATCAAGAATCAATGTCTATTGTTGATCGTGGGTTGTTTGAGCTGTCATATCATTTCGGGGATTCAGGATCCGTAAGTTTGAAGCGCAGGCCAAATTCCTTGGTCACTCTAAAACCCAAATCGCGAAAGGGATTATCAGGTGTGTAATTTCGAATTTTGGTAATCCAGTATTCGGCATTCCGAAAATCCTGATGACAAGGAGATGGGATCCTTTGCATTGAAAATTCCGAAGTCGCAAAATGCGACGTGTCATTCGTGTGGAATTTCAGTAATCTGGGATTCGACATTTCGGAAATCCTGATGTCAAGGAGCTGGGAACCTTTGCATTGAAAACCCCGAAGTTGTGAAATGCAACGTGCCTTTGGTGTGGGATTTTATTATTTCGGCTTTCCGAAATTCGGGAAGTAGAGGAGGCAGTGAATTTGGAATCGAGAGTTTCAAACGCCCGGTTCACGAAATCCCGAAGAGGGAAAGGAAAAATTATCGAAAAGGTTGAGGAACAATGGCCATTGGGTACTAATCGATTTTCGGGGTTTCATGACTCAAGAGGTAGCGTTGCATGGTCAACGTAACTCCCAAAATTGCGAAGAGAGAAATGCCAAAAAGGTGGGTCCCAAGTCTCAGTCAGAGGGTATGTGCGGCAGAAGTAAAAGAAGGGTTCAAGCTTCGGCAAAAATATCGAAAGGCCATCGATCTCGCATTCCATGGGACGTTGAGCCCATTTCGGCATCCTAGAACTTCGGAGTTCGTGGAATCATAAGGGAAGAGGAACGACTGTTGGTTGTTCGCTCAAAGTCCCAAAAGCCGAAACTACTGGGTAGCAAGTGGCATGTGCTCGTCACGTTGGAGCAGTCAACCTTCGTTGACGTTTCACATTTCGGCATTTACAGAGAGTTGTGGAAATACATCGGGACTCTCCAACTCCTGAAACCCGAAGTCCTTTGTGGCTTAAACAAAGGGTTTAATTAACCCTTGGTGTGGTTTTAGTGAAGATCCTGAGCGGATCTCGGCTCGAGGGCAGGGGGTCTACGTCAGCTTACATCATTCTACTTCTACTTCAGGTTGGTTGGCAGGGAAAGGACAAGTGGTTGTGGCCACCTTTCAGTTGTAGCCAGAGAACATAGGGGGTTGTAGCCTCCTTCTGGATGTTGTCAGAGAATTGGGGAGTTTGAGCTTCCCTAAGTTTGTAGCCTGAGAAACTAGGGGGTTGGAGCCTCCTTCCAGTTGCAGCTGAAAAATAGAGAAATTTGGTGCTTCCAATGAATGTGATTCTTCAAGACATATAAGAAAAATCATTCCATGGTTTTCTCCCGATTTGGGTTTCCACGTAAAACACTGGTGTACTATGTTTGTGTGTGATTGTTCATTTCTTATTCTTCATTATTGGATAATAATTCTACATTGATATAACACTTGGATTATTTTAAGGAAAAGGATTATAATTACGTTATTAATTATTCACCCCCCATATCAGTAATCCAACAATTGGTATAAGAGAAGGTTCCTTAAAAAATCAGTTTAACTACTGAAAGATAGATCAAGGAGAGTACCAACTTGTATAAAAATGGAATACCACAGTTTGATGGACAAAATTATGATGTTTGAAGCATAAGGATGAAGACATATATACATGCATAGGGATTTCAAGATTGGTAATCAATTGTAGATGGATACATAGCACCAACAGTTCCACCAACAAATGAGAAAGCAGTGAAACTTGGTGAGAATAATTCCAAAGCCAAAAATGCACTTTTGAATGGTCTCAGTGATACGGTATTCACCAAAGTTATACATTGTAAATCCGCTAAAGAAATTTGGGACAAGCTTCAAAATATTTATGAAGGAGATACAAAAGTCAAAGCAGCAAAGATTCAAAGTTACAGAGGTAAGTTCGAACAACTAAAAATGAAGGAAGATGAGAATATTGCATCCAACTTCTTACGAGTCGATGAAACAGTGAATGAAATCATAGAATTGAGAGAAGAAATCAAAGAATCTGTAATTGTTCAAAAGGCACTAAGATCTCTTCCTATGAGATTTAACTCTAAGATATCAACACTAGCAGAAAGATCGGATGTAAACTCAATAAGCATGGATGAACTGTATGGAATCTTCACAGCATATGAAATGAGAACTGAACAAGAAAATCCAGATGTAAAAGAAGCAGCCTTCAAAGCATCCAAAAGATCAAAGCAAAATAAAAAGGAACAAGAAAAATATAGCAGCAGTAGTGATGTCTCTGAATATAATGAAGAAGTGGCCAACTTCGTCAAAAGACTGAACAAGGGAACCGATGATAGGTATAGAGGTAAGCTTCCTTTAATTTGTTTTAATTGTGATGGTATTGGTCATTTTTATAACAAATTTCCTCATACGAAAAAGAGAAATGATGAAGGTTACTCAAAAGGAAAACACACATATAAAGACAAAAGAAATACAAAGAAAGTTTTCAAGAAAATATTATGCACCAAAGAAGACATCTCATCATCAGATGAAGATGAAGTCAGTGATAGTGAGATAGGAAGATTGCTATTCATGGCAATAAAACACTCTGACAAAGAAGACTCCGAAGAAGAATATGAAGAAGTCGAAGAAGAATATGAAGAAGTCAAAGAAGAAATTGAAGAAGCAAAAATTGACTATCGAGAAGAATTAATGTGTGCCATAGAAGTTATCATAAGAGAAAAGAAGAAAAACAAGAAACTACAAGCAGAACTAGACAAGAAAAAGGATAGTCGAGAACTAGAAAAAATGATCACAAAATTCAAGGTTCAAATAGAAGAAGATAAAAGAATTGATGAAGAACTCAAAGAAAATCTAGAAGAAAAGGACAGGATCATTGGAAACCTGGAAGAAGAGAATGTCGCACTAAGAAACGATATTCAAAGGACCTGGCAGCAACATCTACTTAATTTTTCATGGGTTTATCACATGTACGCTACCTCCTCTTCTACATCCCGTGTATGTATGCTACCTCCTCCACTGCAGCCTGTGTATGTACACTGCCTCCTCCACTGTATCTCACATACACCTTAGAAACTAGGGTTTTTCTGAAAGTCTAATATCTTCTTTGTCGACCCTCCTTTGCTACTTCAGAAAATAATGCTACAACCTCAGCAAAATATCACTAGATCACAATATAGAAAATAAATGAATAAGTATGTGAGTGAACAAATGAATGACTCCATGAGGTGCTTATATACTTGTTCTAGCTAACTCCTTTCCTTATTTTATGGCTTCTAGGGTTTTCCTATTATAACAACTTTACCCCTTTGACTAGGTGACTTGTAACCAACTAGGGATTTTTAACCCTTCCTTGGGGCTTCCAAATTCACAAGGCCATATCTCCCTAACCATGAGGATCCATGTGATATACCACATATCACCGAAAAAGACATGACGTGTACTATCCATTTGTGAGGGTCTTTCCTACATTCACATTGTCCTTCATGTCATTATTCCTCAACCAACATTGGGTCCCATAACCACATCAAGGGGTGTTTTGTAGAATTCTTCAAAGTGTCTTCCCATGAGGGCTATGCTTAGAGATATTCCATAAGGGGACCACTTTGGAGACTTCTCCAATTATAATCATTACATCAATCCAACCAACTTTCCAAAATAACTGGAAAACTTAATTTTCCAATGATATCGTCCACATCTTTGGGGATTCTAGACTTCTCCAAGAGTTGACATCAATCTCTAAGGGTTGACATCAGTCTCCCAGATCACTCTCCAAGGGTTGACATCAATGACAACCAACTGTCCAACAGACTATTCTTTTCATATGCTTACTGTTGAAGCATTATTGAATGTTTTTGTATGAACTATTTTTGCATAGATGTTTAAAATGATTATGCATTCTTGATCTCCATATGAGTACAACAATAATGTTTATAGTTAAGTATGCAACTATTTTTTATGTTATATGTAACATTATCATTTTAAGCTATTGGTAAAAGATATGAACTATTTATGTCATTGATAATACCACATCTTACCATTCTCATATCATTAGTTTTTCTCCTCATCAGGATATGATAATATAGTGTTAGGATAGAATAATTTAGTTAGTTATACTTAATTGGTTTAAAAGCATATTCAAACTCATCTGAGAACATTATCTTCTCATTTTCATAATTGAAAGTATTTTGGATGGAAAATAGGACCGATATTGATCGGAAGTGATGTCCCAAACTATCCTAAATGGATATTTATTGTCATGCCATTTCTGGTGGTATGTGGAACGTCACATAACTCCTTACAGTTAGAGATTTATGGCCATGAGAAGTTGGATAACCCAGGTTTGGGTAATGGACCCAAGTTTGTTTGATGGATAATCATATGAATTTTGATATATTTTTAGGTAATATTATTCTATATGGATGGTACACATGTCATTCCATTTCTGGTGGTATGTTGAACGTCACATAAATGCTCACAGTTTAAGATTTATGGCCTTACGAAGTTGGAGGATCCTCTTATGTCATCTAGAAGCCCCAAAAGGTCAAAGTAGTCAAAGTGGTTAAAAAGATTTTAGAAGGTAAATAATAAAGTGAATTGATGAGTGTACTATAATTCAAGGTGAATAAAAAATAAATTATTTAAATAATAAATTTAATGGAGAAATTAGAAGTGGGTCAACCCTAAAATAAGGAAAGTGGGCAAAGTGACCTAGAAGATGTTTTTAAGGAAGCTACTTGGAGAGTATAAATAAGAGGCAAGGCTCTATCATTTTAGATACACTTGAGAATATTGAATACCTATAGGTGTATGAGGTAAACAAAGGGTATCTAAGCCAAATGTTTTAGGTAAGGTGAAGAAAAGAAGGTCGGAATTCAAGGAAGGATAAAATTCTTTTGATGATGCTTTCTAAGGTATGTTATTTATAGCTCATCTCACCATTTTCACAACAATTTTTTTTATATAATGATTAAGACCTTGAAATTTCTATGCAATTGAGGAAACATATCCAAGTATCTTTGGTAAAAAAATCATCTTGTGGGTGTTTTTATTTTTGGAGTTACACTTCGTGGAAAATAGGGTTTGTGGCTAGTCCTGAAACTAGTAAAAAATAGGTGTTTCAGGTAAAAACGTCCTAACTTCTTCATAACAGATCCAAATTCAGTAAAACAAAATGGGTTGGTTATATTACATTATTTATTATGTTTTGTAATAGTTTCATATCATATCAAAAAATATTATGTTCAGGGCATGCTCTACAAGGTCACTCTATAGAATAATCCAGAATTCAGCAAGGTATGCCATTTTTCCTATAACTACTTTTCTGAGAGGTTCCAAGTTGTGAAACCTGGAGGAATTGCATAAAACACACTAAATAACATTGTGTATCAGTTTCGTATCTTTATTCATTACAAGTACAAAGTTATGATTATTCCAAGTTAGGGTTGTTGAGTAATCCAAAACTAGTCATGTGAGACTAAAGAAAAGTTTGATGTAGATGCTAGTCTCTTGTTGTTTAAATTTAAGGAAGTTTGAAGTTATGTGATCATATACACCAGGTATATTACAGAGTTATAAATCATATTTGGATGATGAAATTGATGAGGTATTTTGGTTGAGGTACAAGTTGGTTACATGGTTGAGACAACTAGTTGATGACTTGACACATACATGAGGTGTATAGTTGATGATGTTGGTACATATTGATGAGTCATAGTCAATGGGTAGTTGACACATGATTGGTACATACTTGGTACATGGTTGGTTGCACTTGTTTATGGTATAGGTTGATTACAGATTGTTTGGTACAGGTTGGTGCATGGTTGATGCACTTGTTTATGGTACATGTTGATTACAGGTTGAGGTACAGTTTGATGCATGGTTGATGCACGATTGAAGTTTATTGGTACAAGTTTATAGCAGTATATCTCAGAGTGATATTGTGATAGTGGTTCCATCATTCTACTTCTACTTCAGGGTGGTTCTACGTGGCAAGGACAGGTGGTTGTAGCCACCTTCTGGTTGTAGCCGGAGAACATGTGGGGTTGTAGCCTCCTTCTGGTTGTAGCCAGAGAATTGGGGAGTTGGAGCTTCCCTCAAGTTGTAGCCTGAGAAAATAGGTGGGTGGAGCCTCCTTCCAGTTGTAGCTAGAAGACAGAGGAAGTTGGTGCTTCCAATGAATGTAATTCTTCAAGACATATAAGAAAAAGCATTATGTGGTTTTCTCCCAATTTGGGCTTCCACGTAAAACACTGGTGTATTGTGTATGTGTGTGATTGTTCGTTTATTATTTCTCATTATTGGATAATAATTCTACATTGATATAAAACTTGGATTATTTGAAGAAAAAGGATTATAATTATGCTATTACTTATTCACCACCGTCTCAGTAATCCAATGTAACTTTGGATGTACCTTCCAACTTTTATATTTAGTATAACCATAGATATTACAATGGTTATAGTGGTTCCTTAGATCCTTGCACTAATGTGTAATGGTTGTTGTCTTATTATTTTTCCTTTGTGCTTCTGTTTTCCCTCCTTGGAAGTGCCTTGGTGGTATTTCTACTTGGAACCATTTGGTTCACTAGAGAAATTTTGAAGCCCTAAATGGGCATCCAAACAAAAATGTTTTATCAACATCAACTTTAAACAGACAAGTATGATTCAAGATGATGATGTCAAATATAAGGGTAACCAATTTTGGAGGGAAAGAAAAAAAAGTATTTTTTAATCATACTTTTAACTTATCTCCTTAAAGGTTTACTAAAATTAAGTGTAATAAGTTGTTGGATACAAAATCAAATTCCACATCCAATTATAGAAAATTTGAGATCTAAAATGGTACTCCTAAGGAAAATAATAAAATAAGAATTATGAATTTTCAAGGGGAAAGAAAGAAAACTATTTTTTTAATTGTATTTTTGACCTGTCTCCTTGTTGGATGTGGAATTTAATTCTACATCCAATGAGTGCCTAAACTTGAAATTAGAATAAAATTGTAGGGAGATCAGTAAAAAATGTGATTAAAAAATAAATTTTCATTCTTTCCCTTTGAAAATTCATAACTCTTATTTTATAATTTTAACTATTGTTTAATTGTTTTCCTTAGGATGTCCATTTTATACCTCAAAGTTTATTTAATGACCCTTTCTTTTCATCCATCTCTCGACACTATGCTTGCACGCAGGCCTAATCAATGGTCCTAGATTTAAAAAGAGTCACTTCCATCATTAAATCACTATGGAGACTACCCAGATACTTGAGGAGTACATATAGGTTCTTGGGTGATCCAAGGGGATCTGAAACACTCATAGAAGTCCAAGAGGATATAGAAATGACCTTAATTTAATTGTATCAAATTATCTTTAAAATGAATTCATTGCATAGATCTCGGCAATATCTTTCCAACGGTGCAAAAATCGTCTCAAATGAAGTTCGTATGAGAAAGTTATGGCTCCTCAAAGTTTTGGTCAAACAGGTCAAAACGTCAAAGGGGATGCCATGGGGCACCACTGGAAGGGTGACACGTGGAACACTCATACACGTCCATACAGGTTCTATGATACTGACATGGAAACCCCACATGATTCCACATGGCAGGAAGTTGATGACGTGGCATATTGAGTTGGCAAGGTGACATGAAAATTGTACAGTGCAGGTGGACCAATCAGATCTTGAAATGTGGCATAGGTGGACCAATGAGAGACCACCACATGGAAGTCTCCCATTGAACTAATATGCCTAAGGTCGAAAAAAAAATTGTTAGATCCCAGAGGATTGAACTCAGGTCTCTTTCCCAACATCCCAACAACTTACCATTACACCCACGTCATGTACTTACTTAACCGTATATGGTTTCAATGCTATTTAAGGTTTGGTTTAAGTTTAAATGGTGGGGATAAAGGACTGAGGGCATAACCCTCGATCCTATGGTTATATGTATTGAATGTTGAACCCCAAAATCCATAGGCAATCCAAACTATATGTTATACATAACATATAACATTACAACAAAGTGCCAAAGGGGGGAGAGGTCCGCGAGGGTCGAACCCGTGAACTACTACCACACATACCCAAGCCTTAACCAATGTTCCAAATATGCCACATGTTATGGAGATTCCCACGGGGAAAGTTTTAACCTTGATGAGATGGTAACTAAAGGTTCAAACCATGGTTGGGTCCGCACCCTATTTAGACCGAGCACGAATCGTGATGCAAATAAAAGAGTGCATACATTTTCATGCAAGATATGGATAGTGCATTGGGATATGTGATAATGAGTGCAACCATGACGGTGTTGTCTTTGTTTGTGTGCCATTGAGCACCATGTCCAAACATAGCCTTTCTTATACTCATTTTTCTAATTTTTTTAGAGGAGCATGATGGTGATGCTATTTTTGTGCTAAGATAATGTCTATGAAAATATTAGTTCAAATTTCCATGTATGAGAGCTATAGTGCATCATTTGGTGTGTAAACAGGGTCATATTGAGCCAGTTCAGAATATGGTCGAGTTTATACTCATTTTTCTCATAATTTCGAGAGGTATTCAATGGTAACCTTTGTTTCTGGGTTTGAGAAGCAAAATTGAAGAGTGAATTCAAGATTGGTTTTGTAAGTCCATTTTCATTGTAATTTTTGACATATGAGATTAATGAAGAATATTCTCACTATTAAAGGGTAATCAGAGATGTAGCCTAAGAGAGGTGAACTCCGTCATCATATATTTTTTTAAAGATTTCTTGTATTTTTTGCTATGTTATCTCACTTATTCTGCAAATTACCATCATTTTAAGCAGTTTTGACTAAGTAAAAGATTCACAAGTGTTTTTGATGTAGTGCCCCCACCTCAGCGAGGTCTGCCCACCTCTCTATCACTGGATCTTCTCAAATATCGAGCTGGAGAATCTCTTCAAGTCCCTGTTGGAACCTCTACAGAACACTCCATAGGTCCTTATGAACTCTTCCCCACACAAACTAGCACTGAGCACGAGCTCCCCTTCCACATGATCACTGACTATGACCATTGGCCTATCCAAAAGGTGCTTCAAGACTTAGTGTGTTGTCTTTGTTTGTGTGCCATTGAGCGCCATGTCCAAACATAGCCTTTCTTATACTCATTTTTCTAATTTCTTTAGAGGAGCATGATGGTGATGCTATTTTTGTGCTAAGATAATGTCTATGAAAATAATAGTTCAAATTTCCATGTATGAGAGTTATAGTGCATCATTTGGTGTGTAAATAGGGTCATATTGAGCCAATTTAGAATATGGTCGAGTTTATACTCATTTTTCTCATAATTTCGAGAGGAATTCAATGGTAACTTTTGTTTTTGGGTTTGAGAAGCAAAATTGAAGAGTGAATTCAAGATTGGTTTTGTAAGTCCATTTTCATTGTAATTTTTGACATATGAGATTAATGAAGAACAATCTCACTATTAAAGGGCACTCAGAGATGTAGCCTAGGAGAGGTGAACTCCGTCATCAAATATTTTTTTATTGATTTCTTTTATTTTTTGTTGTGTTATCTCACTTATTCTACAAATTACCATCAATTTAAGAAGTTTTGACTAAGTAAAAGATTCACAAGTGTTTTTGATGCAGTGCCCCCACCTCAACGGGGTCTGCCCAACTCTCAGTCACTAGATCTTCTCAAATATCGAGCTGGAGCAGCTCTTCAAGTCCCTATTGGAACCTCTACAAAACACTCCATAGGTCCTTATGAACTCTGCCCCACATGAACTAGCACTGAGTGCGAGCTCCCCTTCCACGCGATCACCGACTGTGACCACAGGCCTATCATAAAGGCGCTTCAAGACTTAGTGTGTCAGGTATTTACATATGATCCAACCCCGACTCTCCCGACTTTCAAACTTCCACACTCCTGAGTTCTGATTTTTCGAGCTAGAGCCTAGTGCTATCTAGATCCTCCTTTAACCTTCATCCATATGACCCCTCGCTATGATTTGGGGCCAAATCCTCTAAACAATACGAGACTTTTCATTTCGCGAAGTTGGAAACTAGTCCATCTCCCTTCCTCTTATTCCCAAAATCCGAACTCCCGATGTCAGATCAACAGCCCTAAATCCGTGTGATCCAACAGTCCAGATCTTCCTTCACAAATCGGACTTCGTATTTCATGAAGTTGGAGGAATACTCACCTCCCTTCTCTCGATCCCCAATATCTCCTTGGAAAATCAATGGTCCATGTTCTCCCTTTGATCGATGGTTGTGATAAAATTGTGAACTCAGAATTTGCGATATCTCACAACCCTTACCTCGGGCTTCTCCAATCTGTGAATCAATGAAACGTTGCTCCTTCACCACGTGTCCTACCCAACTCCAACGGCTAGGATTGTTGCAGCTCTTATCTCCTCAGGTATTCACTCTCCTATGCACTTCAAATGGTTAAGGTGCGTTAACCTTACCTAGATCCAATGGTTTTTGGTCCCTCGAGCATAGATCAAATGAATGAGATCTAATATCCCCCTATGTACGCTCCTCCTATCTAGACTCTGATTTGATGGTCCAGATCCTTCACAGTGCTTGATCCAATAGTCACTTTCTCTCCTCCTCCTAATCTTGTGCTTATCCCTAAACTTGGAAGAATTCCAAAACGTTTCGAAGGTCTTGGCCTTCGATCTACCTCTTGCGAGCCCTATGATTTTTGGTCTCATCTTTGTTTCTAGAAATGCTATCTCTCCCAAGATTTGGAAATGAAATTAACCCTCGGCCCTGACGCAAACTTGCACTCTATGTGCAAACTTTGTGTTGTCCCTCTTGAGGTTCTCGAATTTACTCAGTCTCCCAAGGGATTTTATCCTTCTGCAGATTTCAAAATACTTTCTAGTGCCCTCCTGGCACACTTTGTGCTTAACCTCTTGAGTTTTCAAACTTAAAACCAGTTCGCCTCTACGCTTATTCCTTTCACTTTGACTAGCCTTCAGATGCTTGTATTTTCAACACTTCGTCTGAGTGTTGTTCTGATGCACTCCTTGCACATGTCTTCCTCCAGATTATTCAACAACTCTATAAATGTCTTTTCCTTGACACTTCTCTTCTCTCTGAACTCAAAACAGAGTTCCTTTGTGTACTCCTTGCACTCACTCGATGCCCTCCTGGCAGAGCTCTACAAAATCTTTAGCAATTATGTTTCCCTATGCTTCCTCTGCATAGTCTCTCCTCCAAAGCATTCAGCAACCTTGAGGTTCCTCTCGATTTTGTGATCACTTTGGTGCGCCCTCCTGGCACATTCGTTTCTGACTCCATAGAGTTTAGATGTGCACTCCTTGTGTTGGCGACAAAACCTCCAATGTTCTATTGTGCACTCCTTGCATAGCCTAAGAACCCAAAATGATATCTTGAACTCAATAAAGATAGAGAAATATATCTTCCTGCTGTAAATGAAATCTATCATGTATCTACAACATACATATGTTGGAAATATAACTGAGATGGGGCGGTGAAGCAGTTATGTATCTAAGCTTGAAACTTTTCCTGTTATTTTATAATTCTTTCTATATTATTTTTTAATGTTTCTCTGATAACTTAACATTCATAGATATACAATATTTGATCAATCACATAGAATACACAGGGACACATATTTTCATGAGGAAACCCATAAGGGTGAAAACCTCTTCTTCTTAGGATGTCAATCAAGCTCCAACTTTCATGTACATCACATTCTTTGAGATCCAACTCAAATATGAGTCTACAACCTCTGATAGCAAGCTACAACTTGTAGAGATCACAAACTCTCAAAATTCTCTAGAACCAACTAGATGGAAGCACCAACTCCCAGGTTTCTCTAGCATCCACTAGATGGAAGCACCAACTCCCAGAATATCTTCTAGCACCAACTAGAATCTAGAGGATTGAAATCCTCCCTAGCACCACCCTACCACCCTCATTGAATCTTACAAAAATTTACTTGCTTCCTATGTCTCTTGTATGGTTTGCTACAGCTCCCTGTCTCCTCTGCCTTCTTCAGCTTTTATGCTTTGTTATGATTTTTCATCGTTCTGCTTCTATGCTCTACTCTACTTCCTTTTGTGCTCAACACCACCTATTGTTCAACTTCTCTTATACCTTTTATGCTCTGTGTTGCCTCTAAATTCTCTTCACCATGCCATGGATCTCCCCTTCCGGTTATGCACTCCGTATCATCCTACCCACATCCATCACTTTCAGAAAAGCTCACTATCTTCTTTGTTCTGCATGTCTTTCTCACACCGAGTCCTCTGTCTGATGATCATTCAAACTCTTCGTCTTCTCTGGAAGTTATCCTAAATTTGTTCATCATCATTGGTCATTATCCAAATATTCTTTGGCTTCTCTGGAAACAACAGCTCTTTGTCTTCTATGTTAGTTACAGCCAGTCACTTTTGGCTTCTTTGGATTCAAAGCCCCTTCCTTCATGTGACCATCGACGGTGACCATACGCCTAACCAATAGGTGCTTCGTGACTCACGACTTCGAGAATCTTGGTATGAGACATATCGACTCTCCCAACTCCTAATAAATGAAGTGGAGGTTAGTGACATTAGATCCTTCCTCTATTTTCTCTCTCCACGTGCCCGCTGGCTGTGACCTGGGGCCAAGCACTTAGGGACTTCACATTTTGGGTATTTGGATGTGAGCCAACCCTGAATTTCTTGACTGCCAAACTCTTGAAATATGAACTAACACCTAGAGAGGACTAGCTCCATTCTCGATATGACCTTGGGCGATGCACTCATGTGACCACGCGATTGCGGACGTGTCCAAAGGTGGTTTAAAACAAACTGTATTTCACCCTGCAATTTACCTTGAGCCTCCACGTGTCCTTTCTCGAAAACCATGGTTTCGATTGTGTCCTGCCCTCAACTCATTAACATTCACGCACCTTCAATCCCCGCAATGTGACGAGATCATTGATATCATGATCTTGACAGTGCTCCTCAACTGAGGATTCAGATCCGTCCTTTCAAGTTCTACAGATCAACAGATATGTTTGATTTCATGATACGAGCTTCAGGAGTTTCAACTCTCAAACCCTTCTTTCCTTCATATGTCAATATTCCAGAATTGACAATCCATTGACATGTGTCCCTCTTGGATTAACGGTCAAGATCTCCTTTGGGTCTCCGGACTCCGAAGATTTAAAATTTCAACTTCTCGTTTCTTCTGACTGGATATCTTCTGAAATGGAATATATGATGAGATCTATCCTATTTAATCCAATGGCTATCCTCCACTCTGGGAATTCTCCCTTCGACATTCTCATATTTTATTTTCTCCTTGCTTGGCTTCCCTTCGAGCATTTTACCCAGAGCTTGCGATCTAGTGACACCTGTCCTCTCATATATCGACAACTTCCAGTTGCTTCAATTGTTTGGGCTTCGACAATTTCAAACCTTTCTCCTTCATGTTTTCCCAGAGTATTTCCACCCAAATGCATAATCTTCTGACACGTACCCCTCCTGGCCTTCTGTCTTCTTTGGGTCTTCGATGTTCAAGATTTCAGAACTTTAGTCTAATCGTTGGTGGTAAAACTCCCGAAGTAAAGCTCCCATAGTGACGTAACTTGATTACATCACTTGATGATGTGGCATGACCTGAGTAGTTGTCGAGTGTCACTCAAATTTGTTGTTCTTTATCTTCATTATTCTCATCATATTTTCCATATGGCTTAGTGCTTATTCTATGTTGATATTTTATAGGATTTTCTTCATCAATTCGAACATCAATACAGTCTACTAATTTATGTATTCTTTTGTTAAATAATTTTTATCCTTTATTGCTGGTTGCATATCCTAAGAAGATATCTCGTCATCTCTACTATCAAATTTTCCCAGATGATCATCATTATTATTGATGTAGCATTTACTTCCAAATACTTTGAAGTGATTGATTGATGCAGGTTGACCAAACCACAACTCATATGGAGTTTTATCATTGTTCGACATTAGATGCGCTTTGTTTAGAATATGAATGGCCGTGTGAACGGCCTCCACCGGGAAGGTTTGTGAAATGTCCCTTTCACTCATCATAACCCTTGCCATCTACTGAACTAATCTATTTTGGTGTTCTAAAACTCCATTTTGTTGAGGAGTACCTGGAATAGTATATTCTTTTTTAATTCCATGTCTGTCACATAATTCTTTGAAATCTCTTGACAAAAATTCTCCTCCCATGTCTGAGAAAATTTCCTTTAACTTCCTTCTTGTATGATTCTCAGCTAATGCCTTAAATTTTTTGAACTTTTCAAACGCGTCAAAGTTTTCTCTCAGAAAGTCAACCCACGTAAGTCGAGAGAAGTCATCGATGACTAGCATTAATTAATGATCTCCTCCAGTTTGTTCCATTCACGATGGTCCACATAGATCCATATGAAAAATTTGAATTGGTTTCTATGAAGATGTGAAACTCTTCGATTTGAATTGAGATCTCCTGTGTTTACTCTCTTTATTTTACAATTATTGGAAGTGAAAGTGACTTCACATACTCTATCACATATCTAACTGACACTAAGAATATTATGCTTTAAACCATCAACAAATAATACATCTTGAGATTTGCTTCTTCCATTACTTAATCTTACTATACCTTTACCTCTGATCTTTCCTGGAGCATCATTTCCAAAGGTCACACTCCCCGATTTATTTTCTTTGAGTAATAGGAAATTACTTTTGTCACCTGTCATATGACTGGAGCATCCGTTGTCAATATACCAGGTGTCTTTTTGTCTTTGAGCTGACAACACTAATCCACACTTGTTATCTTCATTCTTCTTCCAAACCTTGATGTTTTCATCTCTGTGATTTGAATCTGGCTTATAGTTTTTTAAGCAACAGTCTACAACTTTATGTCCATAATTATGGAAGATGTAACATTCTGGTTCATTGAGTAAAGGATCATAACGATTGTTATGTGTAATCTGCGTCCTTTTCCCATCCATCACATGATTTTCAGTCTGTGGTTGTTTGTTACTTGGCTGCCTCATTCTTTGTTGTGGCAGATATTTATTCCTTGGTTATCTTGATTTCTCGTGTCTAAATCTTAAAGAACAATTTACAACTTTGTGGCCAAAGTTAGAGTAGTAAAAACAATATCCATAGAAAAAATCTTTGTACCTGAAAATGGTTGTCTTCTTTGAGTAGGTCGATTTATTCCATGCTGATGATTTCCTTGAGCAAAGGGTGTATTATTTATTTGTTCTACAGATTCAGTTATGGTAGCTTTTACTTCACTCCTCCTTGGGGGGTAATTCTTTTCCTTTGTTTTTGTAGGTTTTTTATGTCAATGGTTCCATATTTGACAAAATTGATGGATTATTTGTTGCTTGGTGGATGACTACTTGATCCATCTTCATAACCCAAACCAATATTCAACTTTGAATTCATTTTTTTATTCAAAATGGAGTGAAATCCTTATGAGGCTTTAATACTTGTCAGATTCTGATGATATAAGGCTTCAAATATCTCTAGATCTTTTCTGATAGTCACTACTTTAGCTTCCAGTTTTTCACCTTTTGTTTCGGCTTCCTTCAATTGTTGTTTGAGGATGTCTTCAATCTTCTTAGCTTCTTCTAACCTAACCTTCAACAGAAAAATTTCTTCAGATGGGTCATTGCATGTTTTCTCATACCTGAGCAGTAATTGTTTTTGTTTTCTTTTCTTTTCTCTGAGTTTATCAATCTCTTCCAAGGCACTGACAAGTTATCCTTCAAGATCTACTACTGCTTCGCAATCAATGAACTCACTGAGAGGGGGGATGAATTAGTGTAGGGATCTTTTTCAATTCTTCCTTCCTTTAATTAGCAACCACTTCAAACATTATTATTCATTCACAATTAGCTACTCGCATATATCAACAACATTCATAAATAATAGAGAACTATAAACCATCACCATAATGAACACAAAGAACACCAAATATATGTGTAATCTTTTGTATTATGTTTTTTCATGAAGACTACAATATCGGAGGTTTATCAAAACCAACTGAAAAGAGAACCAACTCCAAGATATTACCAACTCTCAAATACAAGAACCATCTTGCAAATCTCAGCACCAACTAAGATGTGAGGATTCCAACCCTCAAGTACAAGATCCATCTTGTAGACAAAAAACAATATGTCAAATGTTTTCCACAGGTCTGTGACATGTATATGCTGCAAATGTGTATGTACATGCCCTATTCTCTTTCATCCCATGTATGTATGCTACTTGTCTTTCTGTAGACCACATACAACCTCAAAAAACCAAGATTATTAATTTTCTGCAACTCTGAAACTTTCGTCCCTTCGGATCTTCGTTTCCTCTGTCACATCCACCTGGAACATGTCCTTGCATCCAACTTGTTCCATATGTAGCAGGTCATCAATGAACCATATCCAACAACCTATGCATGTCCCTCATCCATACATCATCATACAACATAGATATCCATCAACCATATCAGAATTGTACCATACATAAGAATGTTTCTCACTCAACCAACCAACTAGCATATACCATATCCAAGTACAAGACCAACCATATCAAGAATGCCTCAAGAATTCACCATATCATAAGCAGATCTAAGAATAAAAAAAACTGTGTAACCATACCAAAACTTGTGTACATGATCTGAACCTTAAGACTGTTGTCCTGCGAAGTTGCTTCAGACTTCAAGGACCTGGCAACAACATCTACTTAATTTTTCATGGGTTTCTCACATGTACACTACCTCCTCTTCTACATCCTGTGTATGTATGCTACCTCCTCCACTGCAGCCCGCGTATGTACGTTACCACCTCCACTGGAGCCCACATACACCTTAGAAACTAGGGTTTTTCTTAAACTCTGATATTTTCTTCATCAACCCTCCTTTGATACTTCATAAAATAACGCTACAACCTCACCAAAAGATCACTAGATCAAAGCAGATAATAAATGAATAAGTATCTGAGTGAACAAATGAATGACTCGATGAGGTTCTTATATACTTGTTCTAGCTAACTCCTTTCCTTATTTTAGGGCTTCTAGGGTTTTCTTGTTATAACAACTTTACCCCTATGACTAGGTGACTTGTAACCAACTAGGGCTTCTTAACCCTTCCTTGGGGCTTCCAACTTAACAAGGATATATATCCCTAACCGTGAGGATCCATGTGGCATACCGCATATCACTGGAAATTACATGACGTGTACTATACATTTGTGAGGGTCTTGCCTACATTCACATTGTCCTTCACGTCATTATTCCTCAATCAACATTGGGTCCCATAACCACATCTAGGGGCTTTTTGTATAATTATTCAAAGTGTATTCCCATGAGGGCCATGGTTAGATCTACGCCATAAGGGGACCACTTTGGACACTTCCCCAATTATACCCATTGCATAAATCCAACCAACTTTCCAAACCAACTAGAAAACCTAATTGTCCAATGATATCATCCACCTCTCTAGGACTTCTGGACTTCTCCAAGAGTTGACATCGATCTTTAATGGTTCAAATCAATCTCCAAGATCACTCTCCAATGGTTGACATCAATGACAATCAACTGTCCAACGTACCATTCTTTGCATATGCTTATTGTTGAAGCATTATTGAATGTTGTTGTATGAACTATTTCTGCATAGATGTTTAAAATTCTTATGCTTTCCTGATCTCCATATGAGTACAAAAATAATGTTTATAGTTTAGTATGAAACTATTTTTGATGTTATCTGTAACATTATCATTTTAATCTATTGTTAAAAGATATGAACTATTTATGTCATTGATAATACCACACCTTACCATTCTCATATCATTAGTTTTTCTCCTGATCAAGATATCATAATATAGTGTTAGGATAGAATAATTTAGTTAGTTGAACTTAATTTGTTTAAAATCATAGTCAAACTCATCTGAGAACATTATGTTCTCATATTCATTATTGAAAATATTTTGGATGGAAACTAGGACCGATATTGGTCGGAAGTGATTTCTCGAACTAGAGTAAGCCTAATTGGGGATTTCCATCGGGCACTCTGCCTTGCTTGATAGTTCAATCATACCTATCAACAACATGATAAGCTCAGGAAGAGTTATAAAAAAAATACTTTTTTTCAAAAGAAGTATAAAACAACTAGATGGAATATGATTTGTAAATTATCCTGGATATTCCATTAGCACAATTCATCACAATGAATCTTACAAGTTCCTGTAATCTATTATGATGTAGTAGTTTACTTAAAATTAATATTTAATGTTCGCATCTTAATGAATGAAAATATTGAAACAATCGAAAATAGAATGAAAAAAGGTAAGCGAATAAAACACCATCAACACATTGAACACATGATACACCTTGGGAAAACCCAATACGAGAAAAACTCAGCTAGAAGGTGATTGTTATGATTTTATCTTTTCTTCTTAGTTATGAAATAGAAATAAAAAGAAAGGGCCACTAACTATGGATTTTTTATGGACAATGTGTTTAATATGGTTCCTACAAGATCTTATACTTCATTTGTTATGCTTCAATAGCCCACTTCTAGATGTGTTTCTCAACTACGGAACAATAAACAATACAATAAGAATGGAACCCTTTCCTTTCCTAATGATCTAATATTTAACATAGCATGATGGTAATCTAGGGTTAGGGTTGGGATTTTTTCATGCATTAACTCCCAATTAGGGTTAGGGTTTTGGACTCTCTAGAATATTCTTGAATGTCCACAAATTACTAGGTCTGTATCAGTGAGTAGTGGAAGTTGGCATGGCATCCACTTGATACCATGGTTGTCAATACGTTAGGTCAACCTGTGGGAGGAATAACATCCACATACAAACTCAGATTGAAGATATTTTCTTGTCAATGGAAAGATATCATTGTGTATAACAACATTGGTGGGTTGAAAAAAAAAATCAAAAACTTTTGACCACATAAATGGTTTTTTAAGGTGTGAAATGAGCTCTAGAAGGTTTTGGAACCCAAATCACCAAAGCGGTACATACCCCTAAAATTGGCCATACTAGCCAATAGCTTTTATTTATTCCAGCCATAAAGTACCAAAAAAATGAAAATTCTATAATGATCCATTATGAGTCACAAGAAAAGAACTAAAAAGTTCCTACTTGAGATAATTAGTTTCATAACCTAATTAGCACATACCAAACAAATGTTAGATTTACCTTTATGTGCATTGATGAGGAAGGAATTCCCATCATTGATTGGGCAATTTTGGTTGTATATGCTCTTAAAGATCACATCCCTCAAGTACATGTATTGGATTATGAATGTTACACCACACACATCAACTGGTAGTACTTTCACCTCCACTGGGATATAGATCCTTAGTTACCCATACCAATAGGTATGGACAAATATGGCCATTAACTTCCAATCCAAGTTTACTTAATAAATCCTCTACTATGAGTTTGGTCTATGAGTTAGAATCAAATAGAGCATCCACCGTTGTCTTATTAAATTGTGTCTTGGTATGGAAGAATTTAGTATGTACCCCTCTTCTTTAGGATGTAGGAATCTACTTCTACATTGTAGTGAAAGAAAAATTTGCATATACAAATGAGTTTCTCTATACTTGGTTCCATGAATCCACAACTAGCATGTTCTTCTTCTTGGCTTCCTTTTAGAGATTCTTTCGATTTAACTTGTTGATTAAGGTTGGCTGTCATTGATGTCAACCCTTGAAGAAATCCCCGTAACACAAAGGTTGGGTAATGGACCCAATATTGTTTGATGTAAATATTACTCGTTATTGTATTGTCATGGTTGATAATAAGTAGAAATGGATGAACTCCAAAGTGTTCCCCTTATGGTGAAATCCCTCATGGGAAGACGCTTTGCGGATTGAGTTATCCTAGAAGTATGGTTAGAGAACCCATTCTTATTTGTGGAATAATGAGATGAAGGTCAGTGAATGTATCATTGAAACTATCCTAGAAGGATAGTTCTTTTCATTCCATTTCCGGTGGTATGTGAAATGTGACATAACTCCTCACAGTTAGAGAGTTATGGCCATGAGAAGTTGGAGAACACTGGTTTGGGTAATGGACCCAAGTTTTTTTGATGGATAATGGTATGTTTTTTGATATATTTTCAGGTAATACTATTCTATATGGATGTTACATGTCATTTTGTTTATGTTCATATGTGGAACGTCACATAACTCCTTATGGTTTGAGAGTTATGGCCTTACGAAGTTGGAGGACCTTCTTATGTCATCTAGAAGCCCCAAAAGGTCAAAGTAGTCAAAGTGGTTTAAGAGATTTTAGAAGGTAAATAATAAAGTGAATTGATGATTGTACTATAATTAAAAGTGAATACAAAATAAATTATTTAAATAATAAATTTAATGGAGAAATTAGAAGTGGGTCAACCATTAAATAAGGAAAGTGGGCAAAGTGACCTAGAAGATGTTTTTAAGGAAGCTACTTGGAGAGTATAAATAAGAGGAAAGGCTCTCTAATTTTAGATACACTTGAGCATATTTATTACCTATAGGTGTCTGAGGTAACCAAAGGATATCTAATATGATTTTTTGAGGGAATGTAAAGAAAAGAAGGCCGGAATTCAAGGAAGGACAAATTCTTTTGATGATGCTTTCTAAGGTATGTTATTTACATGCCATCTCACCATTTTTGGAATAACTTATTTTTCTAGAATGATTCAGACTATTAAATTGCTATGAAATTGAGGAAACATATCCAAGTATCTGTGGTAAAACATTTAGCTTGTGGGTCATTGTATTTTTGGAGTTACACTCCATGGAAAATAGGGTTTGTGGCTAGTCATGAAACTAGTCAAAAATAGGTGTTTCGGGTAAAAATGTCATAACTTCTTCATAAAATATCACAATTTAGTAAGAAAACATTTTTTGGTTATATTACAGTTTGTAGTGTGTTGTGTAACAGTTTCATATCGATTCAACAAATATTCTGTGTGGAGCACGCTCTACAAGATCACTCTATAGAATAACCCAAAATTCAGCAAGGTATGTCATTTTTGCTATAACTACTTTTATGAGAGGTTCCAAGTAGTGACACCTGGAGGAATTGGATAAAACACATTGAAGAAAATTGTGTATCAGTTTAAGATATTTATTCATTACAGGTACAAAGTTATGATTATTTCAAGCTAGGGTTGTTGACTAATCCAAAACTAGTCATGTGACACTAAAGAAAAGTTTGATGTAAATGCTAGTCTCTTGTTGTTTAAAGTTAAGGAAGGTTTGCAGGTATGTGATCATATACGCCAGGTCTATTACAGAGTTATAAATCATATTTAAATGATGAAATTGATGAGGGATTTTGGTTGAGGTACAAGTTGGGTACATGGTTGAGACAAGTAGTTGATGAGTTGGCACATTCATTAGGTGTATATTTGATGATGTTGGTAAATATTGTGTAACATCCCGCTCTGGCGTACTGAGACCACTTATTCTTTGAGGACACTTGCTCACAAGTGATCTGGACCCCTTTTGATGTTGGACCTTATATGTCTGATTATGATGTGATTGACAGATGATATGATGCGTTACTATTCATGTATACGGGTGCTATTGACTCAGTTGATT
>JZKD02S0966806.1:210853-230362 GCA_000966675.3 Picea glauca
CACCAAGCCCAACACCTTAAGAAATGGTCTTTTGCCAATACACCAAATTATTGCTTATGATATAAAACCTACAATATGAAATATATTGCATGGTATGTGCGCATAAAGGAGGGGGTTGGGGGATAAGCCCCAGCCCATGGTCTATCCACCTGCATGTGATCAACGACCAAGAGGGTGTGGGCGCCACTACCTGTTGGGTGCATTTTTTTTTAGGGCACGGTTCTATTGTTTAGCCGAGGTTATAGCACATGCGACCAGGAGTTAGCGCAAGCAAAGGAGCTAATGCGTAATGCATGGGGCGCGTGGCCATATGGACGACTCATATGACCATGCAAAAGGGGGGTGCATGCAGGAATCAAGGGATTATGCCCGATTTTTATAACTAAAGTGGGTTTTACCCAATGTTTTGGGTTTTTTAGTTGTTATTGTACCTATTTTTAGTTGATTCTCTCCATTTTTGGGGGATATTGGGCATTTTTGGAGCCCAAATTTTTGGAGGAAGTTGGAGATGAGAAACCAACTTCAAAGCTATATAAACCAGGCCTATTTGAGGCCATGAGAGAGCAGTCAGAGCAGATTTATGCTGAAGAAAAGCCAAGCCAAAGCCATTTTGATGCAGAGAAGCTTTTGAGAAGGAGACGCTGTCGGATCATTTCTGGGAGCTCCGGTCATCCATTTTTCATGTCGTTTTCTTTGCAGGGTTCTTGAGATCTGGACGAACATGACCAGATCATTCTTGTATCCATTTGGCATTGCAGTGATGTAATTTTGATCTTTTGAACAGAAATAAAGAAGCCTCCCCCACAGAGACAAAGGCTCGAAGACGTACGCAAAGTTGTGTTGAACTCCATTATCAATCTGCGTGTTATGTTTTGCTGTCTATTATTTCATTTCAGATATGCATATGTGTATATGGCTGTTATAATTCCTCTTCTTTCCTCATTCTTTAACTAAGTTTCTCAAATGGTTATTTAACACATGCAAAATTAATACTCAACCATAGTCATTTAAAAGATCCTACGAATCAACAAGGTGTGCGTTGATGAGGGTATGAGTTTTATCTCAGAAATTTCAGGAGAGATACCGTTGTTCTCATACCAGCAGAACTGTAGGTGTAGCCCAGAGCCGTGCAATATGTGTGCACGCTAGTTGAAGCCTTGGATTTTATAAATCCAGAAGGAAGGTTGAAGGACCATTGTTGCAAAGAGGGTCAGAGACTCAAATAACTAGAGGTTATTTGAAGGTTTTCCGCAAGGAGTGCGAGCATGGATCCTTTTGGGAATCTTGAGTTTACAAGTGAAAACTCAGGTGGGATTTAACCTTTGAAGTGCTCAAAGGGATGCAGAGATCAAAAGAATCTCATAGAATTTAAGTTCTGAGGGAGAACAACGAGTCGTTTGGATAGAAGTCATCGAAGAGTGCATCTGGTGGTCAAAAATTCTCCGTGGAGAACTCGCAAAGTTGTGAGGACCGTAGGATCTAGAGGAGCTGTAAGGTGGTTAGGAGTTGGATGAATCTGCCACCCTAACATCAATTATCAATGTGCACCGTTGATCGCGGGTTGTTTGAGCCGTCAGATCATTTCGAGGATTTGGGCTCCGTAAGTTCAAAGTGCAGGCCAAATTCCTTGGTCACTCTAAAACCCGAATCGTGAAAGGGATTATCAGGTGTGGAATTTTAGAATTTCGGTAATCCGAGATTCGGCATTCCGGAAATCCTGATGACAAGGAGACGGGATCCTTTGCATTGAAAATTCCGAAGTCGTGAAACGCGGTGTGTCGTTGGAGTCGAATTTCGGTAATCTGGGATTCGGCATTCCGAAAATCCTGATAACAAGGAGTCGAGACCCTTTGCATTGAAAATCCTGAAGTTGCAAAATGCGGAATGCCTTTGGTGTGGGATTTCGGTATTTCGTCTTTCTGGAATTTGGGAAGTAGAGGAGGCAGTGACTTTGGAATCGAGAGTTTCAAACTCCTGGTTCATGAAATCCTAAAGAGGGAAAGGAAAAATTCCCGAAAAGGTTGAGGGACAATAGCCGTTGGGTACTAATCGTTTTTCAGGGTTTCGAGACTTAAGAGGTAGATCTGCATGGTCAATGCAACTCCCGAAATCATGAAGAGAGAAATTTTGAAAAGGTGGGTCCCAAGTCTCATTCAGAGGGTACGTGCAGCGGAAGTAAAAGAAGGGGTCAAGTTTCGGTGAAAATATCGAAAGGCCATCGATCTGGCATTCCATGGGACGTTGAGCCCATTTCGGCATACCAAAATTTTGGAGTTCGGGGAATCATAAGGGAAGAGTAATGACTGTTGGTTGTTCACTCAAAGTCCCAAAAGCCGAAACTAGTGGGTAGAAAGTGGCATGTGCTCGTCACGTTGGAGCAGTCAACCTTCATTGATGTTTCGCATTTCGACATTTGTCGAGAGGTGTGCAAATACATTGGGACTCTCCAACTCCTGAAACCCGAAGTCCTTTGTGGCTTAAACAAAGGGTTTAATTAACCCTTGGCGTGGTTTTAGTGAAGATCCTGAGTGGATCTCAGCCCGAGGGTAGGGGGTCTACGTCAGGTTCCATCATTCTACTTCTACTTCAGGGTGGTTGGATAGAGAAAGGACAAGTGGTTGTATCCACCTTTCGGTTGTAGCCGAAGAACATAGGGGGTTGTAGCCAGAGAATTCGGGAGTTGGATCTTCCCTCAGGTTGTAGCCTAGGAAAGTAGGGGGTTGGAGCCTCCTTCCAGTTGTAGCTGGAAAACAGAGGATGTTGGTGCTTCCAATGAACGTAATTCTTCAAGACATATAAGAAAAATCATTCAATGGTTTTCTCCCGATTTGGGTTTCCATGTAAAACACTGGTGTACTATGTTTGTGTGTGATTGTTCATTTCTTATTGTTCATTATTGGATAATAATTCTACATTGATATAACACTTGGATTATTTGAAGGAAAATGATTATAATTACATTATTAATTATTCACCCCCCATATCAGTAATCCAACAATTGGTATAAGAGCAGGTTCCTCCAAAATCAGTTTAACTACTGAAAGGTAGATCATGGAGAGTACCAACTTGTATAAAAATGGAATACCACAGTTTGATGGATAGAAGTATGATTTTTGGAGCATAAGGATGAAGACATATATACATCCATAGGGATTTCAAGATTGGAAATCAATTGTAGATGGATACACAGCACCAACAGTTCCACCAACAAATGACAAAGCAGTGAAACTTAGTGAGAATAATTCCAAAGCCAAAAATGCACTTTTGAATGGTCTCAGTGATACAGTATTCGCCAAAGTTACACATTGTAAATCTGCTAAATAAATTTTGGACAAGCTTCAAAATATTTATGAAGGAGATACAAAAGTCAAAGCAACAAAGATTCAAACTTACAGAGGTAAGTTCGAACAACTAAAAATGAAGGAAGATGAGAATATTGCAACCTACTTCTTACGAGTCGATGAAACAGTGAATGAAATCATAGGATTGGGAGAAGATATCGAAGAATCTGTAATTGTTCAAAAGGTACTAACATCTCTTCCTATGAGATTTAACCCTAAGATATCAAAACTAGAAGATCGGATATAAACTCAATAAGCATGGATGAACTGCATGGAATCTTCACAGCATATGAAATTAGAACTGAACAAGAAAATCCAAATGTAAAAGAAGCAGCCTTCAATGCATCAAAAAGATCAAAGCAAAATAAAAAGGAACAAGAAGAATATAGCAACAACAGTGACGTCTCGGAATACAATGAAGAAGTGGCCAACTTCATCAAAAGACTGAACAAGGGAACCGGCGGTAGGTATAGTGGTAAGCTTCCTTTAATTTGTTTTAATTGTGATGGTATTGGTCATTTTTCTAACAAACGTCCTCATAAGAAAAAGAGAAATGATGAAGGTTACTCAAAAGGCAAACACACATATAAAGACAAAAGAAATACAAAGAAATTTTTCAAGAAAATCTTATGCACCAAAGAAGACATCTCATCATCAGATGAAGATGAAGTCAGTGACAGTGAGACAGGAAGATTACTATTCATGGAAGTAAAACACTCTGATAAAGAAGACTTCAAAGAAGAATATGAAGGAGTTGAAGAAGATTATGAAGAAGTCAAAGAAGAAATTGAAGAAGCAAAAATTGACTATCGAGAAGAATTATTGTGTGCAAGAGAAGTTATCAGAAGAGAAAAGAAGAAAAACAGGAAACTACTTGCAGAACTAGACATGAAAAAGGATAGTCGAGAACTAGAAAAAATGATCACAAAATTCAAGGTTCAAATAGAAGAAGATAAAAGAATTGATGAAGAACTCAAAGAAAATCTAGAAGAAAAGGACAGGATCATTGGAAACCTAGAAGCAGAGATTGTCGCACTAAGAAAGGATATTCAAAGGACCTGGCAGCAACATCTACTTAAAGGTTCATGGGTTTATCACATGTACGCTACCTCCTCTTCTAAATCCTATGTATGTATGCTACCTCCTCCACTGCAGCCCATGTATGTACGCTGCCTCCCCCACTGTATCTCACATACACCTTAGAAACTAGGGTTTTCTGGAAGTCTAATATTTTCTTCGTCGACCCTCCTTTGCTACTTCAAAAAATAATGCTACAACCTCAACAAAATATCACTAGATCACAATATAGATAATAAATGAATAAGTATGTGAGTGAACAAATGAATGACTCCATGAGGTGCTTATATACTTGTTCTAGCTAACTCCTTTGCTTATTTTAGGGCTTCTAAGGTTTTCCTGTTATAACTACTTTACCCCTTTGACTAGGTGACTTGTAACCAACTAGGGTTTCTTAACCCTTCCTTGGGGCTTTCAAATTCACAAGGATATATCTCCCTAACCGTGAGGATCCATGTGGCATTCCAAATATCAACGAAAATGACATGACATGTACTATCCATTTGTGAGGGTCTTTCCTACATTCGCATTGTCCTTCACATCATTATTCCTCAAGGAAAGTTGGGTCCCATAACCACATCTAGGGGTGTTTTGTAGACTTCTTCAAAGTGTCTTCCCTTGAGGGTCATGCTTAGAGCTATGCCATAAGGGGACCATTTTGGAGACTTCTCCAATTATAACCATTACATCAATCCAACCAACTTTCCAAACTAACTGGAAAACTTAATTGTCCAACGATATCATCCACGTCTTTGGGGCTTCTAGGCTTCTCCAAGAGTTGACTTTGATCTCTAAGGGTTGACATCAATCTCCCAGATCACTCTCCAAGGGTTGACATCAATGACAACCAACTGTCCAATAGACTGTTCTTTTCATATGCTTACTGTTGAAGCATTATTGAATGTTCTTGTATGAACTATTTCTGCATAGATATTTAAAATGATTATGCATTCTTGATATCCATATGAGTACAACAATAATGTTTATAGTTAAGTATGCAACTATTTTTTATGTTATATGTAACATTATCATTTTAATCTATTGTTAAAAGATATGAACTATTTATGTCATTGATAATACCGCATCTTACCATTCTCATATCATTAGTTTTGCTCCTGATCAGGATATGATAATATAGTGTTAGGATAGAATAATTTAGTTAGTTATACTTATTTGGTTTAAAAGCATATTCAAACTCATCTGAGAACATTATGTTGTCATTTTCATAATTGAAAGTATTTTGGATGGAAACTAGGACCAATATTGGTCGGAAGTGATGTCCCAAACTAGAGTAAGCCTAATTGGGGCTTTCCATCAGTCACTCTCCCTTACTTGCTTCATAGTCCAATCATACCTATCAACAACATGATAATCTCAAGAAGAGTTAGAAAAAAAATAAATTCAAAAGAAGTATAAAACAACTAGATGGAATATGATTTGTAAATTATCCTGGATATTCCATCAGCACAATTCATGACAATGGATCTTACAAGTTCCTGCAATCTATTATGATATAGTAGTTTACTTAAAATTAATATTTAATGTTCGCATCTTAATGAATGAAAATATTGAAATAATTGAAAATAGAATGAAAAAAGGTAAGGGAATAAAACACCATCAACACATTGAACACATGATGCACCTTGGGAAAACCCAATAGGAGAAAAACTCAACTAGAAGGTGAGTGCTATGATTTTCTCTTTTCTTCTTAGTTATGAAATGGAAATACAAAGAAAGGGCCACTAACTATGGATTTCTTATGGACAATGTGTTCAATATGGTTTCTATAGGATCTTCTACTTCATTTGTTATGCTTCAATATCCCACTCCTAGATGCTTTTCTGAACTACAGAACAATAAACAATACAATAAGAATGGAACCCTTTCCTTTACTAATGATCTAATATTTAACATAACATGATGGTAATCTACGGTTAGGGTTAAGATTTTTTCATGCATTAACTTCCAATTAGGGTTAGGGTTTTGGACTCTCTAGAATATTCTTGAATGTCCACAAATGACTAGCTTTGTATCAGTGAGTAGTGGAATTTGGCATGGCATCCACTCAATGCCATAACGGTCAATAGGTTAGGTCAACCTGTGGGAGGCATAACATCCACATACAAACTCTTATTGAAGATATTTTCATGTCAATGGAAAGAGATCATTGTGTAGAACAACATTGGTAAGTTGAAAAAAAAAATCAAAAACATTTGACCACATAAATGGTTGTTTAAGGTGTGAAACGATCTCTGGAAGGTTTTGGAACCCAAATCACCAAAGCGGGACCTACCCATAAATTTGGACATACTAGCCAATAGATTTGATTTATTCCACCCATAAAGTACCAAAACAAATGAAAATTCTATAATGATCCATTATGAATCACAAGAAAAGAACTACAAACTTCCTACTTGAGCTAATTAGTTTCATAACCTAATTAGCACATACCAAACAGATGTTAGATTTACTTTTATGTGCATTGATGAGGAAGGAATTCCCATCCTTGATTGGGAAATTTTGGTTTTATATCCTCTTAAATATCACATCCCTCAAGTACATATATTGGATTCTAAATGTTACACCAGACACATCAAGTGGTAGTACTTTCACCTCCACTTCATCAATGTTGTATTCACTTATAACAAAGTTGATCGTACAATGTTTAGTGACACTGAGATATAGATCCTTAGTTACCCATACCAATAGGTATGGACAAAGATGGCCATTAACTTCCAATCCAAGCTTACTTAATAGATCGTCTACTATGAGTTTGTTCTATGAATTAGAATCAAATAGAGCATCCACCTTTGTCTTATTAAATTGGGTGTTGGTATGGAAGAATTTAGTATGTACCCCTCTTCTTTAGGATGTAGGCATCTACTTCTACATTGTATTGAAAGAAAAATTTTCATCTACAAATGAGTTGCTCTATACCTGGTTCCATGAATCCACAACTAGCATGTTGTTCTTCTTGGCTTCCTTCTGGAGATTATTTCGATTTAACTTGTTGATTAAGGTTGGTTGTCATTGATGTCAACCCTTGAAGAAAGCCCCATAGCACAAAGGTTGGGTAATGGACCCAAGATATTTTGATGTAAAGATTACTCTTTATTGTCTTTTCATGGTTGATAATAAGTATAAATAGATGAACTCCAAAGTGGTCCCCTTATGGTGAAAGCCCCCACGGGAAGACGCTTTGTGGATTGAGTTATCCTAGAAGTATGGTTAGAGAACCCATGCTTATTTGTTGAATAATGAGATGAAGGTCAGTGAATTTGTGATTGAAACTATCCTAGATGGATATTTTTTTTCATGCCATTTTTGGTGGTATGTGGAACATCACATAACCCCTCACAGTTAGAGAGTTATGGCCATGAGAATTTGGAGAACCTAGGTTTGGGTAATGGACCCAATTTTGTTTGATGGATAATGGTATGAGTTTTGATATATTTGCAGGTAATACTATGCTATATGGATGGTACATTTCAATGCATGTCTGGTGGTATGTGGAACGTCACATAACTCCTCACGGTTTGAGAGTTATGGACTTACAAAGTTGGAGGACCCTCTTATGTCATCTAGAAGCCCCAAAAGGTCAAAGTAGTCAAAGTGGTTTAAGAAATTTTAGAAGGTAAATAATAAAGTGAATTGATGAGTGTACTATAATTCAAAGTTAATACAAAATAAATTATTTAAATAATAAATTTAATGGAGAAATTAGAAGTGGGTCAACTCTAAAATAAGCAAAGTCGGCAAAGTGACCTAGAAGATGTTTTTGAGGAAGCTACTTGGAGAGTATACATAAGAGGAAATGCTCTCTCATTTTAGATACACTTGATCATATTGAATACCTATAGGTTTCTGAGGTAACCAAAGGATATCTAATACTAATTTATGAGGGAAGATGAAGAAAAGAAGGCCGAAATTCAAAGAAGGATAAATTATTTTGATGATGCTTTATAAGGTATGTTATTTACAGGTCATCTCACCATTTTCGCAATAATGTTTTTTTTAGAATGATTCAAACCATGAAATTGTTATTAAATTGAGGAAACATATACAATTATCTGTAGTAAAATATTCAGGTTATGGGTCGTTGTATTTTTGGATTTACACTCCATGGAAAATAGGGTTTGTGGCTAGTCCTGAAACTAGTCAAAAATAGGTGTTTCGTGTAAAAACGTCATAACTTCTTCATAACAGATCAAAATTATGCAAGACAAAAAAAATTGGCTATAGTACAGTCTTTAGTATGTTGTGTAACCGTTTTAGATCGATTCAACAAGTATTTCGTACGGGGCACGCTCTACAAGGTCACTCTATAGAATAAGCCATAATTCAACAAGGTTTGCCATTTTTGCTATAATGACTTTTCTGAGAGGTTCCAAGTAGAAAAACCTTGAGGAATTGCGTAAAACACACTGAACAACATTTTGTATTAGTTTCAGATCTTTATTCATTACAGGTACAAAGATCTGATTATTTCAAGTTAGGGTTGTTGACTAATCCAAAACTAGTCATGTGAGACTAAAGAAAAGTTTGATGTAAATGCTAGTCTCTTGTTGTTTAAAGTTAAGGAATGTTTGACGGTATGTGATAATATACACCAGGTCTATTACAGAATTATAAATCATATTTGGATGATGAAATTGATGAGGGATTTTGGTTGAGGTACAAGTTGGGTACATGGTTGAGACTAGTAGTTGATGAGTTGGCACATACATGAGGTGTATAGTCGATGATGTTGGTACATATTGATGAGTCATGGTTGATGAGTAGTTGACACATGATTGATACATACTTGGTACATGGTTGGTTGAACTTATTTATGGTACATTTTGATTATAGATTGTTTGATATAGGTTGGTGCATGGTTGATGCACTTGTTTACGGTACAAGTTGGTGCATGGTTAATGCACTTGTTTATGGTACAGGTTGATTACAAGTTGAGGTACAACTTGATGCATGGTTGATGCATGGTTCAGGTTTATTGGTACAGGTTTACAATGGTATATCTCACAGTGATAGTGTGACATTGGTTCCATGATTCTACTTCTACTTCAGGGTGGTTGGATGGGGCAAGGATAGGTGGTTGTAGCCACCTTCCTGTTGTAGCCGGAGAATATAGGGGGTTATAGCCTCCTTCTAGTTGTAGCCAGATAATTGGGGAGTTGGATATTCCTTCAGGTTGTAGCCTGAGAAACTAGGGGGCTGGAGCCTCCTTCCAGTTGTAGCTAGAAAATAGAGGAAGTTGGTGCTTCCAATGAATGTAATTCTTCAAGACATATAATAAAAAAAATTATGTGGCTTTCTTCAGATCTTACAAGAGCTTCTTCATCAATTCGAACATCAATACAATATACTAATTTATGCATTATTTTGTTAAATCATTTGTATCCTTTATTGTTTGTTGCATATCCTAAGAAGATACCTTCATCATCTATACTATCAATTTTTCCCAGATGATCATCATTATTCTTGATGTAGCATTTACTTACAAATACTTTGAAGTGCTTGATTGATGTAGGTCAACCAAACCACAACTCATATGGAGTTTTATAATTTTTCAACCTTAGATGCGCTTTGTTTAGAATATGAATGGTCGTCTGAACAACCTCCACCCAGAAGGTTTGTGAAATGTCCCTTTCACTCATCATAGCCCTTACCATTTGTTGAAGCAATCTATTTTTTCATTCTACAACTCCATTTTGTTGAGGAGTTCCTAGAATAGTATATTCTCTTTTAATTCCATGTCTGTCACTGAATTCTTTGAAATCTACTAACATAAATTATCCTCCCATGTCTGAGCGAATTTCCTTTAACTTCCTTCCTATCTAATTCTCAGCTAACACCTTAAACTTTTTGGAATTCTCAAATGCATCATATTTTTCTCTCAGAAAGGAAACCCACGTAAGTCTAGAAAAGTCATCAATGATTATCATAAAGTAAAGTTTTCCTCCAGTTCCTTCCTTTCGTGATGGTCCACACAAATCGATATGAACAATTTGAAGTGGTTTCTCTGAATATGTGAAACTCTTCGATTTGAATTGAGCACGATTCAGCTTCCCCATTTGACAGGATTCACATACAAAGTTATTAGGCTTAGATATTCTTGGAAGGTATTTCACAGTGCCTTCATTATTCAATTTGACACTATGATCAAAATTTAGGTGTCCAAGCCTTTTGTGCCATAACCAACTTTCATCAAATTTGCTCAAATGACATTTCTCCTTATCTTCCTTTAGAACATATACATTGTTGTTAGTTCTAACCCCTTTTGCAATCATCTCTCCTATGTTTACTCTCTTTATTTTACAATTCTTGGCAGTGAAAGTGACTTCACATCCTTTGTCACATATCTGACTAACACTAAGAAGATTATTCTTTAAACCATCAACAAATAATACATCTTGAGCTTTGTTGCTTCCATTACTTAAGCTTACCAGACCTTTGCCTCTGATCTTTCCTGGAGCATCATTTCCAAAGGTTGCACTCCTTGATTTATTTTCTTTGAGTAATAGGAACTTACTTTTGTCACCTGTCATATGACTGGAGCATCTGTTGTCAATATACCATGTGTCTTTTTGTCTTTGAGCTCACAACACTAATCCATAGTTTTTATCTTCATTCTTCTTCCAAACCTTGATGTTTTCATCTCTGTGATTTGAATCTGGCTTATAGTTTTTTAAGCGACAGTCTGCATCTTTATGTCCATAATTATGCAAGATGTAACATTTTGGTTGATTGAATAAAGGATCATAACGATTGTTATGTGTAATCTGCATCATTTTCCCATCCATCACATGATTTTCAGTTTGTGGTTGTTTGTTACTTGGTTGCCTCATTCTTTTTTGTGGCAGATATTTATTCCTTTGTTGTCTTGATTCCTCATGTCTAAATCTTAAAGAACAATTTACAACTTTGTGGCCAAAGTTAGAGCAGTAAAAACAATATCCATAGAAAAAATCTTTGTACCTGGAAAATGGTTTTCTTCTTTCAGTAGGTCGATTTGTTCCATGCTGATGATTTCCTTGAGAAGACGGTGTATTATTTCTTTGTTCTATAGATTCAGTTCTGGTAGATTTTCCTTCACTCCTCCTTGGGGGCTGATTCTCTTCCTTTGTTTATGTAGGTTTGTTGTTGTCAATGGTTGCAGATTTGACAAACTTGATGGATTCTTTGTTTCTTGGCGGACCACTACTTGATCCCTCTTCATAACCCAAACCAATTTTCAACTTTGAATTCCTTTGCTAATTCAAAATGAAGGCTAATTCTTCTGAGGCTTTAATACTTGTCAGATTTTGATGATATAAGGCCTGAAATTTCTCTAGATCTTTTCTAACAGTCACTACTTCAGCTTCCAGTTTTTCACCTTTTGTTTCGGCTTCCTTCAATTGTTGTTTGAGGATGTCTTCAATCTTCTTATATTATTCTAACTTAACCTTCAACAAAGAAATTTCTTCATATGGTTCATTGCATGTTTTCTCATACCTGAGTAGTAACTATTTTTCTTTTCTTTTCTTTTATCTAAGTCTATCAATCTCTTCCATGGCACTGACAAGTTCTCCTTCAATATCTACTACTGCTTCACAATCAACGAACTCACTTCCTGTATCTTTAGTGTTTATATATTCTAAATCTATTAGCATGATATCATTTATTTTATCTTCAATAGAAGATTCACTACTTTCATCATCTGAGGGATCATCATCATTGTTTACACAAAGGCTTTTCTTCTTAAAATTATTTTGTTTATAGACCTTCTTGTGTTTGTGCTTCTCTTCATCTTCATATGTCTGATCCTTTCTTTTGTGAGGACACTTAGATGCAAAATGACCTATCTTACCACATTTGAAACATTTGAAGGGAAATTTACCTTTGTATTTGCCTGTTCCTTTCTTCAGTATTCTCACAAAATTTGCTTCAATATCATCTGTATCAGAGTCTGTGTTTTTCTCTAATTTAAAAGACACCTCTCTTGTACTAGATTTACATTTGGTGATTCTCATTTCATAAGAAGTTAGGGTTCCAAGAAGTTTATCTAGTGTCAACATTTTGAGATTAGTTATTTCCTCTATAGCAGAGACCTTTGAGTTAAACCTATCAGGAAGAGATCTTAATATTTTCTGTACTAGAAAAGATTCATCTATAATTTCACCTAGGCCTTTCATAGTGTTGACAAGTTCTTCTATACATAAGAAGTACTTACTGATAGTTTCATCTTCATCCATATCTAACTGCTCAAATTTCAGTTTGTGATTTTGAAGTTTTCCATCTTTCACCTTTTCATTACCTTCATAACTACTTATCAACTTGTCCCACATAACTTTTGTTGAATCACAGTGCATGACTTTGGCAAACTCAGATTCAGCAAGTCCACTGAGGATGGCATTCATTTCTTTTTCATTAAAGCTAAACTCTGGCTTATCATCTTTTGAGGCCAAGACTACAGGCTTCACATATCTCGTTTCAACGACATCTCAAACATCAACACCCAAAGACATTAAATGTGTTCTCATTCTTATTTTCTAGAAGGCAATGTCTATTCCATCAAATAGAGGGGGTCTATTAGTTGAACTTCCATCATGACTAGTCATGTTCAAGCTTATGGATCTACCTTTGATCAAAGGCACAAACTCTGATACCAATTGTTAGAAATATAACTGAGAGGGGGGGGTGAATCAGTTATGTATCTAAGATTGAAACTTTTCCTGTTATTTTCTGATTCTTTCTAGATTATTATTTAATGTGTTGTTGATAACTTAACATGCATAGATATACAATATTTGATCAATCACACGGAATACACAGGGACACTAATTTTCATGAGGAAACCCATAAGGGTTAAAACCTCTTCTTCTTAGGATGTCAATCAAGCTCCAACTTTCAAGTACATCACATTCTTTGAGATCCAACTCAAATATGAGGCTACAACATATGATAGCAAGCTACAACTTGCAGAGAGCACCAACTCTCAGAATTATCTAGCACCAACTACATTGAAGCACCAACTCCGAGGTTTCTCTAGCACCCACTAGATGGAAGAACCAACTCCCGGAATATCTTCTAGCACGAACTAGAATATAGAGGACTACAATCCTCCCTAGCACCACCCTACCACCCTGATTGAATCTTACAAAAATTTACTTACTTTCTTTGTCTCTAGTATGGTATGTTACAGCTCCATGTCTCCTCTTCCTTCTTCAGCTTCTATGCTTTGTTCTACTTCTGGATCATTCTACTTCTATGCTCTTATCTACTTCCTTTTTCACTGAACACCACCTATTGTTCAACTTCTCTTATGCCTTTTATTCTTTGTGTTGCCACTGCATGATCTTCACCACACCACGGATCTCCCCTTCTGGTTATGCACTCCGTCTCATCCTAACCACATCCCTCACTTTTATAAAAACTCACTATATTTTCTGTTCTACACGTCTTTCTCACACTGAGTCCTCTGCCTGATCATCATTCAAATATTTTCTTCACCAGTGGTCATTATCCAAAGATTCTTTGGCTTCTCTAGTAGTTGCAACTCTTTGTCTTCTCTGTCAGTTATAGCCTGTCACTTTTGGCTTCTTTGGCTTCTAAGCCCCTTCCTTCATGTGACCATCAGTGGTGACCATATGCCTAACCAACATGTGCTTCATGACTCGCGACTTCGGGAATCTTGATATGAGACATCTCGATTCTCCCAACTCTCGATATCCGAAGCTTCGTGACTCTCCTCGTTCGGCTTCCCTCTGAGCATTTTACTTGGAGCTTATGATCTAGTGACATCTTTCCTCTCGTACATCGATGACTTCTAGCTACTTCAATTCTTCGGGCTTCAGCGATTTCAAACCTTTCTCCTTCATGTTTTCCTGTAGTATTTCCACCTGAATGCGTAATATTCTAACACGTACCCCTCCTAGCGATCAACAACCAGGGTATTCTTCAAGTCTTCGATGTTCAGGATGTCGGGACTTTAGTCTAATCGCTGGTGGTAAAAATATCAAAGTAAATCTCCCGCAATGACGTAACTTGCTTATGTCACTCGATGACATGGAACGACCTGAGTAGTTGTCGTGTGTCACTCAGATTCATAATTTGAACGTACCTAAAATGTTGATTCAACTTGACACTTGTCATTATCTGATTGCGCCATGTGTCCTTGCTAATGTATTCTTGCTAACATGGATCTCCTCATGTGACACATGTTCTTCTCCAGGATCTAATGGTTGTCCTAAATACTGAAATGTATCTTAGATTGATGACTGAGAGTGACTTCCAACCTTCGTCCTTCAAGACTTCGGGACTTTTTATTTCCTTTCCAACCATAAACTCCCTAAGTGATTCACTCCGGAGTTGTGGATCATGTTCCATCTGTCTGTATTGGCGATGGACAGTCCCTGCTTACTTCAGGACTTCAGGGCTTTGAGAAGTCCGCTCTCCTATGCTCATCCAAAGGCTTAAACTCCGTGCATTTATCTCTGTATCCAACGGTTGTTGATCCTCAACACTCAGTTCCAATGGATCACATCTGTACTTCTCCTCTGCACTTCCTCTGGTCACTGGATGTTGATCTAATGGTCATCGCATTTTCTCCAGATCCGATGGTCCTTATTCATTTCGGATTTCGGGCTTCGGGTAATTTGACTTTCAAGTTGCCAATTCTTCCGAAGTGAGGTTCCTCGAACAGTAACCTCCTCACAAATTTTGACCTGAAAAAAATGTTGTTCGTTGATCATGTTCTTAGATCGATGGCTCGATCTATCTACGATGCTTCTATTCTAGCTTATCTTATCCTTCCACTTAGAATGATCCAACAGTGGTTGGGTATTCGGGATTGGTGATACAACGACCACTTCTGTTCTTCCTCCTGAGATTTCTCACCTTCTACTCTGCCTTTTTTTCTTCCCATCAATGACAAGCACACTCTTCTTGTAAACATGCCAACAACATAAACACATAGATAACATTCATTCGATACACAGAAACACACAAAAAGTTCATATGCAGGAAAAACTCCTTTTCTTTCTATTAAAATGAATGTTCGATTAAAACATGTGCAGGATGGACTGTAACAAAGTCTCAGCTCTCACCCGCACAGGTGTAGAAGAATTGGCAAGTGCCGTGTAAATGGAAGGAAATTTGTAAAATGAAGTCTCGTGTTCGATTCTCACCTGGATTTACTTGTACGCCATTCTTATGGGCTGGGTGGTTGCACTTGGGGTTATAGTGGTAGCCGATGGGGATCGACCCCATGTCACACAAGTACGAGAACCAACAGTTGCCAATTCCCCCAATTCAAAAAAAAAAATAAAGTCTCAGCTCTCTCAAAAAAAACTATTCTACCTCCTATTCCATAACCTAATCTCCAACAACCTCATTTGGCCATGTCGTGCATCTATCTATACACATGAAGGTTCCTAGCGTTCCTTCTAATTACCTCTCTTATCAAAGTAACAACTAACAACTCTCAAGCTCCATTACATTAAAGACTGAGAGTGAAATTCCTAGACGTCTCATGGTCATTTAGTTTATGAGTGTTTCACTCTTCTTCAATCATCCATTCAAAACAGATCTATAAGAAAACTCTAGGTTTTAGATTCATTTGATTTGAAAAAGCGGGCTATGGCGCTGAGTTGTCCCACCATGTGGGATTTGTTGACGATTATCCTGCATCATACTCCACGACTAGGAAAATCATGAGCTCCTACTCATGCCTCCCTCTTCCCTATTGTTGACATCCTCTAGTGTCCCATACTTTATCTTGGAGTTGTTCATCTGCTCCTTTTCCTTGTTGTTTCTTTTGCCCTGCTTCTCCTGTAGACTTTCTTCTGTTCCCATACTTCTCTGATGAATGCTTCTTGTGCTTCTTACAACATCAATCTCTTTATCTCTTCTCTTTCTTTATCCAGCTGGTCCTCTGGCTGGTTTTCCCCCTGCAGTATGCTCTGTTTCCTCTTCTCTCCATCAATTTCCAACTTGACTTATTGTATAAGATTCTTTTTCATGTTTACCCTTCTCTCTAGGGGATCCAACTCTTCACACAGATCAACGAGATCCATGCTATCTGTTGCTTCCTCCTCTGTTGTAGGTTCACATTCTACAATTATTTTCTCAACTTCCTGGCTGAAAAATTTGAGCCATTCCTATGAATGTTCTTCCTTCTCCATCTCTTGGGCACATTGAAATGCGTGCTCTTTCTCCTTTTTACCAATCTGATCAATCTGATCCTTCATGGTATCTTCATCTCCTATGGCACTAGCTCGCCATCCTACTACAGACTCCAGTTCTGTAGTCTCACTATTGAGTTGTTGCCCAGCTTCCTCCCCAGGCTGGAATGCTCCCTCTTCTGCTGCATGCTTCAGTGCTACAGTCATCTCTGGTTCGACTCTCGGGATGAAGTTTTTGAGAAATTTTGTTGAATTCTCTTCTCCTACAATCTGCAGGACTGTCTCCTGAAATCCATATTCTGGTTTTGGATTTTCCAACCAATCTTCCAACATCTTTAGCTCTTTCTCCCATTGAGTGATAACTTCATCTGAATTCTCCTCTTTTTCTGCTGGGGTAGACATTAGTGTTTTCTCATCCTCCTCCTCTTTGAAAGTCCTTGTTAGTTTTCTTTCCTCTATTGCACCTGCATCAAAGACACAATTATCTTTACCCTTCTCAGATTCTTGTTGCGCCACCTCCTCATGTGAAACACTTGTACTAGCCTCTGCGAGGCTAATTGGCAGGGATGATTTTAAGGATGGAAATTTATTTTAAAATGTATAAACCTTAGCGAATCTTACTAATCCTTCATATGCCAACTATAAATGTTTGGCGGTATTTTTGTAAAAATATTCAAATTTCTAAGGATTTTATATAGTTTTTATAAGATTTTGGCAATTTTTAAGGTAAAATAATTTTATCCTATAGAATTTGGATGAATCATTTTTAAAATAGTGAATCTCATTTTTGGAAAAACCATGGAAATTTAGCCCATGAGAGAAATTTAGCCCCTAAAATCATCCATGCTAATTGGTAGGAATATCTTAATTCCTTCAATGATTAGAACGCTCCTCTGATCCTCCTCCTAGATGGTGAAAGTATTTAACTTGTCATCATCTTCATTCACATGGTCTGCAAACCCACATGAATCTTCACCTATCAACGCTCCTTGTTGATATGAACTCTCAACTAAGTTCATGAGACTTTTAGATAATCTCCTCTCTTCTTCTTTTCCCACCTGGCAATTTGGGATTTTCTTTCTGCCCACCTGGCATCTTGAACTTCCACCACTACCCTCCTGGAAGTCTATGAGATCATCCAATGATCTCCTTCCATTGCCCACCTGGCAACCTGAAAGTTCACTTCTGCCCCCCTGGTCGTTTATGAAATCCTTAACTGATCTCTTTTGCTCATCGTCACTGAGATTCCTCCCAATTTCTAGTTCACAAATGTGAATCACTTTCTCCTCTGTGTCTCTGTGGTTTTTAGTATGCCTCATCCACCTTTTCAACTCTTGTTGCTTCTTTATAACCAACAACTTTTTAACATGTCATTTTACTTTCCTGTTCACAGGCCATTCGTACCTCCAGCGTACCTTTGTTTCCTATCACATATTCAATGCTAGTTGTTCCATTCTTTCTCTTATCTCAATGAGCTCCTTGTCAATTTAATTTTTACTTTTATTCTGGAGGTCTCCTCTTCGACCATGCTCATGGACTTTAGTAGCCATAATTTTTTCCTTCAGCCCTCCTGGCTATCTACCATTTGCTACGCACCTTGCAAAAATATTTACAGAGCACCGCACTTTGTTTCCTCCATCACCTGCTGCTTATAGGCGAAATCAGACTCTGACAACATCTGATGTAATCAGATTATCTCTTGTCACTTTCTTTCCTTTGCCTATAATCTGCAAACATAATTCAAATCTTGATACTACTTGATGTACTCAAACTATCTTCTCAATCTCCTTCGTCTGATTTCCTTTGCTTGTTGTCTACAAGAAAAATTCTTTCTCTAATACCACTTGATGGTATTAGACTATCTCTTCTTATTTACTCTTCCTCCCTCTTCCTGGTGTCTATAGACAAAAAGTGGCTCTAATACCACTTGATACAGTGCCCCCACCTCAGCAGGGTCTTCCAACCTCTCGGTCATTGGATCTTCTCAAATATCGAGCTGGAGAAGCTCTTCAGGTTCCTACTGGAACCTCTACAAAACACTCCACATGTCCTTATGAACTCTAGCCCATGTGAACTAGCAATAAGCGCGAGCTCCCCTTCCAAGCGATCACTGAATGTGACCATAGGCCTATCCAAAAGGCGCTTTGGGACTTCCTGTGTCGGGTATTTGCATATGAGCCAACCCCGACTCTCTCGACTTCCAAACTTCCACACTCCTGAGTTTTGATTTTTCGAACTAGAGCCTAGCGCTAGCTATCTCCTCCTGTATCCTTCTTCCATATGACCTCTTGCTATGATCTAGTGCCAAATCCTCCAAACTCTACGGGACTTCTTGTTTCGCGAAGTTGGATCCAACGGTCCAGATATTCCTTCGCGAATCGGGACTTCATGTTTCGTAAAGTTGGAGGACTGCTCACCTCCCTTCTCCCAATCCCTGATATATCCTTGGACAATCAATGGTCCATGTTCTCCCTTCAATCGACGGTTGCGATCAAATCGCAAACTCAGACTTCGCGAGTTCTCACAACCCTTACCTCAGGCTTCTCCAATCTGCGAATTAATGAAATGTTGATCCTTCGCCACGTGTCCTACCCATCTCCAATGACTAGTATTTTTGCGGCTCTTAGCTCCTCAGGTATTCACTCTCCTGTGCACTTCAAAGCGTTAAGGAGTGTTCACCTTACCTGCATCCAATGGTTGTTGGTCCCTCATGCATAGATCCGAAAAATGGGATATGTTCTCCCCCTATGTGTGCTCCTCCTGTCTAGACTTTGATATGACGGTCCAGATCCTTCACAGTCATGGATGATTTTAGGGGCTAAATTTCGCTCATGGGCTAATTTTCCATGGTTTTTCCAAAAATGAGATTTTCTATTTTAAAAATGATTCTTCCAAATTCTATAGGATAAAATTATTTTACCTTAAAA
>JZKD02S0966851.1:0-13696 GCA_000966675.3 Picea glauca
ATAAAAACTTTAATTTTAAAATCTTATCATAAGATAACATATTTTGAGTAGTAACTACTGAAATGGGTTGGATTCATTAGTGAGGAGAGTGTGACAAACATAATAATACTACTACTACTAATAGTTAGGTTAATGAAAAGCCAAGGGTCACACACCTTTTCACCTAGTGACCAATCATTATTTATATATACATCATTGATGACTTATAAGTGTTGATCAAATCTTATGTAATTTTCATCGTATAGTCCATTCCTAATATTTTTCCATAGAAATTTTTTGATATCATTACTTAGAAAAAAATTGATATCATTGCGAGTTCCTAACATATTACATTGTTGTGCCTAAATTCTGCGACCCACATAACACTTCTTAATTTATGCAACCTCCATTTTGTACCTACACTTGGAATTTTTTTTGGAAGAGGATGTTCATTCATGGGTGTGGAACACTATCACGACCATCCCTCTTGTCCAGAATCTGGCTCGTCTGCTTATCCCATCATCTTCACCCTCCCAATCCTCCTATTATCCTATCATTTCCCTGTTCCAGATTAGATCATTATATTGTTTGTCATCTATATTGATCCTTTCAGAGTGGAAAAAATTGGAGGAATCAACTTGCAGGGCCATTTTAGTGGCAAGTTCCAGTTTGGAAAATTGGAGTCTGAAACCTTCCAGGTCCATTTTAAGGCATCAAACAATATTTTTGGGGTTAAAACTTTCCCAACATAGTTTAGACATTGTGATTCTATTCTACACATCGAGACCTTTCCAACGGTGCAAAAATTGCATCAATAAGAGCTTGTATACAAAAGTTATGCCTCATGCAAGTTGACCTACCGTGTTGACCACCATGATACGAGAGGATGCCACATCATCCCCCATTACTCATGCATATGGGGCTAGCCACACATGTAATTTCAAGAATATTATAGAAGGTTCAAAACCCTATCACAATTGAGGGTCGAGGAAGTCAAAAACCTACCCCTAAATGGCTATTGAGCTATGTTAAATACCAAACCACTAGGAGGAGAAGGGGTTCCATTATTTTGCATCGTATCTTGTTCTATAGCCGAGAAGAACATATGAGAGTGGTATTCTTTGAGCATAATAGAGGAGGAGATATTTTGTAGAATCCATACGGTCCATAGGTCAAAGGCAACAAAGGGTGCCTCTTTATTTGTACTTGCATAATTTATATACCAAAGAAAAGAGAGTAGAGAAACCTCACCTTCTTGTTGGGTTTTATTTCGTATTAGGTTTCCCAGGTCATATATTGTGTTTATTTTTGGATGGTATGATTGTATTTTACTATTCTCTATTTTCCGCATTTTTTCTATTTCATGCATAAGCAAAAAATCAACAACTAAATATTCTGGAGATCTAAAGGAAAAATAACCTTAATAGTAAAGATTTTAGTATTTTATTAATCTGTTGTGACAAACTGTTCCAGTGGAATATCCACAACAATTTATAGATCATATTGTTATCAAAGTAGGTTTTTATTTTGGGTATTTGTGGGAATTTGCAGGATCCAGGAATTGACTAAAAGAGAAGTCATAGAAACCCTAGCCACGGCGAACGAGTATTTTCATAATAACCCTCGAGATTTAGCAGAAGAGAGATTTGAATGGTTGGAAGTGAAAGTTTCTAACATCAATCACAATATGAACCTCCTCATGGAGGCTATAGCAAGCAAGCTCAGACCATTCAAATATGATGGAAGATCTAACTCAGAGATCAGATCAGAGGGGAAATCGGGAGATTAGGAAGACTCGGGAAAGGATTCGTGGAAGAAATTTGAGAAAGAGTAGACGAGTTCGAGTGCCATTAACCCTTCACAATTCCTATTCAATATGGACACGAAAGTGGACATAAAGCCATATTATGTAGCCAATAAACTTGGATTCATTCACAAGATATAAAAACCATGCAAACAGACGAGAATGAAAAATAAGTCTTTGTTATTCCATCTCCATCCTGACTATTACAATGGAAGTTCAACCCCTTATAACTACTATTTGAGATTTTTGAAAACAACTAATTTAGAAAATTCTCTCATGAGTCTAAAACTGACCAATAAATAAGAGATAGCTAGAAAGACACTATTTGTCAACTCGTTTTTATGATTAGGTGTATAAACTAAGAGATAATTGATAATTACTAATTAAAAAATCCCCAAAAAACACTGAAACCCCAATTTGAGGTCTTATATGAAGGAATTTGGTAGTGAAGTCTTCGAGACGCAACTCCCTGTATTTCATCCCAAACGGATAATTGAGTCAAAAGTTATGACCATCATAAATCCTTGCATCACCATACCAAGGTGATATTTATGCATTAAAATTGAATCATTGGTTGCAACAACTAGAAGTTTATTTTAGCATTCACCATATAGATGAAGGGTGGAAGATTTCATTTGCTAGATTTAAGTTAGAGGGCCATGCTTTAATCTGATGGGAAATCCACACATAAACACTTAGGTTGGAGGGTGATCCACCAATAACTAGGTGGGAGGACTTCAAAACCCTCATCAAGTCCCAATTATACCATATTGGGTATGTAGATGATCAATGGATTCAGTGGCACTACTTCCGGTAGAGGCAAGGGGAGAGTGTGCAAGAGTACACCACTGAGTTCAGATAGATGGCCATCATGCTGGGTATCTCTCCCAAGAACCTATATGTACTCCTAAAGTACTTTGGGGGTTTACATAGTCATCTACGAAAGTAGGTGATGCTCTTCAATCCAAGGACGATCGATGAGGCGTGTGTACAAGCACAATACCTGGAAAATATAGGCCAAAAGAAGGGGCAACCAAGTGGGAAAAGATAAAAAGACAACATCCACTACACATCAATGAAAATATCCCAACAACCATTGCAATAATTGCAACATTGATGTCCACATGGAGGAAGAATGTTGGAAACTACATCCAGAGTTGAACCTAAAGAAATGCAAGAAGGATGAAAAGAAAAAAGAACTTTCTAGCCACATATTCGAGCAATCAGGTTGAAAGTATCTCATATGTAGATGAAAATATTGTCTACACATTTGTGTAAAAGTAGGTGAATCTGAATAGCCTTCATCACCAGGAAGAGAAGGAGATGACCAAGCTCTTCCACATCAAGATTCAGGTCATGAATACCAAGATAGATGCTCTATTCGACTCAGGTTCACAGGCTAATCTCATAACAATATATATGGTCAACAAGCTTGGATTGGAGGTTCATGATCATCCTAGCCCCTATCCATTGGGTTGGGTAAACAATGATGCATAGATAAAGGTAACAAAACAATGTAAGATTAAATTTTCTATAAGTGTTGATTTTATTAATGAAGTGGAATTGGACGTAGTACCCCTTGATATATGTCGATTAGTGTTTGGAATCACTTACATGTATATGAGGGATGAAATATTCATGCAGAGAGCCAACCAATACTTATTTCTCAAGGACGGAAAGTCCTATATCATCAACGTGCATAAAGGGAAGTCAAATATATCACTGGTAAGTGCCAACCAAGACAAGAAGTTGATTAGTTCAAATAAAAAATATGTTTTGATTTTATTAAGAGAAAATTAGTCTATTACGATTCAATGAGAGTGAAGGCATCCCTAGAAGGGTGTACTAAAGAGAAAAAACAATAGTTGGAGGATGTTATACAGGAATATAGAGGAGTGTTCAAGAAGCCTAAATGGCTACCACCCAAGAGGGATGTGGAGCACAAAATACGTTTATTTCCAGACTCCCCATTGCATAATATTGGGTTGTATAGATAGTTTGTTCTAGAAGCGAATGAAGTGAAGAAGCAGTTGCATCAGTTGTTGGAACAAGGTGTGATTCAACCAAGTACCTCACCTTATGGGTCACCCATCATAATTTTACCCTAGAAAGACAATACTTGGAGAATGTGTATCGATTAGAGGGCATTGATAAATATTACACTGAAGAATTGATACCCCTTACCAAGGATCGATGATCTATTGGACCAAATGCAACATGCCAAGTACTTCAATAAGCTATATTTGAAATTAGGATATCACCATATATGAGTCAAAGAAGAAGATACATGGAAGAATGCCTTCAAGACAAGGCAAGGTTTATATGAGTGGTTGGTTATGTCATTCGGTTTATGCAATGCACCATCTACATTTATGAGACCTAATGAGTGATGTTTTACGACCTTATCTAGATTCATTTGTTATCGTCTATTTGGAAAATACACTAGTTTATAACACTACCTGGAAGGAGCACATCTCACATCTTATGCAGGTGTTAGAGACTCTGAAAAAGCACCAACTGCTAGCCAAGCTCAAGAAATGCGATTTTTCTCATCAGTATTTGGTTTATTTGAGGTATGTGATTAGTGGAGGGGAGCTCAAGATAGATCCTGCAAATATGGAGGCCATCATGAAATGGCTAGTCCCTACAAATTTCACTGAAGATAGGAGTTTTATTCTGGCAGCGCAATACTTGCGAAAGTTCATAGCTTCATTTTCAGTAGTAGTTGCACCACTCCATGCTATAATATCTAGTGGAAAGAGTTTTCATTGGGGTGAGAATCAATAGAAGGCCTTTGATGAGTTGAAAAGAAATACCAATCAAGCACCAGTTCTCGCACTTCCAAACTTATAGAATCCCTTCGAAGCAGAGACAAATGAAAGCGGATATGCCATGGGAGAAGTATTGATGTAGGGCGAAAGGCCCACCTGTTATCATCCTAAAGTATTTCATGAGGTGTTTCTCAATTATTATACCTATGACAAGGAGTTCTATGCCTTGGTATAAGCTATCAAAAAGTGGAATCACTATCTGATAGGTAAGGAGACCATCATCCACACAGATCACCAACCACTACAACATTTGCAAGCCTAGAGTAAGCTACAACAAACTAGGCATTACAAGTGGTTGAAGTTTTTACAAAAATTTCATTTGGTCATAAACTATAAGAAGGGTAGCACAAATAAGTTGGAAAACATGCTTTCACATCCACCCACATCCAAGATTATAGCTTTGGGAAATTTGATGCACATGGATCCTTTTACCCATGATGCATACAAAGAGGCATGCATAGAAGATGAGGACTTCAAGGAGGTGTTTCAGTAGCTACATGACCAAATTCACATAGAAGAAGGTGACGAAAAGGTTGACTATCATTTCCAGAATGGTTTATTCTACAAGCTTGATAAGCTCTGTGTCCCTAAAGGTGAACAACTACACCTTATCAGAGAGGCTCACACCTTCAAGGTTGCAGGACATTTTGGTGTTGGGAAGGCAATTGTTGATTTACAAAGATATGTGTGTTGTCCCATAATGAAAGAATATGTAGCACAATATATTAGAGGATGTATACTTTGTTGTACTAGCAAGCCTAGTAACAGGAAGCAAGGTCTATACCATTAAAATTCTAAACTAAGCATGAAATCAATATGCAAGTAGAGAAAAATGAAATATGAAATACATATAATCTAACATGGGCAATCAAGATGAAAATGAAAGGAAAGAAAGATGATATACCTACTTTCTTGGGGCTTGGGCCTTGAAGAAGTCAAGTGATCTGAACATAAGGTTGGAGAAGAGACCCATTCATTGGTAATGGCATCTTTCTCCTATCCAAAGCTGTCTAATAATACTTTTCTTTGTCAGACTTCTTCTTGACGATAAGGGCCAAGCCATGAGCTATCATCTTTCTATTCATACTTGGTCTTGCCCTTCTTCTTGTCCCACATGAGTGCAAGACTTCCTTCACTGAAATTTATGTAAGGTGTATTCTCGATGTATGGATAAGAAGGATGCTTTGTGTTAACTACCCTTTTGATGGCTTCTTCATGTTCTTTATCTTCTTTCTTCAATATCTGGATAGACCCTAGATATTTCCCTTGGAACTTTGCAATTTTTTCTTTGTATTCATTTGTCCTTGGGAGGATCACGTCTATGGGGTCTTCTTGCATAAAAGGAAAGTCCTGTGGATTGTACTCAATGACATATGGGACTTCATAAAACTGATCTTCACTTGTGTAGTCGGGACCATTGGGATCAGTCACATGCTTGTCATATCTCTCTTGACTGTATACTACCTCAAAAGTCCCATCTCCCATGGGGATGTGTGCATGGGTAAGGTCCATGCTAATGAAACCCCCAAGGGAAACATACCGACTCCTCTATAAGGGCATCCCCCAAGAATCGATAACATCGATCACCACTATGTTCATGAGGAGGCTGATATGTGGAAAATCAATCAAAAATACATCAACGTCCTTGCACAACCCACAAAGCTTGACCATTTTAGAATCAATGCCACATATAGTTCCGTAGGGTTGAGTTGTCTTCAAACCAAGTTGTTCCATCACCTTCAATTGCATGACATTCGCGGAGGCCCGAGAATCCAAAATTATTGTAGGGTCTTCCTTCTCATTTGGTACCTGTAACAACTTCAAAACTTCCCTCTTTATAGAAGGGATCTTGCACATCTCTATCATCGGGACTATCATATTCAATTTTCCAAACATGGTTACAACATATATGCTCAACTAAATCTCACTTGTGGGAGCTAGCTTAGAAATCAAATCATGTATTGGAGGTGGAGTTGGTGGGACCACCTTCTCTATAGATGGAGGTGGAATGAAAGGATGTGATGGAGGGGGTACAACTTTATTTCTTCTAGTGTAGGTCAAATATTCCCTCTTCCTTAGCTCTTTCTTCTAATTGTTTGTCAATTGATTCAAGGCCCGAAGCCTCTCTCTCTTTCCCCCTGTCTTTTGGATTCGTCAATCTGTTCCTGTGTGACATCTTCCTCTTGGAAACTATAGATCATATCCATGAAACTCATATTGCCAGAAGAATATTCATATCTTCGGGGACACTCATCTTCTATGTGAGGATCTTGGCATGGAAGACACCAAGATGCTTGTTATGTGTCAACCATCCCAACTGGTTTCAAAGTATCATGGGACTTTTCCTCTTGTTGAGGCCTTGGTTTCGAACCCGTGGCATCTCTATGTTGTCTGGTAAACTGAGGTCTGGAGGTAGATTGATTTCTTTCCACAATAGTCAAACGACCCATGATATTATTTTGTGATTGAACAAATTGAGTACTCATTTGATCTATATTTTGGGTCAAGAGGGAAACCAGAATAGGAGCAATGCTACTAGAATCTTTAGTCTTTCATTCTGCCTTGACACGAGGATACTGAAAATGATCTACCTTTTAGTCACATAAATTTTCTTCAATCTTTCCATTGTACTCTTTGGATTTTTTCAAAGAAGTGGGCTTCTTGTCTTTCAGAATAAAACAAAACTTTCCATCAAATGCATTCACATATTGGAGACGAACTGTTGCAATGGTAGGACGAAAATTTGTTGGAATATGACTGTATAATCTGTCGAATATGGTGTCAAATTCACTCACTGTATCATTCTCCTTTTTATTTATCTGATTGAATTGGGATACAAGCATACCACTGTGTTTCTTTGTCATCCACCTACTCTTAAAAACTTGGAAAAACATTCATAGGATGTGATGTGTTTATCCGGAAGGCCCACGAACCATATGAGAGCTTCTTCGGTCAGTGACAAAGCCAATATATTCATGGCTACATCCTCATGCACGACTTCTCCATTATCGATGTCCAGTATATGGTGTAGAGATGATCTTCAACAATCACTACATTTTTTCCTAGGAACGTTGGCAACCACTTGCTTGATTCTTTTGGCATTGCATTAGGGTATCCAAGGATGGTGGCCATGTTAAGGAGTTTGTAGAGGTCCTTTTTCCAAGGGTGAGCCATTGGAGAAAGGGGAAGGGTACCATGGAAGAGGGTTTTGACAACAAAATACTTGAGGGGAGGCCTTCTTTGGTATACCTTAGAAGTTTTGAACCTCCCAGGGGGAAAAGGATTAGAGGAGGAGGGGTTATGGGAAGGTGGAGTTTTCAGATGAGATTTAAGAAGAGCTCATCAAAAGTGAAAAGGGAATGTCCTTTAGGTGAAGTCATCAGGAAATCTAGGGAAACGACTTTGGGATAGATTTCCCAAGTGTCATTAGGGTTCAAAAGAGGATTCAAAATCCTCCCTAGCAATGGCACCAAAATGTTATCACACAAGTTGTAGGTTGGGAAAATCTTGACCCAACCACCAAATGGTTCCAACTTAGAGAACACCTACCCACTATCCCCTTAGCCAAGTATTATCGTCACTTTAGAGATGATAGAATCACCTCAAGGGAGGAATCTTGATGACCTTATGAGGAAATGAGATAACAAAGTGAGATGTATGAATAGATTCCCCTATAGGTCGCGTTACTAAGTGTGTAAAAGGGCTTGAATGAGGTCTTGATGGTAGCCAAATGTTTCCAAGAGGTAAGAGTCCATGTGAAGACTGGTGTACCTACACGAGACACAAGAACAATCCAATATACATATACAATGTTAGGTGGACAAGAAAGTTAATCTTGTTGTCCCTAATTTCTGCAATAAACAAAGATATATATCAGCAAGAAACTAATCGTTAAAGCTACTAAACAATTTCTAGAAGTCCAACAAATGATGCAAGAGATAAACTAGATAAAAGCTAGTAATACTCAAGTAAACAAGCAAACGACTTTAGAAATAAACAATGTTGTAGTAAACTGTATTGCAGAGATATTTTGCATCCTTATGGCTGTAGAAAAAAAGTTGTTATAGCAAGAAATTAAACCACCAAAACTTACCTTGGCAAACTTTTGGCAAATTCTGATGGTTGAAAAGCAAGTTACAAGTGAGTAAAGAGGGTTTTTGTTGCATCCCTAATGTATGTATATTTTAATGAGATACAACTCTAAGAAGACTAGGCCAATCAAGATTCCCTAGTGGCCTTGACAAGCCCTTAGAAAGTAGAAAATTATCCAATTGAAACAAGATTAGTATCTCATTAAATCACCTTTATAGAGGCAAATAATTTATTTCTCCAATGAAAAAAATAATATTAGTGCCTTTTAAAATTGGGTGAATGGGGTCTTTAAAACACTAGTTTAATCAACAATATCCCTAGGGGTATAAATCCTCTTACTCCTTAGGGTATGCCAACAAACTTAGGGTAATTCTAGGAGGGTGTACACACTTGTACTTCTCCTAGAAACCCTTGTTCAAGAATGACTTGTAACCTTAAAAATAAGATGAAGCATAAATGGAGGGTGTATTCAACATACTCCTCCTAGGGTTTCCACCAACAATTACCAAGAATGATCAAGAAATAACTAACATATGCAGATTTTTCCTTACCAATTCCAAGAAAAGAGACATCAAACCCTAGTTCACCATGCAAATTACGATCTAAGAGAAAAAGAACAAGCCTTCAAGAGGTGTGCATCACTTCACTTCATCCATTCACCAAGAGATAACACCAAAAATCATTTGCAAGAGAGAGAGATACCAAAAATTCCCAAGAGGGTGCAAATTTCAGCCAAGTACCTCTCAGAAATGGGAGAGTTATGTTATGAAATGAGATTCACATGTTCTCTATTTATACAAAATGTTTAAAACATAGTTTGTCCATTTAACTAGAGTAAAACATAAGATAAGGGGTCAAAAACCCTTATCTTTCCCCTATACACAAATAATAATATTTAATTTACACTTTTGCACATTACAAACCCCAAAACAAGATGATGTCGCCCCTTTAGCGAGACATTTTGACACTTTCCAAGTCATTGGAAGAGAAAGTGGAGGTCGTTGGGGCTCATAGAGCCTCCTCTTCATGCACAAAGGTCAATCCATGCCTCCTCTAGACAAATCATGCCAAGTGTCAATGAAAAACAACTCCATCACCACCAACCCTAGCCCTAGGTGACGTCAAGCCCCAAAGAGTGACATTTTGCCCCTCCTATGAAATTTGTTTGGCTTTTGGGGGCTAGGATAGATCCTCGAAGGTGTCTTCTAAGTCTCCAAAGGCAAGTCAACATGATCCGGTATGTGGGCCCTTGGCATCCAACCTGTGGGATTCAAGCCCCATGGAAGCCCAAGCTAGGCATGTTCCTATAGATCTTTCCACCAAGCAAGGTCCTACAAAACAAATGGGTACACCTTCCAAAGATATCAAGTCAAAATATCATGGGAAGTGAAAACCATATATTATAAACAAGGCATCTAAAAATGTGCATCAAAAATACTTCAAAAAATTAAACAAATGCTCAAATATCCTATACAATTGACCAATTTTAGGTATGGTAGGCGTGTCATAAAAGTCCTATTGGGTAAACCAAAACCCTCAAGTAGGGAATGCTCCCAAAGGTTCCCCTTCAAGTTCATGTAGTGGATGATGAGGTGGACAGGGGTTTAGACTTCATAGGTCAATGGGTTTCATGGCATACAAGGGATCATATTGTCTCATCTAAGGGTGCCTTTATAGAGGGTGTCATGCACCTTCATTTTCAATACATCATTTTTCCAAGCCCATTCATTGACATTAATTAATTAATAGTCCAAAACCTTAGGTACTCCCTAAATTGGAATTGATTATCTTGGGAGAAAGCACCGCAAGGTCCACTTTGAAGCTAGAGGTGCACAGAGTGCCATATGCAAGGAAAGAAAGGGACATTGCATGAGTGTACACACCTCAAAAAGTGGGGACATGTATATAATGTTATTTTTCTTTTGTTGGTCTTTGATTCTTTAGGAGAAGTTTTTCAGTGCTCTCAAGACCTGTTTGGGTGAGCATATCAAAGGTTTATATTTTATGATTTTATCTTTTTCCGACCACCATCCCTTTGGTCCTTCAGCCCCTTCTTCCCATGAAATGAGGTACATGACCTTCTTGGGTTGCTAAAGTCAAAGGGAATAGAAGAGGGAAATTTGATCGGAAATTGATGAGCAAAAGTGATAAGTATGGTCAGGTATGGTATGATGATCGCTCAAGGGACCCCCAGTTGCATCCCTTCCCCAAAAATTATGCCACTTACTAGGAAATTGATGACACTCACCAAGGTGAAATAGGGTCAAAATCATAATTTCCATGCATGCGTTCTATAATCAAAAGCATCTTCAATACAACATGCATAAATTCATTAAATAGTAGGGTGATTACCTGCCATAATACCTTACTTGTACCACATGGAGAAAAACCCATGTGCCTTCCAGAAGCTAGTTGGTGTGGTGGATTTGTTGACAATGGATCAAACTATGGTTATAGAGTGGGATTCTATACGTGCAAGTGGACACTGCTAGTCATGTGGTCTCTCGGCACTCCATGTATGCAACCTGAGGGCCTCGAGCCATCATCTCCTTAGTTATCCTACAAAATGGGAATAACAGGTTGGTTAGAAAATAGTCTATTGGAAACCTTGACCAGTGTGTTGTATGGAAAAAGATATCAGAGCCAATCCTGCCTTAGGCAAACTAGGGGATCCCAACAACAACAATTGAAGGAAGTAGGTATGAAGCTTTTTAGGGAACTAGCGTGGATAAAATTCTAAGAAGCAACAAACGTATTCAAGGAAATGTAATCAAGTGTTTAATAGGTAGTTGGTTCCATCTCCAAAGCATAGTTAGCTTGAGAAAGAGTGTGAAAAGTAGGCTGAAGAAATTGCAAGGTGTTTGGTCCTCATGATAGTTAGTGAGTAGAAGAGTGTGTTGTTCTCAAATAGTTTTATTTCTCATTCCAAAGTCCATTTCCATACCATATATGTTCGTTCTCCTAGAGTCATTCCTAGCTTTAAACCATAGTGCCCGATAGTAATCGTAGGGAAAACAAAAATGGTTTTGAGGAAATCATTAGTGGTTTGGAATTGGGACCATAAAAAATGGTAGAAGGACCACCAACAATACATAGAGGTAATGAAAGTATTCAAGAAAGAACCAACAAGAGACACTGACTCATACTCACACCTACTCAACGTCCACCATAAGTATGGACTTTCTGTGTGTCTCGAGCAGGAGGCACAACCTCGCTAGCATTGACCCAACCCTTTGGAGTCTCCCCTTTCTGCACATACTTATTTGACACTGCCCAAAATGAGATAAGAACACTCATACTCACAAGAGATTCCAAGTGCTTATTTTCATCACCTATATATTTCTGTTGCTATCCTTTGAAACACACTTCTCATAACTCTTCCACAGACCTCTGATATGCATGTTTTTAAAGTGGGGTAACCATTACAAAGAGGCCCCGATGCTTAAGACCCATTAGCCTTGTTAATGTCGACCCACAACACATAAGCTAGTCAAAATTGATCATTTGTGGCGACTGATTGAAGCTCTAGGTGACTAATTGAAGCTTGGTAGCTTGGTTGATTATGTAAAGATTTATATCTATGTAAGATATTCCTTTGAATGGCTTTCCTTAAACATTGTTTTCTCGTTTCCGTTGAATATATTATCCCCACCCAATCCCCATACATTTTTGAAAATATCTTTTGCAATTATTAGAAAAATGTACCAAACACCACTTTCCTGTTCGAGGACTAGATGAACAATCCAGGGGGAGAAACTAATCTAAAAGGTTTGTCTCTCTATACACATAATATTGGGTTTTGGCTCATCCTCCTCTTTCCTCATCATCCCCCATCCCTCGTCCCATTTTTCCTTCCTACCACCCTCGCTCATGTTCCCCTCCACCCAGTCTCCCTTGTCTCCTCTCATTATATGTACTTTCCCTTAAGCTATCAGGGAAACCTAATCTCATAGGGTAGGGGACTCATCCCCTCACTCCAAATCCTCTAGGTAGGAAGATTCACTCTTCACTGTCATAGCCCGGACTAAGCAGACCTAGATTTGGGTGCAGTTTCTCCTCCCAAAGTAGATCTCTCCTTCAATCCCAAGCCTCCATAATCTAATGATAGTGACTCAGGTCTAATGCAACAAGATCTAGTTAAGAGAAATATCAATACCGGAGAACCCAATATAGATGCATCTACAGGGTAAAAACACTTAGGCGTCTCATATACCAGTCCAACGTAAAATGACCATAGAGACTCAGATCCATACTATACAACAAAATCAATAATTGAAAATGGTGATCTTCTAGGTCAACAAATGACGACTATGCTCATTTTTCCACCGCTTTAAGAGATAGGGATGCCACCCCTCCAACCTTAGCTCCCAAACGTGATTCTCCAGTTCATCATGTGTTATTATTACTTAAATTAATGGTCATGGTTTGATTCCTATCGATACTTTCAGTGATAGGGATGTCACCCTTCCTAACCTAAATACAAAGGGTAAGGCCCTAGCCCCAACGCCAAGGAAGAATTACTATTTTGTTCCTATCAATTTCGGGTGATACCCCTGACCTCGGTTGGGTCTGATCCAACCAATGTGAAATTCAAATGAAAGTGAAGCTTCTCTAGCATTCACATCAAGGAATGACGACTCAATTCATCCTATCTCCGCATCAAGTTAAAGGGTGGATGATTCTTATTCATAATATAAATTATATATATATATATATATATATATTCGATGGATTGATGATGCTTCAAAGAATATAAATGTGACCTCTCCAGACCAACCTACCTCCCTTGGGTTATGTTCTCTCTCTTTCGATGTAAACTCCATCATGTTATGAGTGTTCTTTCTTGTCAAGTGTAAGGTAAGCTCCAGGAGATCGCAATAATGTTCACCTGGTTCCCACATAAAGGGTTTGGAATTATGCACCTCTTATGTTCGAAATCAAATACTATATTGGAGTGGTTGATGCTTGTTTTTCGTACTCTAAAGATAGG
>JZKD02S0966895.1:0-13696 GCA_000966675.3 Picea glauca
TAGTCTATATAACTATGTTGATGCTACTGGGTGAATGGTATGTTTTGTGCTCAAGACCATTACCTGCAATACCTCCCTAGCTAGGAGGGAGTGTTGATATTATGGTAGCTGCAGGAGGTATTTACCTCCACGTGTAAACCTGATGAGAATAGAATACTCCGAAAAGCAAGAAGAAACCCTAGTGATTTGGCTAATAACCCTAGAAGAATTTTCGACTCAAGAAGATAATTTATATTAGGTTATTAGCCTCCAAGAGAAGAAGTCAGCTAGAAATAATAATAATATACTAAACAAACAGGTACCCAGAAGGAGAAGTCGGCCCCAATAAGTCTGCCAGAACCACTATAAATACAGGGCGCCAGTCTCTCATTTAACACATCTCAGCAGTTGCAGAGAGCCACTTCTGTGCAGTGCAGTTGCAGTCTTGTGCGCAGGTTTGGAGGAGAGATGTTGGTGCAGCTGCTACAAATAGCAGTTATGTTTTGGCTTGGACTATCTCTTGGCTAGGGTTTGGACTATCTGATCAGCTCTTTGTGATGCATTATCCTTGGGGAAAGATGTGCTACCCTTTGTTTGGTTATCTAGCCTAGGGTTTGCTTCTGGAGTGATTCTCGGTCAAGGTTAAGGTGCTCGGAGGGTGGCTTCGGCCTATGGTTGGGTGACAAGGGTATTGTCAATGGTAAAACGATCACACAATATTTCATATTCTAACAACTAGGAAGTATAATTACAACTAATGTAATAAAGCCGACATAAATAAAATAACATTACTAATGTAATATGCCCCAATTAAGGGGTAATGACCCAATATTAGGGATTAACAACTAGATATTGCACATGCAGTGGGAGTTGTGAGAAGGTATATGAAAAATATAGGTAAAGAACATTGAGAGGTACTAAAGTGTATTCTCGGGTATTTGAGAGGAATTTATACTCATGCATTATGTTTTGGAGGTCCAAACATTGTTCTACAGGGATATGTTGATTCATATATGGTAGGTGATAAATATAGCAGGAGGAGCACCACATGGTATGCTTTTACTGTAGGTGGAGCATCAGTAAGTTGTATTTAAAAACGACAAAAGGTTGTTTCACTTTCAACAATAGAAGCAAAGTATGTTGTTGCTACAGAGGCTATTAAAGAAATGATTTAGTTATAGAGGTTTATGGAGGAATTGGGAAACAAGAAGGAGAATAGAAGGTTGTATTGGGATAGTGAGAGTACCATTCATATTTCAAATAACTCATCCTTACATTCAAAGACTAATAATATACAACTCAGTTACCATTTCATATGATCTGTCTTGGAAGATGGACATTTGAAATTGGAAAAGTTACATACTAGCCAAAATCCTGCAGAGATGTTAACAAGGGGAGTAACTAGGGAGAAACTGAGTTCCTTCTTAGTTTTAGTTCATCTTCAAACATGAAGGTGAAGATGAGAAATTTTCCAAGTCCAAGAAGGATCATAGTCCAACAGATACAACAACAATGGAGTTTTTGTAATCAGTCTCCAAGTGGGAGATTGTTGGTTGTGGAGCTTGATTATATTCCTGATTCATAGGTCTTTGTTTTAAGCCATGTTTATACCCCGTGAAGACTATACATCCCTCCAGCCCAGGGGGGGTTGATGGGGGGGATTTCCCCCCTGCGAGGTCTACGAGGCTCATCCCTTTGGTTGGGGGGTCTGAGGGGAAGTGGGCCCCCAAAGAAAAAATTGCCTTGTAAATGTATATTGTAATTTGATAGTAAATATGAACCATTCATTATAAGGTCTTAGATCTGATGTTAGAAGTTATGTTAAGGTTTTTTTCCCTAGAAGGAAACCCTCTGTTATGAGGGTATTGTATTGCGGTTGTGTATCATTGAGAGTATTGTATTTTGAGAGAGGAGACCGTGAGAGAAAGAAGAGGAAGTTACAACGGGTGTGTTGTAGGTTGTATCCCTTCATTTTGTTGGATAATAAAAAGGAAGGACCTGAGAATTTCTATGGTGGGAATAGCCCACATTGGGTGAACCATGTATATCTATGTCTCTATTGTATTATGTATCTTTTGAGTTTTATTTATGGATTTGTTTTATTTTATTGTTCCACGATCTTGTTTTTCTAACAAAAATTACAACAACTTGACCTTTAACCATGAAGAAAATATTCTTCAGCCTCTACTTCACTAAGATTTAAAACTTGATTCTTGATGTTATTAATTGAACTAATCAAGTTTCTATGATGTAATGTTATAACACCTTACCTCCTCCTTACTGTAACTAGTTAAAGAAAAATATTGTCAATAACTTGGGTTCATTCTTGTAGCCCACCTTAAGTTTGAATAACAATCATTGAAGATGGGGATGGCTCTTGATTATCCTAGAAAACACACTGATTTGTTTGATATCTTATATTTGGTGAAAGATATGAATAAAAAGATGATCTATTTCAAGAAAATGATAACCCAATCTATCTTAGAAACATCCTCCCAATCCTCTCTTAGGCCCCCACCTTAGAACTTTCAACCCAAAGCTATCCTTTCGTGGGCATGGTACAATTTCTGCTAAGATGCACATGATGAAGACAATTTTGTGAAGTTTTTAGAAGTTCCAAAGAATGTATATTTGGTATAAAACCTATGCCAATGATTGCAACCTTGGATTGGGATGAATAATGTGAAGTTATGGATGTCACCACTACAAGCCAAGCCTATATAGAAAAAATAGAATAAACCCAATGCAAAATAACATTGAACCTACTGCAAATTTTAATAGAGTTTCAAACAATACCTAAAATACAAAGAATTCTATTGTTTCTACTCCCAAGTAGTAGATTCCTAATGTTATTCAACCTCAAAAAATAGTCTCTATAGCATATTCCTTCCATTGGTATACTAGATGAATTGGTAGTGACAAAGGCTAATGATACCTTTTTGGACATGGTTAGAACCCTAAAATATCTTGATAATCTGCATCAATTCATTACTGGTACTTCTCAGTCAAGAGCAAAACCTCGAACTAGAGTTTCCCTTGCTAATATTATTACCCCTAATTAATAAGAACCTCATGAATGTGATTTTATGGCAATGAGTTCTTTCATAACTCTTATAAATAATCCCTTTTTTATGTGTCCATGAATATTATGGACAATATTGTGCCTTATTGTCTGATTAACAATGGTTCTATACCTAACATCATGTCCTAGAAAATTTTGAAACAACTTGGTTTATCCTACACAAAAGAAAATTCCTAAAACATGATGGATTTCAATATGCAGTAGCAGTCTACTATTGGGAAAGTCAAGGATGTAAATTTAGTTCGATGTGCTCACACGCAATATCCAAGTCATTGATATTTGGGTGAGAAATTATTCTATCATCCTTGGCTACAATTGGTAGGCCTTAACCAATCCTATCTATCCTTTGATCATGGGGTCCCCCCCCAATACCTACAATATATTGACTTTATTTTTCACAATTGAAAACCCCCCTTTATGAATGAATGTGATAAGATATTGGTCAACAAGGTGAAGCCCCCATGCCTTTGATGATATTGAATTGCATGTCCAAAAGCATCCTAAGAACATTATAGTCAAAAGAGAAGGAAGGATCTCACTATATATATACAAATTCTTCCACAATCTAATGTTAATTTTGTGGGGATTCAGCTCCACACTTATTCTATTTTTACCAAAGAGGAAATAATATCTCCCATTGAATATATTGCTCATTTTGTTTATTAGATTTGTCATATGAACTTTGATGATGCCTCTTCTAGTGAAGGTTGTGGTGCCAGGGTTGTAAAATACTCACCTATAGGTAGATTCCATCATTTTTTACTTAACTTAGCTTGCACTAACAATACTGCAAAATTTGAAGCTCTTAGGGCCTAGGTTTAGAAAAAGATGCTCAATCAGGTTATAGACACCTAATATTTTTGGTTATTATGATTTGATCATTAAAATGGTTAAGTGGATCTATTCTCTATATAATAAATTTATGATCCTAACTACCCTATGATCTCTCTATACATAAATCACCTCCTTGACAATGACGAGTCTTATCAAATATTCTAGAATGATGAAGAAATTGTTGTTTTTTCTTAATGAGAGAGTTGATAACTCTAATTTTGTTTGCTTAGATGAAAAAAATCTTCCCAAGGGTTTAGTACATTTCAATAAAAAAAATTCCCTATGTGATGCTAGAGATAAAAACACATCCTCTCAAGAGGATTCAAAGAGAAATGCACGAGACACTAACACAATAAATATTAGTATAGATGATGACCTTAAAATGTTTTATATAGGTGATAACTGTTCCAATCTTGAAAAACAAAAATCTACCACTTAATTCATTAAATTTTGATATGTATTTATTGATCATGTGTTGACCTATATGGTCTCGACCAACTATTAATTTATCATTCCATCCATATAAAATAAAAAACTACCCATATTCAAAAAAGGAAATGATTGATCAATCCAATCATATAGGTCACTATTAGGATAGAATTTTACAAGATGCTCGATGCCAATATTATCTTCCTTGTCTAATAATCTAAGTGGATATATAATCTAGTCCTACATCACAAAAAGAATGAGGATATTCGATTCTTTGTATATTTCCATGCCCTTAAAAAGGTAAGAATGAAGGACAACTTGCCTCTCTCTAACATGGAATCAATCTTGCAATAGGTTGCATGATCCCAAATGATGTCCCTACATGATGGATTTACAAGATACAATTAAATTCACTGCAAGAGGGTATACCATTACAAGATCACTTCCACTTTAGTGGGGAACCTTTGTTGATGAACTAATTTCTTTTGGATTGATAAATGATGATGTTAATTTTCAGAGAGCTATGCACATAATTTTCCATGACTTGGTTGGTGTGATTATTCAGTTTTATCTTGATGACCTTACTATCCATGCCAAGACTCGAGTTGACCATTTTGATCACCTGAAGAAAGTATTTATGAACCAAAATAATTGTGGCATGTCCTTGAATCTCACTTATTCTATCTTTAGTGCCTCTTCGAGAAATTACTTCGTCACATTATCTTACATTTTGGTATTAGTATTGACCTAAAAAGGGTCCATGTGATTCATAACCTTCCTTCTTCCATAAAGAAGGAGATATAGTCATTCATTGGAAAACTTAATTTTGTTAGAAGGTTTATGCCAAATTTTTCTAGGATGGTTAATCCCATTCACAATATTCTTAAGAAAGACCAAGAGTTTTCTTGGACTCTAGAAACTGTGAAATACTTTAGGCCATATCAAGCATGCCATTCTTTTGCACTGATTCTTTTTAAGATTGGTTTCCTTGAAGGAAGTTATCATATACATCAATGCTACAGAGGAAGGTATTTCATTTATCAATTTCTTTCATGAGACAAAGCCATTCCAATGCTAAATTTAAATTTACATTTACATAGAAGCGTGTTTTCTATTTGGTTCATGCCATAGAAAATTTATATCGCTTTATCCTTGGTAAGAACATGGAGATAAAGGTTCCTCTTCCTACTGCAAATTTTTTTATGTCCCAAACTTTCCTTTTAGGAAATCTTTCTCACTAGTTGATCAAGATACAAGAGCATTATTTAAAAATATCTACTTCTAATATCATTAAAGGGAATGATTTATCTCTTCACCTAGATAAGTCTGTTGATCCTAATGAAGATTGTAGCAATGAAGATGATTCTCTATATGATTCACTTATTATTGATTGTGAGAATTTAGATGTTTCTAATCATACTTGTTACCACAATATTGTTTATTACTTGTAGAATGAAAACTTCCCTCCTATCCTTGGGAGTCACAAAAGAAGGATATTGATATTAGAAGCGTCAAATTATTTCATATTTGGTACTTTATTGTTCCATAGATCTGTAGATGGAATTATTTTGCATTGCATAGACAAAGAGACTACTCAAATCATGTTGAGATTACTTCATGATATGGCCACTCAATATTTTCACATTGGTGGGAATTTAGTATAAGACAAGTCCACTACCCATAATATCATCTATATTGGTTACTTTTTTCCTTGTATTTTCAAATACTCTTATCGGTTTATGCAATCTCATGGCATTTGTGAATGTACAACACGAATAGAGAATCTTTCTTACGTGCCCTTGAAACTTTTCATCCTTAATTCTCCTTTTGCAAAATGGGATTTAGATTTATTATCCCAATTAGTCCTCCATCCTCCCCTAGCCATGCATTTATGCTTACAACCATGACTAATTTACCAAGTGGATTGAATTTTTTCTACTAAAAAATGTTAAGGATGAATGGACAATTACCTTCCTCGAGATTAATGTTTTCTTGGATTTGGCCTTCCATTAGAGATTATTTCCAATAACGAGCTTACTTTTATTTATGGAAAGTTGAATGAATTATATAGTATATTTGGGGTTAATAATTCAACATCATCTACTTATTATCCGTAGGATGATGAGTGTTGTGAAATTTTCTAGAAACTTAGAGGCACCACTGGCCCAACAATGATAAAATATTGGCACCAAGTTCAAAAATTTCACAATGGGTACTTTAAAAGTTGTTTCTCGGCTTACTATTCCCATATATTGTAATTAGAGAGGAACCATAGAAAATACTTGAGAATTTTGCATCAAAAGGTGTACAAGCCCACACAATGAGAATTTATAGAGGCCACTAATAGTTCGTTTAACAAATTATTGCACCAATTGATCTTTGTCAAAAGACTTCCATACCAAGGCTGGGAAGGAAGGAAAATTCAATTATCACTACCTATAATTTCCCAATTCTTCTAAATGACATGCTTACACATGGAAATATGACTGTGTATTTTGGTCACTTTAGCCTCCCTTTTCTAGATACAAGTTCAAACTTCATTCTATCCTCCTTATATTTATGCTTGAGTATGTTAGAGGACCCAATGGTTGACTAATTTGGGAATTTTTTATAAAATAAAGGGTCTTAAGTACATCCATTACATGATGCACTCTTACTAAATGAATCCTATGAAAAGTATCAAGAATATAAGAGATAATCCATGCAATAGTTATCAATGCCAAGAGCTTCCTTGAACAAACTCCCACTGGTTTTATTCTTGCAACTTGAAAATTGTGGAGGTGACAAGAAGAACCATATGCTATTTATTTTGAATCCATGCTAATATAAAAGAATATTTGTACAATTGTATATGTAAGCTTCCTCCTAGTTGGTCACACCCATGAAGATATAGATGGAATATATGGGAGGTTATCATCTCAACTAAAAATACAAGATATATTATCATTATCACATATCATGGACAATTATAGAACAATTCAAGATGAAATAAATTTCATTCCATACTTGATTGAGGAGGATTATAATTGTAAGGACTTTTTGGGGAAACAATTATTGGATGGAAGTCAGAAGATCATGGGTATCAAATCCCCCCAACACTTCAAATTTAGAATGGATGATAGCACCCCTACCATGCGATATAAGGAAACTATTAGGGATGATAATTTGTCTCATTGTGTAGATATATGGAAAAGGGGGGCTAGTGGAAAGATAAAATTACCTAATGGGGGAGCCTACATTGTCACAATTCAAAACACTAAAAGAGATGGAAAACTTGAAAATATGAATAAAGACATATATTACTTATTTTAGCGCAACAATGTAAGATGGAGAGGAATAATATTGGATTCCAAATGTAACATATTGGAAAAGTGTGAATGCTTTAGATGTGTCCTTAGTTAATAAATCAAGGCCAAGATGTTTTTTTTAATAGAAACAAGACAAAGAATTAGACACTAGCAATGATAATCAACAATGACCTTCTCTCAAGGATGATTACCTAAGTCAAAGGGTCCCTAATATTGATGAAATGTATGTGGATCCTTGTAAAAATCACATGGAATATTTTTATCCAAGAAATGATGTGAATAAAGATAACATACTCATTGTACAACCAAGTGATAATAAGCCAATATGGTTATGAAATGCACGAGGTGGTGTTTATAAATATATAGATGGTATTGAGAGATACCAAGTTCTATTTTAATGGTGGAAATTTAATGCAGGATATGTGGGTTGGGATTAAAAAAACTAAAGAGGGGACAATTGGAAGAGATAAATATGACATCATTAATGTAGATAACATCATATTTCCATGGAAACCATGGAAACTATGAGAAAATGCGAAGGAAGATAAAGTAAAAATACATGAAAAGGGACATATAGAAATTAATATATATATATATATATATATATATATATATATATATATATAACAAGTGGAAAATATATGTGATGGTGAATGAGACTTTATTTCTATGTTTGAAGAAATATAATGAGCTTTTAGATCCTAACCCAAGATGTGGGTTTTTAAGTAAAACTTGTATTGATATTATATGTTAAACATGCTTTGGAATATTATGGTACCAAGAAAATATTTTTTAATATGGTATAAACATCAATGGTAAAAAAATATTGAAATGGATGCATTCAACTTGTTTGGGATATTCCTTTTTGTTATCACCTTGTTGAACCCAAAAAACATTCATGGAAAATTACATTTGAAATCAATCCTTTCCTTCATAGGTTTTCGAATACTTGAGGTTTTTCACACTTAGCAAAAATCCATTATCATTTTTGAACCCCTTGAATGTTTGAAATATTTTCCTTCATTTCCTTGTTCGAACCTTGATTCTTCCTTAATTTCTAAATCAAGGCCAATTTCCAAATTAGGCCTTTTTTTAACTTGGTCAAACTTTGCATTTTGGCCAATTTCCAAATTGAGACCAATTTTTAAATCAGTCCCTCAATTCACTCGTTCAAACTTTGTCACTGTCCTAATTTTCAAATTGGGCTTAATTTTCAAATCGAGCCCTCGCCAACTTCTTTGAACTTCTCCTTGCCTTGATCCTCAATTCAAGATCGATTTCTAAATCAGACCCTCACCAACTTGTTATAAATTTAACCTTGTCCTAATTTCTAAATCTATCCTTATCCCTTGGTCAAGTCCTCATTCATCTTGCTTCCTACCCTATTTCTAATTTGGGGCTGATTTCAAAATCAAGCCCCTTCTTTCCCTCTATGAGAGATAGAGGACAACCTGGGGGACAACACTTTCCAAGAAAAATACCCCATATGAGAGTAATTTTAGAAAATTATAATCATATTATTGGAAAATGATAATGACACCATTTGAAACTAATAATTATGCCATTAGAAAATTATAATCACACTTTTGAAAATGAATATTCACACTTCTAGACGTTGATAATCGCACTTTTTAAAACCAATAATAACACATTTGAAATCAATAATCACACTTTTCAAAACCAATAATCACACTTTTCAAAACCAATAATCACACTTTTAGAACATGATTTAAGTCTAGATTCTCTCTAGGGAGACTAGTTTTAATTAAATGGGTTTTTAGGGTTATATCTAGAGTGAGGTTGGTATAGCTAATGATACAAGATATTGCAGTAGGAAGATGGAATATGGAAGTAGTGCTAGTTATGTGTTTGGATATGATTATGAGTTTGGTCAGGATCCTGATAGGAATTGGTTGTGCCATCCTTTATTAAAGACCACCATGACTATATTTCTTATCTTACTTAAATACACTTGTCTAGTTCATTTTGAATAGTTTTGATGTGATTATTTATATAGCATGATGAATAAATTGTTGTTATTTTTATTAATGCATTTAATTTACTTATCGTCACTCATGCATGATTGAAGATAGAAAGGAATTGTGCATTAGAAGCATAGATTGTTTATTATAAGTACCCACTAGGGCATATGTATATGCTATCTATGTATACATACTCAACACAGATACACTAGTAGGATTAAGTTTATGTGTTACTTGCTAAACTATATTGTTATTAATCACTTAATTAATGATTTGATGACTTATATGAATTATACTATATACATATAATTATATGAATTTGTTAACTTTTGTTGGCTAGTTGGTATGATGCAATAAATGAGTGTAGTTGGTTTTCATTAAATTTGGATGAAAATGTCAAATATATTAATGAGTTAGCATGTGAATGAAGAATTTGTATTTTTATTTTATTATTATTTTATTTATTCCCCGAGACCTTAAAGGGGAGGTTGTCGACCTATTAATGATGGTGGTCAAGGAGGCTTGGGGAATCTGTACATGGAATTTATAAATATGAAGGAAAGATAAATTTTGAGGGTTTCTTAGATGTTATATATTTTCTTGATAAATTGGTAAAAATGATTAAACTTGGGATTTCTTGGAAGAAAAAAGTATTTTGTGAAAATATATTCAAGATTCCTATTATGTATTTTTGTTCTTGGGGCCTCAACATGGAGGGAAAGGAAACTGAAGTAGTTTCTCAGAGCTAGGAAGTTGGATAGGATTCTAATTGATAGGGAGGATTATTGTTTCGCTCTGGGAAATTAGTTAAACAAGGATTTAGAGGCATATTCCTACCGGCTAGACTACATTATAATTGACCCAATTCAAACCAAGAAGTTTGTATTTTCCTTAGGATTTTATTGTTTCCACTTGAATGTTCGAATCCTGAAGAGGAGGTATGATGCTGCCAAATTCTATTACTTAAGATTCTTAAAAAATATTGTTTACATTTCAAATATTTGATCATAGATTTTACTAAAAAAATTACTATATGTGTTCTTATTACTTATTGTGAAGATAAATGGAAATTGTGTAGCACCAATAGATCTAGTTCCTTATCATTCATTACTTCATGTTCAAAACTTAAAACCTGATAGTTTTTGTAGAAAACATAAACAAAATACAAAATTTAGATTAAGAAAATATTGTTAACATTATCTCCCTTCTAAAGGTTATAAACCTTAAGAAAGGTTCTATAAGATCTTGCAGGCCACTTAGATATTATGTGGTGGTTTTAATAATTTTATAACATAAGAAGGAAGGGAAGGTTTACTCCTTGTTAAAATGCCATTGAAGGAGAAAATGACTTGGAATGTCTCAGTTTGGACTAGAGTTGTATGATCCTAACAAATTTTTCTATAGAGACTCTCCTAAGATTTGGTTCACATGATCTAACTTATATAAAGGTAACATAAGGGTGTTCAAATGACTCAACCCAACCATAAATTCTAACAATATTTATTTATCTTTGATTTTATTGAGGGACAACCCATTTAGGTTGGGAGCATCAATCCTCTCTAACCATTATCTATTGTGTTTCCTATTTATCGGGAAATCATTAAAATAAAATTGAAAAAACTAGGTTGCAACTTAACATGTATTAGTTGAAGAATATCATCTATATTGAAACCATTAAGCATATATATAACCTTATGTTGCAGCCTACATGTCTTAAGGGATGGATAACTTGGTGGGGTGATGTTATTAGTCATGCCATTTTTTTTACAAGGCTATGGGAGGATACTCATCATTTTCAAGAGAATTAATCCTAAGGTAGAAAAATATGAGTTGGATCAGCAGTTGCAACAGGTACTCTTTTGCATTTACAATGAATAGACTCAACCCAATGTAACTAACCTAAGACATTCCATGAAATTGGAATAACTATATAAATCTCTATGGTTGTATGCAAATACACCTAAGGATTCAATGGATCAAACTATGGTACATGTATAGAATGGCCTTCTTCAAAGTGCCATTAGGTACTAAAAAAGAGATTCAAAGAACAAAAATCCTCAAAAATCCTATTGGATGCTTAACCATGTAGGAAGACATTGAGAAAGAGTTGTTAGCCAATTATAAAAAAGTATTCCAATATCAAGGAATGACCAAGGTAATCCAGGTGGATATAAGTGGTTATCCAACTCTTCCACTGAATCAACATTTTTTATCCTATGGTTTTGATAAACCATGGTATTGGAAATATGAAGAGAAATAAAATAAATAATAATAATAATAAAATGGAAAAAAATGCAGTTTCATGGTTATTAATTAGTTTTTACCATTGGTGGTTTATGAGCCCATGGTTTTGTAACCCAGGGTATTGTAAAATTGGTTTTGATAAACCATGGTATACACCATGGTGTTTGAAGAATGAAGAGAAATAAAATAAATAATAATAATAAAATGGAAAAAACATGTTTGCATGATTATTAATTAGTTTTTACCATTGTTGGTTTATGATCCTGTGGTTTTCTAACCCATGGTATTGTAAAACAAGATAAATAAAATAAAACATATAGCAATATTAAAATAAGTGAAATTATATGACTCTTGAGGGAAACAACATATGTAAGTACTATATATAGTGGCCCTCTCATTTTTAAAAGGACAACTTATTATTCTGTAGACAACAAGGTCACTCTTTCGGCCTCTTGTAATATATTTTTGTGCATTAGTGTAGCTCACATCTCTTTCTCTTCAGAGATAAGGTACCACCATTCTAGCTAGTTTGTATTTTATAGTATTATGTTATTTTATTCATTAAGAAAAGTTGGGTTTCATTATACTTATCTGTTCTCTCATGTAGTTTTCTTTGTATCTCATCTCATTCTCAATATAATCTGAATCAGTGGTATCAGAGAAATATTCTCCTTGTTATTTCTTGGTGTATGTCCTCTACAAGGTCAGGGTATAAAGTGTTGGGTCTCAAGATACTTTCACTTGGGGATGAACAGTCTCACAAGCCCAAAAAACCTCCCATGGTGGAAGGAAAGAGAGATGATGGATCTGAATATCCTTTCAAAATGTTGCTCGAGGAAGCCATTGCATGACTGTAATGCCCCATATCTTGGCCTTAGGTAGATAGAACATTGTTGTTTACTCATCTTAGTAATTCAATTATTAACATTTGTTTGAACTCAGTTAGATTGTGATGGATTTTTGAGATATGTACATCTATACCTAATTATGTGTTGCATGATATTATTTCACTATTGTATGCTCATGATGATGATATATCTTTGATTTGTTTAAACATGCAAGTTAAAATGTGGAATTTAGATACACTGATATTAATTCAAAGTTATTTTGTGAATGCATAACAGATGCAAGGCATGATAAGAATAAAGATACATTTTTTTAATTGAACGACAATACATACATGCATTCTTATATGAAATTATGATGTATATGCATGGATATGAGTTATTAGTAAACTAACCTATAGGTTGATGAACTATGTGATAGCCAAACAACTGTATTGTTGAGGTGACTTGGATGTTATAGACATCAGGAAGATAATGCATGTTGTAAGTTATACTTTTTATTTAATTCATGATTCAAAATATTGCTATGATCTATGGTAAGTGTGGTTTTGACAGGACACACATATTACCCAAAGTGATTGTTTGATGATGTGACTCTAAGAAAAATAGTTGCACAATATGGCTCGATATAGGGTGTTGACCCTAGTTCTATCAGGAGGGGTGGAGGCATTTCCCACCATGTATCCTTTGAAACCTAGAGTTGTGGGAGGGCAGTGTTAAGCCACTCTCCCCTAGACGTGTGATGGTGATTTCCAGTTGCCTGCTGGGAAAGCTTGGTCAAGATGTATGACACTTCCACTTACAGGTTCTATCTAGAGTTAGGTCAATATAGTTGACGCTCTAGGTTAGTCTAGTAGGGGAAAGGATAGGATGGAAGATGGAAGTAGGTTAGGAAGGAAGGATGCTTAAATGATAGTTGAGACTATTGATTGGGGATTATATGTGTCACTATTGTTTAATCACTTGGTTCCTACCATGTTTAAACCCCTATTT
>JZKD02S0966917.1:31662-78422 GCA_000966675.3 Picea glauca
TATTGAGATAAAGAAAACTACCCTATGCTCTAACCTAATTACCTATGACATTTAGCCCAGATTAAACTATTGGACTAAGAAATTACTCTATCCTGGGGTTATTTGACCAAGATTAAGCATTTTGGTCAAATTTATTCACTAGCTAACCTAATTTGCTTGGCTAAGATTAAACAGTTTAGCCAAGTTTATTCACTACTCTTATCAACATCAATTTAAAGTACTTAGCCATGCTTAAACTATATGGACCAAGTCATTGTTATTGCATGGGGATTTATTTAAATTTCTTTTATGCCCTCTTTTATTCTTTTTCTTTCTTTTGTTTTTGTTTTTGTTTTTGTTTTTCTTTTTCTTCTTTTCTTTTTTCTCAAATTATTTGCAGAATGAAAAATCATTTGGCAACCAAAAAAATAAAAGGATAAAATTTTCAGTCACCAGTTGATCCTATAAATTATAGGGTTATAACACTGTGAACCTCCAACTTCCTATCCTCCGTTTCACTCAACAATACGCTATGGATGCAGAAGCAATCCAAAGAAGGATCAATCAGCTAATAGAGATAGACGAGACAAGGATGAGTGCCTTTGGTCAAATGGAAAGAAATCAAAAGAAGATAAAGAACAACTTTGACCATAATTCCAAGGAAAGAAACTTCACCAAAGGAGATCCCGTGCTACTATGGGATAAAAGAAGGGAAAAACCTAGTATGCACAAGAAGTTTGACAGTTTGTGGGGAGGTCCTTATAAAATCATGAGTTGTGCAAGTACGAACTCTTTTAACTTAGAGACCATGGAGGGAGAAGTCCTAAAGCTGCTAGTAAACGCTTTGCATATCAAGCATTACTACCCACCAGGGACCTGATTTCACAGGTAAGTGCAGGTAAGTAGGCATCTTTCATGTATTATACCATTTGCATTTCATGTTAGTTTGCTTCCACATTTGCATTATTGATTTTTTTATTTCATTATATGTGTGTGTGTGTGTGTGTGTGTGTGTGTGTGTGTGTATGCTGGGGTGGCATTACCGCCCCATTTTTTTACTGATTCCCATATCGAGTTTGAGAAGGTCTGCAGGTTATGCCAGAGATGTTGAGGTTCTCATGTGCTCTATGGTGATCACATGTCCCTGAGTTGGAGCCAGATGTTATCCCTGATTTTTAGGAATAACCAGGAGATTATGTCTTGAGGCTCACAGGTCATAGACATGGAGTACCGAGAGCAGGATTGACCTGAGCATGGCCCTGGAGGGCCCATCCTTTTCTTCTTCCATTGGCTTTATCTTGTTAGCAGCAACAACATCCATCACCATCGGCTTGGTCTTGTATCAGACAAGGTTCTTGCTCCATGAGGCAATTGGTCTAGGTATCATGGTATGTGTCACTTTTGATCATTAAAACCTTTAAATATATGCATTTTACTCCTTTTATCTATAACAACTTATTGGATATTACATTGGCCCACTAGACCATGCTTTGGGGGATTGACAGGGTATCCTAGCAAGCCTGTGCCCATAGGTCTTGGTTTGCCACTGGGGGGTTTCTGAAAAATCCATCATCCACTCCCATCATAGCACCACTATTTCATGTTATCTCCCGTTCACTTGTCCCATTCCCCTTGTCTGGGAATTGGGTTGACCTATTTGTAGATTTGCACCTTATCTTGTGGGAAGAAGGGGCTAAAGGCCCAGAAGGTAAAATCAACTGGTAAAAGATAAAAGACAGAAATAAAACCTCGAGATGCTTCACCCAAGGATCCTTGAGAAGGCAATAAAAGGCCTCTCAGTAAGAAACAAGAGGGACTCAAAAATACAAACAAGACCTAGTCAAGAGGATAGGGGGTCTCATCACGAGCCATCCTATTAGCTTCATGGGTACCTAACAGTATGACATTGCCACCATCTGGTTACCACACCAGGGCAATGACCTTTGGTTGCATGGTTAGGGGAAAGGGGGTCTCATCACGAGCCAACCTTCTCATCTATGTGAAAGTACTTGTGGGTAAGACTGTCAGCTCTGGTCACCATGCCAAGGAAGTGTCCTCTGGTTAGCCCTTGAATAAAAAGAAAAACAAATAAAAGAATAAAGAAAGAAAAAGAATAAAGGCAAGAACGGGCTTGGAAAAATTGCATCCATGACAGGTACAACTCGCCTTCTACAAAGGCACCCACAGATAACACTATGCATCCTTGGCTTTCACTTCACCCACATGTCTAGACGTCCCCTAGCCACATCACCTCACTTACATGGCTTGGATGAAACCTTCCTGGAAACTTCCCTTTTCTTGTGGATACTAGCCCAATAGGACGTCTTGTCTTTTCCTCCAGTCTTGTATTGTAGGTTTTTGTAATGTCTTTGAGCTATTGACCAATGTATCATGGTTTTTATGCGTATGTTTAATAATATTAATGATGAAATGTGATTGGAATTGTTATGATCCCTATTACTAATGAGCCCATGGAGGGCGTAGCTTTTGATGTGCAGGACCATGCCCGACGGAAAGGTACCATTTGGACTGGTACACATGGGGAGATGATCAGTTCGGACCTCCATGGGGCTAAAGAGCCCACCAGATGGATGTTGAGACACCATCAGGGGGCAGAGACAGGACGGTGGTTGATCAAGGTTTTACACCGGAGAAGAAGAGGACGTTTTGTCAGAGGCACTTTGACAAAGCCTGACCTAGGGGGATTGACCCACTTCCGGTGTAACGTTTTCCTTGGATGGCCCAGGATGTCACCTAGGATTTCATGATGTCACCTTGAGTGTGTTACGGTTTGACAGGACAGTTGGCACGTGTGGCATGATTGGGAGGCCCAGAGACGACCAACGTTTTGTCCTTTGGTGCTACATTTTCCCTAAAAAGGGATAACGTCTCCCTTAGTGGGGCTTGAAGTCTTGCTTTTTCTCAGTTAGGGTTTTAAATTAAACATTTAATGTAAAAATAGTATTACTTTGATATTCTGGCCGTGTCGTCCATTTTATGACCTAAAAAGTAAATTAGGTTATTGATACACCATATATTGAGGAGTTTTAGCCTCATTTTATCATAACACATTACTCACTCATTAGTGAGGTCTGATTTTAGCGCCCTACTTGGGTATTTTTGCTGGTTTAGTGAGGCGCACTTGTTGAAGGAAGGCATTTCTTGGCATTTTATGGTTTTTCTCTTGAAGGAAGGTGTTACAACTAGGGTTTGCATGGTTATTTCTTAAAGAATTGTAAGTATTTTTTCTACAAAAATTCTTGATTGAATGGTTGTAGTCTTATTTTCTTACATGTATTTATAATTTGTTGAATCAAAACCCTAGGTGACAAGCACACAAGTAGGTCCTTGTCTCATGTCCCCTAAAAGAGAAATTTTCAGCCATTGAAGAAGGAAGGAAGAGCCTAGCCATAGCCACACTCTCATTTCTTCTTCTCCCTGAGCTAGTTGTACCTTCCAAAAGTCAAGAAGGAGGATATGTCCCAGGACTAGGTTATATACACCTAGGGTCGTCCTTCTTCTAGGGTTTAGTGATAGAGCCTTGTTGTAGAAACACTCTCCCTCACTACACTCTCTTGTCTTGATTTATCTTTCATGCAAGTCGTCTTTGCCAAGTTAACCTAAGGAAGGAGGAGAGAGCATGAGGCCTTGCTTTAGCAACACTGGAGTGAGCCTCTCTCCCCTAGGGATCTGAAATCTGGGGCCCTTCCATAGAAACACTTCAGAACTTTTCCTTCTAGTCCTTAGCCATCCTCCTTCAACCCTTGAATCCTCTATTAAATTAACTCCATTAGCCATCATCCTTCAACCCTTGAATACTCTATTAAATTGACTCCATTATCCCAAACACACTGATGTTAGACCTCCAACGTTGAAGTGAAATCGATCAAACAACTCTCAAACATTTTTCTAAATTGAAACCCTAACTAACTGGTAACCCTAAGTTGCTGACATCACACCTATAATATTTCATCTTTATGCAGCAACATCTTGTTTTAAGAGAAATTGAATGGTGATTTAGGCATTAATTGATGGTGTGTTGATTTGTTACATTGAATTCCATGTCATTTCAGTATTTATTGAGGAAGTGATAATATTTTCATTGCTATATTGATAAACATTGACTTCATCAATATTTATTGCCATAATTGCTTATATAAGATAATCTTATGAAGTACTAACCCATTGAATCATAGCTTGCATATATTGGTTTGTTGTTGCTTTGTTCCAGGAAGGTGTTCTTCTTTGGGGCTTCACTTCATTATTGGTTGTTTAGTCGGGACTATTTGTTTTGGTGGTGACCTGTGAAGGGGGAACTTTACCTTTGACTTTTAAACTTCTGCCTTTTGAAAACTCCAGGTTATTGGGGACGTCTCCCCTGGGCCTGACCTCCCTAAAGAGAAAGAACCTCCCCATCGTGGTGACATTGGGTGGGATAGGTTCCTGTTACGCCAGTTTGACCTCTATCTTATAGACATTTGACCTAGCTACAAACTGTGCGATAACACCTATGAAACCCCATGATGTTGGAGAGATTCCTTTGGACTCCAATATTGGTGTTGAAGAAATAAATCATAGATTTTGAGTTGTTTATTTATTTCCTTTAGGATTCTCTGAAATCAACTAGGATCTTCTTGTAGGCTCTACCTTCCTTGACAGTGGGTATTTCGTGCAACATTGTGTCATACACAAACTGTTGATGAGTTTTTGTAGGGAACTCTTCATACAATTTGAGTCATTTTATAGTTCCTTCTTCCATTGCAGCTTTTATGGTTCTACTCAACCCTTCGGTCATAATGATAAACAAGAAGGGTGACAACGGATCTCCTTGTATGAGGCCCCTAGAAGGGTAAAACAGTTTTGTTGGGGCTCCGTTGACCAATAGTGAGAAGCTAGTTGTAGACACCAGGGTCATTACCCACTTGATCCAGTGTTTGTCAAAGCCAAAGGCTTCTAATTCTTTTTCCATATAGTTCCAACTCGGTTTGTCATATGCTTTGGAAAATTCAAGTTGGATTATCATACTGGATTGTTTCCTAATCTTCAGGGTATGAATTATTTCATGGGCTAGAATTATGTTATCCATTATTTTCCTTCCCTCTACAAAGTCTGATTGTTCCTTTGAAACTAGAATGGGGAGTAGGGGATTCAGTTTATTAGCGATAAATCTCGATATAATCTTGTACACCACATTGCAAAGGGAAATCGGTTTGAACATGTCTGGAGTCCTTGCCTAATTTTATTTGGGTATCAAGGTAATTAGAGTGGAGTTCATGGATTTTAGGATTGAGGTCGATCGTCTTGAGTCTTCCACTATGCCATAAATGTCATATTTGACCACATCCCAACAGGATTTTAAGAAGTCTGCAGTAAAACCATCAGGTCCTAGGGCCTTCCCATTTGCCATCTCCTGGATCACTTGGTCCACTTCTTTAGGAGATATAGGTTTATTTAGATTCAAGTTATGATCTGTTGTGTCCAGTCTGGTTATATGCCTTATGATCCTATGGATTTCTTCAGATCTATCCAGGTTGGGTTCTCTCGCTATATTCTGAAAATGATTGACAAGAGTATTTTCAATGTCCAACTGGGATTCTTTCTCTTCCCCTTCCTGGTCATGGATGTTCAAGATTTTATTATGATTTCTTCTCTCTAAAGTCAACATGTGGAAGAACTTTGTATTTTTTTCTCCTTCCTTTAACCACCACACTCTAGACTTTTGTATCCAAAGGATATCCTCTTGTTTACATCTCATTTCCCACTTCTAACTCAAGTGATTCTCCTCTTTTTTCCTATCCTCATTATAGCCTTCTTGGATACACTGTTCTTGGAGTCAACCCATTTTCTCTTCTAGATATTTTTTGGCCCGACCAATATTACCAAAGACTTCTTTATTCCACTGCTTGAGTTTTTCTTTTATGTATTTTAGTCTTCTTTGAAGTGTAAACATTTTTTTTCCTTGTTCTTGGATGCTCTCTTTCCACCAGATCTTGATGTTCTCCTTGAAAGTTTGGTTCTCAATCCAAAAAAATTTGAATCAGAACGATCTATTTTTTGGGGTTACCTAGAAATTTTCCTCCAATAGAACAAGCCAGTGGTCCGAGCCCCCCAAGGAAGTATGTTTCCTTCCATTATTATACCTTTCATGAATATAGATTCAGATATTAAGAATTTGTCTAATATTGAAGCTATTTGTTGGTGGAGGATTTTTTTTTGGTTCTCGGTGAACTGGCCATTACTAGTTTTGATATCAATTAGCTTGGTTTTTTCTATGAAGGCTGAGAAAGCATATGCATCTCTGTCCATTCTTCTTATACCTCCTTTTTTTTCAGCCAAAGTGGTGATCATATTGAAATCACATGCTAAAATAGAGTGAGGGTTCTGATTTAGATCACTTAAGTTGTTTAGGTCTAACATCATTTGTTTTGTATCTTCTAGCAATTGATGGCAATAAACATTCGTGCACATAACCCTCTCTTGACTGGCTATCACTTTCATGATTATTGACAGATAATTCTTAGTAGCTTATGCCGAGAGAAATTCCACCTTTTGTGGGTTCCACAGGGTGAGTATGCCTCCAACAACATTTTGACTATCTATATTCAAAACATTATAGATATTCCAATTTGTCTTACTTATTTATACCATCTTTTATGAGGTACATTTGGTTTCTTGAATAAAACAAATGTTTGGTTTTTCCGTTTTGATTTTATTTTTTAGAATTTTTTGTTTCCTGGGGTTGCTCAGGCCTTCTTATATTCCAAGTTATAACCTTCCTTTTAAACATTTAGGGGGGGTAGGGAACAACTTTTTGATCTTACCCGAGTTAATCATAAGCGCTCTTAATTCCTGTAAGGCCACAATGTTGGATTTCCTCCCCTTCTTTCTCTTTGATTGCTTTGGAGATTGTTGATGTTGACTGTCTCCTGCCTTGATGCCCAAGGTCCCTATTTCTCCATGCATTCAGTTGGTTTCTCTTGCCTTTTATTCCTCCCTCATTAGGAAGAGGTATTGAATGTGATCTATTTGTTCTGACGGTATGTTATCCATCCCTTGTTTTTTTCACTGCTCTAATATATTTTGGAGATCTATCCCTTCCCTTTCGACGATGTCTCTTATATTTGGATCCTCAGTTCCAACCTCACTCGGTGTCATTTCAGAGTCTCCATCCCCCTCATGCATTGGGGTATTCAGGTCTCGACTACCTTTTCCAATGGAGACTCTGTCATTGCCTATAGTTTCCTAAAGGTTTTGTTTCTCCATTGTTTTATTACTCTCTTTCTCCTCTAGCTCTCTTTCCCCTTGCACATCTTGCCCCGTTTCTATGACTTGGGTTTGATTCCCCAACCCTTCGAAGATATTTTTGTTTATGAGTGACTATTTGCAAGGTTTTTGTTTTGTCTTCGGTTTCCTTTTCCTTTATAATTTGGTCTAAAAAAACCTTCCTCATCCTGGTTTTGTTTTGTTTTTCCTTGTTTTGTCTTTATAGTTAGCCGACATTCCCTGAGTAGGTGACTGTGTTCATGACATATTCTACATCTAAAAATAATATGTTCATAATCTATGCTTTGGATCCATTCCTCATCCCTGAATTCCAGGAATATTGCTTCTGGTAGTTTTCCTGAAATGTCCATCTCTATACAAATTCTTGCTAAAGAGGTGTACTTCCCTTTTAAAGTCCCATCCGATGCCTTGACAAACTTTCCCAGTTTATTTCCTATTGCTTCAAGGGTGGAAGAGCTCCAGTAGTCTAGTGGTAGGGAGTAGATCTTGAGCCAGACTAGAACACATTTAAATGTCTCCTTATCTGGGGAGAATTTCTCCTTCCAAGGTCTCATATATAGTCTAGCTAAGGTATGGAAATAAGGGCCTCCTTCAAACACCTTGTCTTTGTCTTCTAGATTTATGAATACTGCTGTAAAAAATCCTTTTGATCCTAGGTTTAGATCCACCTCTCCATTTGGTTTCCAATGATGTTTGATCCGGTTATGCTAGATTTTTTTCGTGGTCCATAACCCCATAATTTTTCAGATTAGGGCACACATCTTCATTTGGTCCCTCTATTATTGTGTTTGTGGGTCTTCTAGAATAACTTTTGGGATCAATATCATCTTTGGTTTGCATGGGTTTCTCCCTCCCATCCACGGTGGGTTTGAGGACTCAGGAGTCTTGCCACAGGTGTATTTATTCTCCTCCCCTGTTCTGTCTCATTTCTCGTGGACTTCCTCACTATGTTGTTCTGACACTGATCCCGAGGGACCTGACAATGGGGTCTTAAAGCCTACTCCACGTGGGCCTTTCACTCTATCCACCACCACTTTTTTGTAAGAGGGAGTCCTCCTTTTCTGACTACCATGCTACTCGCCTCTAAAACCTAAGAATTGCAACTAGTCTTAAACCCTAGCATCGATGCCATTCAAATCCACCCTCAATCACCTTTACTTAAAAATGTATTTATAAAATAATTGATCATTTTTTGTGGTTTGTGATAAATATTTACAACTCTTTGTACCAATCATTTTCCTATCATTTATTGATATGTTATCTTTCTAACTATGACATTATTACAAGTCAATAATTGACTATGTTTGGTTCCATCTTTTTCATTGATAAGAATTAAGTTAAAATAATATTATTGTGTCAAACATGCAATATATATGCCTTCAATATCACTCATAAATGGATCATAATTGGATAAAATTTCTCTATCTTACCAATAAAATTGTTTCCTTGAATTGATTTATCATTGAAGATTGATAGCACTAATCATGACTATGATTTTGATGGAAAAACCATACTTGTGACTTTGAATGAAAGACCACAAATCTTAAAAGTGGTGACATAAAAATTATCAAAATCCCGTTTCTACATATTCATGTTTATGTAAGTTATAAGTTTTATTGAGTTGTGTGTCCCTAAAAAATTCATTTAAAAAAATAAAAAAATTGCACTTCACTTCAAGGTATTTAATCCTTTACAAATTGATAAATTCGATTTAAAATATATCTACATTGATATGTGTCTAACATATAACTATCACACACATATATATATATAAGTTTATTTTCTTAAATTCTTATTAGTCCCTGCCGAAGGCATAGAGGGACTATAGCGACCGATAATTTGTTGACTTCATATTAATATGTCCTTTGACTATAAATTTTTGCATCATCTGTATTGTTCAAACTATAGAAGTAAAAAAATTATTTTTTATATAATAAAAAAAACCTTATATGTCATCGTCTCATTGGATAATATATTGGAGGTCTTATTTCTAGCTTCGTTGTTCCCAATGTTGTAAATGTTTAGATATCCAAAGTTTTGAGCTTAGACTCTCTTTTTAAATTTTTATTACATTTTTACTAAAATGTTTACATACCGAAAGTTCTGAGCATCGACGTTTTTCTTAATGTTTTTATTATTTCTATTTGTATTGAAATGTTTAAATACTAAAGGTTTGGAGAATTGACACTCTTTTTGAGGTACTTGAATAGGCCTGATAGTTTAAATGTTTACATAGCACGAGGTCCTTAAACATGTCTGACAACTTAAATGCTTGTATACCGAGAGGCCCTTAAACAACCTAACATCCTTAAATGTTTTCCTAAATAGGCTTCTCACAATACATTTTTCCTCAAATTTTTCCATACAATGTTGCAGTGAATTTGGACAATATTGTGGTCCACCGCCAGTTTCATAGCCATCATATGTTTCATAATTCTACTATGCTTGGAATGCAATTTGGTCATCGTTGAAGATACATACATTGTTTACTGGTTTGGTGGGTGCTTCTTGTTTTTTGGTTCGTCGATTGTTGCTTGTTGTTTGGTTCAACTTTGCAAGGTTGAGGACCTGCAACTGTGGTTGGACCTGTTGGTGCTTTTTGCTTGCTTTTGTTTTCTTCAACTTTGCAGGGTTGGGGTCCTGCATCCACAATTGGAGCTGGTTTTTTTTACTTTGAAGGGTCCAAGTCCTGCACCCACAATTTGACCCACGCTTCTGTCATTCATTGTTGCAAAGTAAGTTTCAATGCCATAATTTCACTTGTATTCGTTGTTTGTTGTTTACTATTTGCAGTTTCCAAGTAAGAATGTTTAATTATTTCTACTCACATGGTTGTCATATGTTTCGGGTTTCTTCTGTGCTTGGGATGCAATTTGGTAATCATTGAAGATACATATGTTGTTTACTGGTTCATTAGTTGTTGCTTGTTCATTGGTTCGTCGGTTGTTGCTGGTTGTTGTTTGGTTAAAGTTTATGAGTTTGAGGTCTTGCGACTACAGTTGGGCCTGTTCGTGCTTCCTTGTTGGTTTGTTGCTTGTTGTTTTCTTTTGTTTGCTTTGTATATGCAAGGTTGGGGTCCTGCACCGGTAGTTGGAGCTTTTTTTTTCACTTTGCGTTGTTCAGGTCCTACACCCGCAAGTGGACCTGTGGTTATGTCGTTTTCCATGTGTGGAAAAGTCGAGATCTAACACCTATCTCGTGCCTGCCTATCCTGCTCTTAAATTTTTCTCCAAATGTTTTATCCTAACTCTGAACCATGCCTACATGCCTTTGCAAAATGTTCTTGTGGAAGAAAAAGATACTGAGACGATGCTAGAAAGAGTGGTGTTTCGTGGATTGCAAATTGCAATATTCAATTTCTATGCTGCTTCATGTGCAACATTGCTAACATAATGAATGTGTTTTCAAATGCATCACACCATTTACATTTGGACGAAACCATTATCATTCTAGGATACTTTAGTGTTGACATGATACAAAATAGTGGCATAACAAATAATCGGACAACTACATGTGCAATTACAATGTCCGTTTTCTTTTTGTTAAGATAAAACATGTGCAAAATACACTTATTAACCATATATGGTGAAATGTGCCCATATCACAATACAACCTCTTTATCCTGTACACAGATTGGTCTGACCATGATACAATTTGTCTTGTACTTGAAATATGAGATATACATAAAATATATTGCAAAATTATATTTCCATGTCTCAAAGCATATCTGGATAATTTGCTACACAAAACCAAAATCATTCATCTATGACCATGAATTTTATTAATATTTCCTGGCTTGTAATGTATTTTGGATGGGAAAAATTCTATATAATTACAACCACAAATCAAGAAAAGAAAAGGTTCATGTTTCTAACTATCTTTTATTCTATTCCTTTGATTCTCATTTACTGTATGTACATATTACTTGTTCTCCCCTACATACCAGCCTCCATTCATCTTCATTGTATTTTGTGCATTCCCACATTGAAACAAACGGAATAACTGGAGAAGATGAAGGAGTCTTTATCGCAAATGTAGAAGAGGAGATACAAAGGTGCATGTTTGTACTCTTATTTCATATTCCATTGTTTTGTATTTCATTTATTCTCTGTATATGTGTTCTACTGCTTTGCACCTAATTTATTGTATGTATATATTGTGTATCTTCATGCATGATAACTTCTCTTCATGTCCTTTGTATTCTCTGTGCTGCTACATTGAAATAAATCGAACTCTATTTATGTTTTTACATGTCTTCCTGCATACCAACTTACCTTCATGTCCATTGTATTTTTCTTCATTGCTACATTTAAACAAACAAAATAATTGGAGAAGACGATGGACTCTTTGCCACAAATGTAGAAGAGGAGATACAAAGGTGCATGCTTCTACTCTTATTTCATATTCCATTGTTTAGTATTTCATTTATTGTCTGTATACTTTTTCTACTTGTTCTACTACTTTGCACCTAATTTACTATATGTATATACTACGTATCTTTCTACATAGTAACTTAGCCTCATGTGAATTGTATTCTCTTCACTGCTACATTGAAATAAATAGAATTGTATTTCTTTTTTTACATGTCTTTCTACATACTAACTTACCTTCATGTCCACTGTATTTTCGACATTGCTACATTGAAAGAAATAGATTAGTTGGATAGGAATATGAATTCTTATATGCTACAACAGAGGGGGCTGAAGTATAATCTTTGAAAAGGTATACCAACTGTGATAGTAAATGAAACACACAAAACAGGTGGGTGCATATAATATTGGACTAGAAAACGATGATTTGGCAACAATGGGCTTTTTTGAGACACCTTACTTCCAAACATTTCCCTCCCCATTTCTATTTTACCACTTTCTATTATCCCTTTTTTTCCCTCTTCTATACTTAACCGAATTCCCCTTTGTTTTTTTCCTCTACTTTATCTTTTTGGTTGCTTTGCTTAGTCGTCTTTTCGAGTATCCCTTGACACCCTATTTCGTATTCCATCTCCTTTGACCCTGTATGTGACATTCAGACAATTATGGAAAATATACAATGCATATGCTTATTTAGTCCTTCTGATGTTCATCTACACATGCTTGCACCGGAAAATGTTGGACTAGTGACATGGCCATGAGCAGTCAATCATTAAAAACATCAACATACCAACAAGGCAAAAGGTAAAGATTCATACATTGTGTTCCTCATATGTTTAGCAAACAAATATCCTGATCTATTTATTTGTCTATGCCATGATAAATATGTTGATGTCATCTGCAATACATATTTTGTAGTTCACAAGAAGTATCAACGAGTGCAAGTGAGATGCCAAACATAACGCAAGTTCCACAGACTAAGAGGTCTGGTTGCAAAACTTTGGCCTCCATACTTCATCCAAGTTGTGCGTCTACTTGTACATTTATGCCAGGAAAAAAGAAAACAAAAAAATAATGCAGACTACCATTTACATTACATTTCTTGTTCAAAAAATGTCACCAGGTCTAAACTTATAACACCCAAAATACTATCAATAGAGGGATTGAATATCCGCTGAACTGAACAAGTGTTTGTCGGGGACATAATGGTCGTCTATAGCACCTACTTGGAAAATGAAAACAAAACTAGATCCATTATGCATGCTGACATGACAAACAATGAAACCCTGATGACAATCACATTGACTATTCCTACACAACTTGTCCAGAAACATGCAGAAAAGATATTTCCACGTAATAGGATATCCATTACAAATTTTAATATATTTCCCAAAACAATATATGACAGTGGTGATTGTGATCGAATTATATTGCTCAACGAAACAAGTATTGTGGAAAAAATTATCGTGATTTGTTCAAAATATCGTTTCGTACCGGACACAACAATCATCCAACTTGCACAGAGCAACGAAACTTACCCAATCGGAACCATTGGTGCAGTTGTCACACTTGTGAGAAAATTGGCTCACAACACATTGTCCATATTAAAGATGGAGAGTCAGACAACGACAAGGAAATGGTACCGTTCTCCAAATCCAGCCTTTTCTTTTACTTTCACATGTCCATGTATCTCAGTTGTGTTACACAACTATTGCATTGTTCCATGTTGCGGCTGCAATTGTTCGACACGTATTCAAATTTGTTTTCCTCAATGGAACAACAATTTCATAAAGGTAAATTTCCACTTATGCTCTTCAAAAATATAACAAAGAAAAAATATGTTAAAGAAAAGATCTTTCGCACAACCCAAGCAACATTTGTAACAGAATTGCGAACAGACATAGTATGGGATCTCAAGAAACTAACTAGCTCGACAATTGTTGTGCGTATACATCTACAATTTCATCCTCACTCACTTTTCTCATACAAATTTCCTTCACCAATTTTATGCAGCTTTTTTTGTTGTTGTGCAGTTGTATATTATATTGTTCAATATATTAACTGTTATGCTCGCATGCCTAGGTTGAGGGTGTTTTGGTTGCAGCGAGTGCATACTCGACCCCCTTCAAGCATGTATGGGCCAAATGTAACTCTCCTTCTTATGCCTCTTCTTTCATAAATGATGGTACAATTGATTGTCTACGATGCAGTAAAAAAATTGCTTACATATATAGACATTGCCTCAATGCTGCCATTCGAACCATGGGAAACACAATCGTACATTGTACAATTAGACATCCTATGTTACAAGATATGCTTCTTGGTTTAGTAGAATAGCCATATGAAGTATACCTATAGAAAAAGGAAAAAAATGTCTACATGTTGCACGACTTTCGGGTCCATAGAAAATTTACCTTAAATGAGGACAATGCAATACTGCATAACGACTTAGAAAAAATATATATAATATTCCATATCAAGCATTGGAAGAAAACGAAAAAATATCATGTGTATCTGTCCATGCCACCCAATGAGGATATAAATAAAATTTTGCAGTGCCATGGAAAATTGAACAGGAAGCGCATAAGATTGTTCAGTCCAAAAATGGGAAGCATGAGGGAAAACCCCATACAAAGTATCCAACTATGAATAAATCAGGCCCATCCTTTGAACCGTGGAAATGGCTTTCTCCTCTGAATGGAACCACCAAGAATTTCCAATAATATTGGAAATTTGGCATTGTTAAAACTAGTAGTGATAGAACATTGCACTATCAGAAGCGAATGTCCATAGTGATATTGCTTCATGGTAAAATAGTTATCGGAAAGTTTCGTGTTCCCCATTTGGGGGTTTGGTTATAGTTGGGATACAATGTTGAATCTCCATTGGTTTTTTGTTGTCTTGTGCTTGGCAGACTTTTGTTCACATCTCATGGGCTTGGTTATTTTCTCATGGGAACATATACCACATGTAAGAGAAAACCAATGGCACATGTGTTTTTTTTATATCAAATTGTTTGATGCATAGGTCGATGTGTACTGCTCTATGGACCCTTGTGGGATCTCACTTGGTGCCTTATGTGTTCATGCATTGCCTTGCACCTCAAATTTCAATACATTTGGTGTTTACTTGGTTCTTGATTGTATGCTTCGTTATGGAAAACTAATGATACATTCAGGATCTTGGCGGTTTTTCTATGATCTTAAAGAATATATAGGGCTTGATTTTGCTTTTAATATAAGCTCTTTGACACAAATGTAGTATGTGGCTCGTTTTAGCACTTTTATTTGGTCGATGAACTCACCAAAATTCATCTTCAGGAATATTTTTAAATAAAAGGATATATACTATGTGAAGTCCAATGGAACTATCATATCAACCATAGAAAATTAAAATTAAAATTCATCTTAAAATTCAAATTCGTCGTTGTTATACTTATGGTGAAGTTGACAATACAATAATTTTACTTAAACATCCCAAAATTGATTTTCCTGTGGCTTTTCAATGCTTCTCTTATGCAAACACATCCTGGAAACTATAAGCATGGCTCACTTTATCTATTCCTTGATTGATGAACCTGTTCACCCRTTTAATGCACTTCATAGTCACTATTAAGACCATCAATGGGGATTTCTTACACCAATTCCTGCTTYCGAAAATTTCCATACCCTTTCTTTTTTCCCTCTGCTTTCCCTTTCTGGTTACTTAGTCAWTTTTTAGAAAATGTCTAGGTGCGCRGGTTGGCGGATTCACGTGTTCAAATTTCCACTGATACKTTTATATCATGAGTCCAAYCGATCGCTTCCCTGTTCCATATTCAACAAACCTTTTGGATCRCGGGTTCTCGGGTAGGCGGGCTCAACATTGYGTTTCCATTGTTCTGTTGCCTACAAACAACACCCAGACTTCCTCGATCTACAAATTGACAACCAAATTCCCCTTTCTTTTTCTCCTTTAATTTCCCTTTCTGGTTACTTAGTCATTTTTCCAAATGTCTCATGCTTTTATATACAACACCCGAAGTTCCACAATATATAAATCGACCATTGAAGTCTGTCATTTTCCCCTACTCCATGTTACACATTTTGCAATCAAAAGTTGGGATAAATACAATTTTACCATTGGGCCCTCACGTCTCTTGAGTAGAACTTGCGGCCTTGTTTTCAAGCCCATCAATATTCCATGTTCCAAGTATGTCTCATGCTTTTATATCATGATTTTGACCAACCGCTTCCCCATTTCATACTTGGCCATTATTTCCATCTTTGGTTCATGGCCAGGATTTCTCAACATTGCGCTTCCATTGTTACACGACCTACAAATAGCACCCAAAATTTCGCGATATACAAATTGACTACCAAAATCCGTCATTGTGCCATGTTTCATGTTACACATTTTGCAGTCAAAAGTTCAGAGACATAGAATTTGACCATCGACCCCTCACGTCTCCTTAGTATAACTTGTGACCCTATTTTGAAGCCCGACCGACCGCTTTCCATACTAGGCCATTTCTTGGAATCTCTTTCATGGGTTGGCGGGTCGACGAAATGTCAAATTCTTAATCACTCTTCGCCATCCCCTCCACCTTCGCACTTCTTTCTAGATATGCAATTATTAAGCTTTAATGCTAATAGCTCATTATGCAGGAAACGTTAATATTTTCATTAATGTTCGAAAGGTTGTACAAGATTTGTCATTAATATGAATTAAACCAAGATTTGTGGAGGGTTGTGTTATCCTTTCCAAGTGTTCATTTCAAGCATCATGCATTCTCTTTCGCTCGTCATCTAGTTGGAGGCTTCATGAAATCTCTAATCCTTAATCGTTGTTCGTCGTCACTGCCACCTTCACACTTTTTTCTAAATATGCAATTAGTAAGCTTTAATGGTAACAACTCATTACGCATGAACCATAGAGATTGTCATTGATTAGAGAAAGGCTCAAGGAGATCTCCCATTGATATGCATTAAACCAATATTTGCAGAGGGTTATATTATCCCTTCTGAATGTTCATTTCAAACATCATCTGGAGAAAATGGGCATTCTCGTAAACTTATGGCAATAGTTCAACAACAGTTCTATCCAGATACAGTAAACACCTTTAGTCATGATGACCAAAAGTTCCAGTGCTCCAGGGAATATTCTTACTACTCATCTCCCTCCGTCCAAAAAAAAAAAAATGGAGTTGGCCCCTTGGTGCACCGAGCGATCTATTTCAAGCCAAATAATCCCTAGGCAACCTCGTCTGCCCAGACCGCCTGCCACCCTGCATTTATGGCTGGTGCCGAGGGGGATGTGGTCGATTTCGAGGCAGAAGAAGATGATCTGATGGACGATGGATCATGGAAATGCAGACATTGTTCCCACTCCCACGCCCAAATTGAAATCAACCATAATGGGGGGAACTTCCCGACTCAGCGATGACGGCCCTGACAAGACCAAAGGAAGGGTTTTCAGAAAATAAACTGACGTTGAATGCAATAGCTTCTTTGCAGCTTGAGAGTAGGAATTCTAGAGGCTTAAATTAATCTGTTCTGGGTGAAAGTCTTTCACTGTAAGGAATGGTCTCTTGATGCTCCCAGAGATATATTTCAAGGAAAATAATTATTCAATTTTGGGACCACTCTCCTATTCTCTGGATATACAATTAACATATTAGGGGATGAGGACCAGAACTCCCATTGGTGGAAGGAATATTCCTACTACTCATCTCCTTCTACCCATAATAGACTAATTTGGGCCTCTGGAATTGCTCGTGCAGCCTATGTCCCTAAAGTCTTTTCCTATAAGGAGGGGGTCTCTTGGTCCCCTCCCTCCCAGAACAAATTAATTTGACCTCTTGAATTTCTTTTGCATGTTGTGTCCCTGAAGTCTTTTACTATGAGGAGGTGGTCTCTTGGTGTGTCCTCACTTTTAGTTTTAAGCTCTTATGCTTGCCCTACAACATTTTTCCTCTTCTTCCTCACGGGAAACTTGTGAGAACTATCAATTTTACCACAAGGATGGGTTCTTATGTCCTCCTGCATTTGAAAATTTATGGTTTTCTTTCTTACTGGGGTGGGTCATTGGAGCGATGTTGCGGGATGTTGTTCTCTTTGCAGTTGTGGTGGCGGATTGGAAACTCTTCTCATTAGGGCCTTTTCCTTTTTATTTGTACAATTTAGTGGTGCCTTGCAATGTCTCCAGGTCGCCAACGTTAGGAGCAAGAGTGTTGTTCACTTGCTTCAATCCAAAGAATTATTCCATTGTGGAACCACTCTCCTGTTCCTTTTTCACCTCAGGTCTTCCGCAAGATATTGAGATTGTGGAACCGAACATTGACCTTCCGAGGAGAAGACTGCAAGGAATTCCTAAAAAAGCATGGTGAAGAGTTTTGTATGCACGTTGAAGAGAATCTCGATGGCTCCTGCATGTTTCCCCACTAGAGGAACACATAATTGTATGCATGTTTTTGTTTTTTTTTCTTGTAGATCATGTACCTATATTTATGACAAATATGTTCAATGCTTCAATGCAAAGAACTCAGTCCAATGTCTATGGATAGATATACACTACCCAATATTTTCTTTTATGGATTTACTATTAAAAAAAATTCCTCTGAATCTTGGTTGTTGCTTCTTTGCTAGATTTAACACCTCTTCTCGTTAGCATGGTTCAATAGTCTCGTAGTTCTTGAATATTGTATTGGCTCAAGTAATTTGATCTAATATGGAGCATTGATTAATTATATGGAAATGCATTGTGTCGATCCCATCAAGATTCTATGGAAACATAAATGAATTTCAGATAGTTTCAAACCAAAATTCAATTTTATTCGTAATGCATATAGAACATAGCAACACTAATTCACGATGCGGCAGTTGGGGCCTCGCCCTAGAAATTTCGATTTCATCTCAACCTTGCTGAGAAAATGATTTCTTATTTCCCTTTCTCTTCCTTGATTCCTTTACTCGAAAAGGAAACATGTTATTAGATGTCCATCCCCTGGCCTCTATTTGAGCACTTTTTACTTTACTAATGAAATTACCAAATTTCTTCTTCGCAAATAAATAAATAAAAACAAACAAAAAAAAAACTGATCTATGGTGGCTTAAGTCAAATGGGACTATGAAATCAACCACAATATTAAAATTCAAGATCGTCATTGTTGTTTCTAGATATGCAATTATTAATCTTTAATGCTAACAATCCATCAAGAAAGAAGTTTAATACTTAAGATGATATGTCAAAGTCATTGAAGAATGTATCAAGAACACAATTACTCCCACAAGTTGCAATAAAAACAAGTCTTCAACAAAGCATTTTCTCACACCCTTTTTAATGGTACAAGCACAATAGAAAACGAGTAAGTGGATAAAATATTGAACTAGAAAATGATGGTTTTGCAACAATGGGGTTTTTTTAGACCAATTCCTCCTTAGGACAATTTCCCTCCACTTTTTCTATTTTCCCACTCTTTTATCCCCTTCTTTCTCCTCTTATATACTTAACTAAATTCCCCTTTCTTTTTCCCCTGTACTTTCTCTTTCTGGTTACTTAGTCTTTTTTTTGAAAATTTCTTACTGCATGGGTTGGCGAATTCACGGGTTCACATTTTTATTCATGCCTTTATATCACGATTCCAATCGAGCACTTAACCTTTCCATGCCTATCCACTTTTTCGATCACAGTTTCCCACGCAGGCGGCCTCTAAATTGCACTTCCATTGTTCCGTGACCTGCAAACATCACTCTGGATTCTGTGATATACAAATTCACTTCTGGAGTCCCACATCATCCCCTCTTTCGTGTTACACATTTTTCACTCAAAATTTATGATACATACAATTTGACCGTCGGGGCCTCACGTCTCCTCGAGAACCCTTGTCACCCTATTTTGAAGCCCGTCCGACCGCTTCCCACACTTGGCCATTTCTTGGAATCTCTTTCGCGGATCATTGGGTTGGTGGGTTCAGGAAATTTCCAATTCCTAGTTGATGTTTCATGATCCCTCCACCTTCACACATCTTTCCAAGTATATGCAATAAGTATACAACTTTTCCAGAAACATGCATAAAATATATTTCAAGGAAATGGGATATCTATTACATATTTTAATATATTAGCCCTTCTTTTCCCTCTTCTATACTTAACCAAATTCTCGTTTCTTTTTCCCCTCTACTTTCTCTTTCTGGTTACTTAGTTTTTTTTTCGAAAATGTATAACTACGCGGTTGGTGGACTCACGGGTTCAAATTTTCACTCATGCTTTTATATTGTGACAGTGGATGACCGCTTCGCCATTCCATACCTAGCCACTTTTCAGATCACAGATTCCTGGGCAGGCAGGATCTAGATTTCACTTCCATTGTTTTGTGACCTGCAAACAACACCCGAACTTTCATGATATACAAATTTACTGCCAGACTCCCACATCATACCCTCTTCATAAACATGCAGAAAATATCCTACCAGGTAATGGGATATATATTACAAATATCAATATATTAGCGAAAATGAGTCCAACCGATCGTTTCCCTCCATATTTACAAAAATTTTCTCTTGTGGTTTCTTGGATAGACGGGCTTCACTTCCATTGTTCCCTGACCTGCAAACAACACCCCGACTTTCGCGATATACAAATTGACTTCCAAACTTCCACATCATTCCCTCTTTCCTGTTACACATTTTGCACTCAAATGTTTCGATACATACAATTTGACCATCGGGGCCTCATGTCTCCTCAAGAATCCTTGTCACCCTATTTTGAAGCCCGTCTGACTGCTTTCCACACTTGGCCATTTCTTGGAATCTCTTCATGGATCATCGGGTTGGCGGGTTCAGGAAATTTCCAATTTCTAATCATTTTTTCCTTTGCTCGCCACCTTCACACTTCTTTCCAAGTATATGCAATAGGTATACAAATTCTCTAGAAACATGCAGAAAATATCTTGCCAGGAAATGGGATATCTATTACAGATTTTAATATATTATCCATTCTTTCCCCTCTTATATAAATAACCAAATTCCTGTTTCTTTTTCCCCTCTACATTCTCTTTCTGGTTACTTAGTCGTTTTTTCCAAAATGTCTAACTGCACGGGTTGGTCGACTCACGAGTTCACATTTGCACTCGTAATTTATATCGTGACTTCGACCGACCACTTCCCCATTCCATACCTAGCCACTTTTCTGATCGCGGATTCCCGGGTAGGTGGGTTCTAGATTTCACTTCCATTGTTTCACTACCTGCAACCAACACTCGGACTTCCACGATATACAAATTTATTTTCGGACTCCCACATCATACCCTCTTCCATGCTACACAGTTTGCACTCAAAAGTTTTGAGACCTACAATTTGATTGTTGGGTCCTCACGTCTCCTGGGGAACTATTTTCACCCCATTTTGAATCCCGTGTGTTCGCTTTCCATACTTGGCCATTTCTTCGAATCTCTTTTGCAAATCGTCAGGTTGGCGTGTTCACGAAATATCTAATTCTGAATCGTTGTTTCATGTTCCCACCACCTTCGCACTTCTTTCCAAGTATTCAATAATTGAGTTTTAATGCTAACATCTCACCATGCCTCGAGGAGACAGTCATACTAATTGTACCTACATAACTTCTCCAGAAACATATAGAAAATATCCTTCCAGGTAATGGGATATCTATTACAAATATCAATATATTAGTGAAAACGAATCCCACTGATTGTTTCCCTATTCCATACTTATCGACAATTTTTCTTGCAGGTTCCTGGATAGGTGGGATCAAGATTAGCCTTGCATTGTTCCATGACCTGCAAACAACACCCAAAATTCTACGATATACATGCAGAAAATATCTTTCTGGGTAATGGGATATCTATTACAAATTTCAATATATTAGCGAAAATGAGTCCAACCGACCATTTCCCTATTCCATACTTAGCCACCTTTTCGATTGCAGGTTCCCAGACAAACGGGATCAAGATTTCCCTTCCATTGTTCTGTGACCTGCAAACAACACCCGAAACTCCCCAAATATACAAACCGACTGTTGGACTACCCCATCATGCCCTCTTTTGTTTTACGCATTTTGCAGTCAAAATTTCCGAGACATACAATTTGACCATAGGGCCCTCACCTCTCCTGAGAATCCCCTATAACCCTATTTTGAAACCCGTCTGATCACTTTTCAGCCATTCCTTACTTTCTCTTCCCCATCCCCGTCACCTTCNGAGAGTAGGAATTCTAGAGGCTTAAATTAATCTGTTCTGGGTGAAAGTCTTTCACTGTAAGGAATGGTCTCTTGATGCTCCCAGAGATATATTTCAAGGAAAATAATTATTCAATTTTGGGACCACTCTCCTATTCTCTGGATATACAATTAACATATTAGGGGATGAGGACCAGAACTCCCATTGGTGGAAGGAATATTCCTACTACTCATCTCCTTCTACCCATAATAGACTAATTTGGGCCTCTGGAATTGCTCGTGCAGCCTATGTCCCTAAAGTCTTTTCCTATAAGGAGGGGGTCTCTTGGTCCCCTCCCTCCCAGAACAAATTAATTTGACCTCTTGAATTTCTTTTGCATGTTGTGTCCCTGAAGTCTTTTACTATGAGGAGGTGGTCTCTTGGTGTGTCCTCACTTTTAGTTTTAAGCTCTTATGCTTGCCCTACAACATTTTTCCTCTTCTTCCTCACGGGAAACTTGTGAGAACTATCAATTTTACCACAAGGATGGGTTCTTATGTCCTCCTGCATTTGAAAATTTATGGTTTTCTTTCTTACTGGGGTGGGTCATTGGAGCGATGTTGCGGGATGTTGTTCTCTTTGCAGTTGTGGTGGCGGATTGGAAACTCTTCTCATTAGGGCCTTTTCCTTTTTATTTGTACAATTTAGTGGTGCCTTGCAATGTCTCCAGGTCGCCAACGTTAGGAGCAAGAGTGTTGTTCACTTGCTTCAATCCAAAGAATTATTCCATTGTGGAACCACTCTCCTGTTCCTTTTTCACCTCAGGTCTTCCGCAAGATATTGAGATTGTGGAACCGAACATTGACCTTCCGAGGAGAAGACTGCAAGGAATTCCTAAAAAAGCATGGTGAAGAGTTTTGTATGCACGTTGAAGAGAATCTCGATGGCTCCTGCATGTTTCCCCACTAGAGGAACACATAATTGTATGCATGTTTTTGTTTTTTTTTCTTGTAGATCATGTACCTATATTTATGACAAATATGTTCAATGCTTCAATGCAAAGAACTCAGTCCAATGTCTATGGATAGATATACACTACCCAATATTTTCTTTTATGGATTTACTATTAAAAAAAATTCCTCTGAATCTTGGTTGTTGCTTCTTTGCTAGATTTAACACCTCTTCTCGTTAGCATGGTTCAATAGTCTCGTAGTTCTTGAATATTGTATTGGCTCAAGTAATTTGATCTAATATGGAGCATTGATTAATTATATGGAAATGCATTGTGTCGATCCCATCAAGATTCTATGGAAACATAAATGAATTTCAGATAGTTTCAAACCAAAATTCAATTTTATTCGTAATGCATATAGAACATAGCAACACTAATTCACGATGCGGCAGTTGGGGCCTCGCCCTAGAAATTTCGATTTCATCTCAACCTTGCTGAGAAAATGATTTCTTATTTCCCTTTCTCTTCCTTGATTCCTTTACTCGAAAAGGAAACATGTTATTAGATGTCCATCCCCTGGCCTCTATTTGAGCACTTTTTACTTTACTAATGAAATTACCAAATTTCTTCTTCGCAAATAAATAAATAAAAACAAACAAAAAAAAAACTGATCTATGGTGGCTTAAGTCAAATGGGACTATGAAATCAACCACAATATTAAAATTCAAGATCGTCATTGTTGTTTCTAGATATGCAATTATTAATCTTTAATGCTAACAATCCATCAAGAAAGAAGTTTAATACTTAAGATGATATGTCAAAGTCATTGAAGAATGTATCAAGAACACAATTACTCCCACAAGTTGCAATAAAAACAAGTCTTCAACAAAGCATTTTCTCACACCCTTTTTAATGGTACAAGCACAATAGAAAACGAGTAAGTGGATAAAATATTGAACTAGAAAATGATGGTTTTGCAACAATGGGGTTTTTTTAGACCAATTCCTCCTTAGGACAATTTCCCTCCACTTTTTCTATTTTCCCACTCTTTTATCCCCTTCTTTCTCCTCTTATATACTTAACTAAATTCCCCTTTCTTTTTCCCCTGTACTTTCTCTTTCTGGTTACTTAGTCTTTTTTTTGAAAATTTCTTACTGCATGGGTTGGCGAATTCACGGGTTCACATTTTTATTCATGCCTTTATATCACGATTCCAATCGAGCACTTAACCTTTCCATGCCTATCCACTTTTTCGATCACAGTTTCCCACGCAGGCGGCCTCTAAATTGCACTTCCATTGTTCCGTGACCTGCAAACATCACTCTGGATTCTGTGATATACAAATTCACTTCTGGAGTCCCACATCATCCCCTCTTTCGTGTTACACATTTTTCACTCAAAATTTATGATACATACAATTTGACCGTCGGGGCCTCACGTCTCCTCGAGAACCCTTGTCACCCTATTTTGAAGCCCGTCCGACCGCTTCCCACACTTGGCCATTTCTTGGAATCTCTTTCGCGGATCATTGGGTTGGTGGGTTCAGGAAATTTCCAATTCCTAGTTGATGTTTCATGATCCCTCCACCTTCACACATCTTTCCAAGTATATGCAATAAGTATACAACTTTTCCAGAAACATGCAGAAAATATATTTCAAGGAAATGGGATATCTATTACATATTTTAATATATTAGCCCTTCTTTTCCCTCTTCTATACTTAACCAAATTCTCATTTCTTTTTCTCCTCTACTTTCTCTTTATGGTTACTTAGTTTTTTTTTTGAAAATGTATAACTACGCGGTTGGTGGACTCACGGGTTCAAATTTTCACTCATGCTTTTATATCGTGACTGTGGATGACCGCTTTGCCATTCCATACCTAGCCACTTTTCAGATCACAGATTCTTGGGCAGGCCGGATCTAGATTTCACTTCCATTGTTTTGTGACCTGCAAACAACACCCGGACTTTCGCGATATACAAATTTACTGCCAGACTCCCACATCATACCCTCTTCATAAACATGCAGAAAATATCCTACCAGGTAATGGGATATATATTACAAATATCAATATATTAGCGAAAATGAGTCCAACCGATCGTTTCCCTCCATATTTACAAAAATTTTCTCTTGTGGTTTCTTGGATAGACGGGCTTCACTTCCATTGTTCCCTGACCTGCAAACAACACCCCGACTTTCGCGATATACAAATTGACTTCCAAACTTCCACATCATTCCCTCTTTCCTGTTACACATTTTGCACTCAAATGTTTCGATACATACAATTTGACCATCGGGGCCTCATGTCTCCTCAAGAATCCTTGTCACCCTATTTTGAAGCCCGTCTGACTGCTTTCCACACTTGGCCATTTCTTGGAATCTCTTCATGGATCATCGGGTTGGCGGGTTCAGGAAATTTCCAATTTCTAATCATTTTTTCCTTTGCTCGCCACCTTCACACTTCTTTCCAAGTATATGCAATAGGTATACAAATTCTCTAGAAACATGCAGAAAATATCTTGCCAGGAAATGGGATATCTATTACAGATTTTAATATATTATCCATTCTTTCCCCTCTTATATAAATAACCAAATTCCTGTTTCTTTTTCCCCTCTACATTCTCTTTCTGGTTACTTAGTCGTTTTTTCCAAAATGTCTAACTGCACGGGTTGGTCGACTCACGAGTTCACATTTGCACTCGTAATTTATATCGTGACTTCGACCGACCACTTCCCCATTCCATACCTAGCCACTTTTCTGATCGCGGATTCCCGGGTAGGTGGGTTCTAGATTTCACTTCCATTGTTTCACTACCTGCAACCAACACTCGGACTTCCACGATATACAAATTTATTTTCGGACTCCCACATCATACCCTCTTCCATGCTACACAGTTTGCACTCAAAAGTTTTGAGACCTACAATTTGATTGTTGGGTCCTCACGTCTCCTGGGGAACTATTTTCACCCCATTTTGAATCCCGTGTGTTCGCTTTCCATACTTGGCCATTTCTTCGAATCTCTTTTGCAAATCGTCAGGTTGGCGTGTTCACGAAATATCTAATTCTGAATCGTTGTTTCATGTTCCCACCACCTTCGCACTTCTTTCCAAGTATTCAATAATTGAGTTTTAATGCTAACATCTCACCATGCCTCGAGGAGACAGTCATACTAATTGTACCTACATAACTTCTCCAGAAACATATAGAAAATATCCTTCCAGGTAATGGGATATCTATTACAAATATCAATATATTAGTGAAAACGAATCCCACTGATTGTTTCCCTATTCCATACTTATCGACAATTTTTCTTGCAGGTTCCTGGATAGGTGGGATCAAGATTAGCCTTGCATTGTTCCATGACCTGCAAACAACACCCAAAATTCTACGATATACATGCAGAAAATATCTTTCTGGGTAATGGGATATCTATTACAAATTTCAATATATTAGCGAAAATGAGTCCAACCGACCATTTCCCTATTCCATACTTAGCCACCTTTTCGATTGCAGGTTCCCAGACAAACGGGATCAAGATTTCCCTTCCATTGTTCTGTGACCTGCAAACAACACCCGAAACTCCCCAAATATACAAACCGACTGTTGGACTACCCCATCATGCCCTCTTTTGTTTTACGCATTTTGCAGTCAAAATTTCCGAGACATACAATTTGACCATAGGGCCCTCACCTCTCCTGAGAATCCCCTATAACCCTATTTTGAAACCCGTCTGATCACTTTTCAGCCATTCCTTACTTTCTCTTCCCCATCCCCGTCACCTTCGCACTTGTTTACAATAAAAATATGTTTTTAAAAACATTATTGTATATACATATTATAAAGACATATAATTTGACCATCGGGCACTCACCTCTCCTCCGTATCCATTGCAACCTTACTTTCAAGCCCGTCCAACCACTTTTCATACTTATATATATATATATATATATATATATAAGGTCTTATTTCTAAATATGAAATTAGTAAGATTTAATGGTAACAACTCATTATGCAGGAACCGTAAAAATTGTCATTGATGAGCGAAAGGCTCGAGGAGATCTCCCATTAATACCCATTAAACCAAGATTTGTGGAGGGTTATATTATCCATTCCAAGTTTTAATTTCAAACATCATGGAATGTCATTCGCGCGTCGTCGGGTTGGCCCATTCATGAAACCTCCAATCCTTAATTATGAAAATGAGTCCGACCGATCATTTCCCTATTCCATACTTAGCCACTTTTTCAATTGCGGGTTCCCGGAAAGGTAGGCTCAAGATTTCCCTTCCATTGTTTTGTGACCTGCAAACAACACCTGAAATTCCACAAATATATAAACCGACCCCTAGACTGCCTCCTCATTCCCTCTTCTGTTTTACGCATTTTGCAGTCAAAATTTCCAAGACATACAATTTTACCATCGGGCCCTCACCTCTCCTGAGAATTCCCTGTAACCCTATTTTGAAACCCATCCGATCGCTTTTCATACTTGGCCAATCCTTACTTGCTCTTCCTCACCCCCGTCACCTTCACACTTGTTTATAATAAAAAAATGTTTTTAAAAACATTATATATATATATATATATATATATATATATATATAAGGTCTTATTTCTAAATATTCAATTAGTAAGCTTTAATGTTAACAACTCATTACGCATGAACCGTAAAAATTGTCATTGATGAGCGAAAGGCTCGAGGAGATCTCCCATTAATACCCATTAAACCAATATTTACGAATGGTTATATTATCCCTTCCGAGTGTTAATTTCAAACATCATGGAATGTCGTTCGTGTGTCATCAGGTTGGCCCATTCATGAAACCTCCAATCCTTAATTCCGAAAATGATTCTGACCGACCGTTTCCATATTCCATACTTAGCCACTTTTTCAATTGTAGGTTCCTGGAAAGGTGGGCTCAATATTTCCTTACATTGTTCTACGACCTACAAACAATACCCAAAATTCCACAAATATACAAACAGGCCGCTGGATTGCCCATCATTCCCTCTTCCGTTTTACATGTTTTGCAGTCAAAATTTTCGAGACATACAATTTGACCGTGAGACACTCACCTCTCCTGAGTTTCCCCTGTAACCCTATTTTGAAGCCCACTCGACCGCTTTTCATACTTGGTCATTCCTTACTTGCTCTTCCCCGTCCCCGTCACCTTCCCACTTATTTATAATAAAATATTGTTTATAAAAACATTATTATATATATATATATATATATATATATATAAGGTCTTATTTCTAAATATGCAATTAGTAAGCTTTAATTCTAACATCTCATCATGAAGGAACCATAAAAATTGTCATTGATGAGCGAAAGGTTCAAGGAGATCTCCCATTAATATACATTAAACCAAGATTTGCGGAGGGTTATATTATCCCTTCCGAGTGTTAATTTCAAACATCATGGAATGTCGTTCGCGCTTCGTCGGGTTGGCACATTCATGAAACCTCCAATCCTTAATTGCTCTTCTCTGTACCCTCCACCTTCACACTTCTAAGTATGCAATAACTAATATTTACTGCTAACAACTCATCATGCAACACCCATAGAGATTGTCATTAATGAGCGAAAGGCTCAAGGATATTTTCCATTCACATGCATTGAACCAACATTTGCGGAGGGTTATATTATCCCCTCCAACTATTCATTTCAAGCATCGTCTGGAGAAAACTGACATTCTCATAAACTTATGGTACCATCGCGACAATAGTTTTGTGGAGATACAGTGAACATCTTCGGGCACGAGGACCAGAACTTCCAGGGGTCCAGGGAATATTCTTACTACTCATTCCCTTATGCCCAGAACGAAATAATTTGGACCTCTGGAATTTCTCGTATGAGATGTGTCCCTGAATTTTTTGACTATAAGGAGATAGTCTCTTGGTGCACCAATAAATATATTTCAAGCCAAAGAATTATTCCACTATGGGGCCACTCTCTTGTTTCTTTGTCACCTCAAGTCTTCTGCCAGATTTTAAGATTGTTGGAGAAAACATTGGCGTTCAGAGGAGAAGACTCCAAGTAGTTCCTAAGAAAGCATAATAACAAGTTGGACCTCTTGCCCGAGTTCCTGGAAGACCCAATGGAAGTTCCTGAAGATATCACAAGCTTGTAGGTTAGTTCATTTAGAACTCCATTCCGAGAAATTGCCTGACTGTTTACAAGAATTACGGGACATGAATCCACAACAACTATTTCCCGCATGGTTCTTTATATTTTGTATTTAATAGTCAAGGAACAAGCCATTTTTTATTGGGGGAAGCTAATTTCCCTTGAAATTTGTTCCCAATTGTCAAGGTTAAAAAAGGAGAAGAAATTTTATATGTCATCCTACTTGGTTTTCGCGATAACGCATTGCTGTCCATTTCCAAAATTGTCTATGTCCAAGAAGGTAAACTGGGAATTCGACCCAGTGACCTTCTGGTACTAGGCACAAGGCCTCCCACTATTTTTATGAGTTTTTTAATGACTTTGTCTTTGTTTTCAAAGTTTTATTATTAGGAAAGGATGCTCCCCACTTGTCCGACTAGGAAACCAAGTTTCTGGATAGGAAGGGGGAACTTGAACAAATGGAGAATTGCAGTGTGATAAGGATTTTTGGCTCCAAGGAAAATCCTACTCTCCTTCCATGTCACATTACAGAAAAAATGTTTGTTACAGAAATAGAAAGGCAATACAACTACTGGTTGCATCTATTCCATGAGAAGAGAAAAAAATAGTTCATTCCTCTGCCTTGGAAAGTTGGGGACTTCATGTTGAGGAACGTCAACAAAATTGACGAATTTGCATCCCATTTCAACAACTTGAACCTAGGAATGTTGAAAGGCTAAGAGGGTCCGACCCTAATGGAATTTTTTTAGAAAATTTATTTGCAGTTGGATTCAACAATTCTTTTTTCCAGAGACACCTGAGAGAAAAAAACACACTGATGACAACACTCCTACTTCCTTGACTCAGACCTTTAGCAATAGCCATGCCTTCCACCCCTGTAGCCAAGTTAAAAGGATCCTCCAGCCTCCTCGCATCAACATGGCCCCCTTGAGAGGCTACATTGAAGAATGGGTCCAAAGGGAAATGGAGTAGGTCGTCAACGAAAGGCAACAAACAATTGGCACGATTCCAGTAGTCGTCGATGACATCAATAAAAAGGAATCAACAAGAAAATATCAAAAGGGGTGATATGTACCATCATTGTGAGTCTATACTAATCACATCCTTCTTTGTTTATCAATCCAGTTATTCCACCTTTTTAAATAGAAATGTCTAGCCAAAGATTGATACCTTCCAATTTATTCTTTTCAGGTATTTCCCTCTACCGTTGCCCACTTCTTCTTTCTGCAGTCCTATTTCTTGTACATATTTCTCTTATGGTCCATGGGAGCCCCAATCCCAGTCTCTATGAAAAATGCATTTAAATTTCCAGGAATATGTAACAAACAATATTATTTTTTTTATATATTTCAATTAAAACTATTTTTAACTACTTTTATATTTATGTAATCGGAATTTTTTATCTTCAACTATGATGAATGTCAAGAAATTGTGTTTATTTAATTTGAATGTAACTTTATATGTGTTTGTTGTGTTTTATCTTTTTCTCATGCATATTTTTTTCTCCTGTTATGCATATAACTTTATTTTCCCTGGCACATATAGAGACACACGAGCCAGATGATCTATGAAAATTGTACTTAACTCTAACTAGTAACCAGTTGGAAGTACATGGAAATCATTATGAATGAATTTCATAAATACATTGAAGAGATAAAACATGCAAGGTAGGAACAAAAATTTCGAACATATCAAGTCACACTACTGGTAAGAATGGAAATTTCAAACATAGAAAGATGGATTATACACTTTCAAAAACTAAATGGGGCTCTAGAGGCCATGTGTCATTTCTTGCATGGATACCACATGTGCTTCATGTTGCTTGCCACGTCTCTGCTACAGTTTCCATATGTCTCTACTACTTTTTCCCCATCTCTGTGCATTTATTCCCAATTCAACCCAGCAGGGACTACGCTGCCATGAAACACTTGTTCTTATTAATTTAATAACCCATCATTGTACAAGGTATGCCACTAACATAAAAATACCAACCACATATTTCATTTAAAAAAATGGACTTTCAAAAATATTTATAATATATGCATGAGTGATATATAGTATTCATTGAACCTTTAACAAAATATAATCTCTTTTACTTTGTCACACTATGTGGAAGAAACCTATCATATTCCTATTATTCTTTCATATCTAAATGACATGGACATTTATTATATTGATAATACATGCATGAGAGGTTTATTACAATTTTTGAACATTCAACCCATTATAATATCTCTTGTTTCATTACTTTGTGAAAAAATGTATAGTATATCTATTGTTATTATTTCATATTTAAATGACATGGGATTTTTCAACCAATTATATACATATATTTATGTGTGTGTGTGTGTGTGTGTGTGTGTGTGTGTGTGTGTGTGAGAGAGAGAGAGAGAGAGAGAGAGAGAGAGAGAGAGTTGTCTAATAATTTGACTTAGACATCAATCTATACATTTGTATTTCACTTGCAAATATGGACACTTTCTTAGTATATATATAGAGAATATGTTTTCATTAAAAAAATTCATAATTGTGTTCTTTAGTAGACAATCTAGGTTTTAACAAACTCCATGAGAGAGAGTTATCGACTCTCATTGAAAATTGAATGTTTTAGTTTTAAATCGTCATTCAACATCATCAAATATCTTGTCTGGTTCAAAATGATATGATAAAATAAATTCCTAATATAAAAATCAAACTTGATTATGGCTTTGAAAGTGAGTATAAAAAATGGTTTCCTCATTATTATTATTGTTATACCACCCCAAAGCCAACTTCTAGACTAGAAAATATTTCCATGCATATAATTCATTATAAAATATGTGCCTAACCATTTATGTCTTGTAATTGGTATGATGCAAGTAATTCTTTATAACCATGTATTACTTATACATATAATATTGAGAACACAATGCAAGACATATTTAACATGAAAAATTGGCACAAAGATACATTGAAAACCAAATTCTATTATTCGAATATTAGTGAAACATTGCACAAATACAATAGTTATTATTGCGGTAGCTATCCCTAAGAAGGGATGTGTCTACAATGCTATTTTACAAAAATCTCACAATAAAAGGAAGAAACTACATTATATAATAATGCCAAAAACCTAAAAGGTAAAAAACCTAACATTCAAGAGCCTTAATCATAACATGAATCTAGGAATGAGTATGCATGTTGAATTGGATGAAGCTAAGTCATTCGAAAAAGGGAATCCTTTTCAAGGCCATAACGTTTCATGTGTTTCTCCGTTTTAGGTCTTTTTTAGCTTGTTCGAATGAGAATTCGCATCTGATTGTGGACAATATTATTTATGCATTAGAATAACAAAAATCCATCTTATGGTGTTGTATGTTTAGGAGCTAAATTTTTATAGTATGGGGACCATTTTTAAGATTACCTTGGACAACTACATAGATCAATGTCTCATAATTTTTTATGCATATAAGAGTATTCACAAGATACCAATCATCTTTCTCTCACAATTTTGATGCATGTGAGAATATTTTTATGTATGTGAAATTATGCACAACAAATACATCCATCATTGATGTTAATATATACAATTCTAGAATATGAATATTAATATGGAATGGGCTGTTATCACATCACCTCAGTGGCTTTCACCCTAAAGTCAAGCTCCATATCGACAAAGGTTTCCATATCTATATCACAATCACAATACATACCCAATGATATTATTAATACACATAATTTAGAAGATGTCTCTATTAATGTGGAACACAATCCTATCATAGGGATAGTGTACTATAAAATGATTCTTTATAATCTCACACATATAAGTCATTCCATGAATATTTTGATAAAATTATTCAAGAAAGACAATGCTTTTGGATTTTAAACTAGAAAGAAACATGACACATTCTCACACAATATACACAAGATTTACCCTGGAAACTCTTAACCAAAAAAACTGGTGTAACTCAAAGACACACCTCTACATCTAATCGTTTTAACTTAACTATTCACAATACATATTTAGGTATTATACAACATCAATTAATTTCAATCCACTTACCAATATTAGATTATATCCCTAACTCCTTACACAGTGTTAGCTTACAATGGGTATAAAACCATGGGATAAAACCACCCAAAAAACCCAAAAAGACACCTATAATGACCTCTGAAAAATGAGGAGCCAATTTTTTTTCTAAGGTTTTAACATTGAATTATGAAAAAACGTGTTGGGATGCTCCATACCTATAAAGAATACAAGACATCTAACACCCTGGTGTAGATTCAAGACTAATTGATTTTGGCTAAGTGACAACTAGCCCAGGTCCATGGTTCAAAGCTTAGGGAGGGTGGTAGTGAGCATGCATTTTCATTATTTTATACCATGCTGATATATTATTCCCATACTCTTAGGTATGGGGAACTCACCAACAAGTGAAATGAAAAAAAATCACATATATAAAAACTACAAGTCAAAGAAGGCCAACAAGCCATACTTCTTAAATCATAAAATGATGATGGTAATACTAATAATTATTATTATTATAAGGTCACAAGTGGGGGAGGATGCTATCGATTAATTTGGAGACTCACATTTTTTGATTGACAAAGAGATTTTGGCGTGGGTAATTCCTTTTAAACCATCTCTATCTCGAAATATGAGAACTTTTCCATTTGGTTTTTTAATGTAATTTCATGAGTTAGGTGAATTAGAACTCTAATAAATTTGGATTTTCTAAAAATTGAATTATATTTAAAATACACATTTTATTAGTGGTATTGTTATTATGATGATCATGCTTACTATGCCTTAAGATCGATGCGGTATATCAAACAAATAAAAAGAATGAGGCTATGTCATTGATATGTAAACTACCATGGATATTCCACCGAAACAATTTGTCACAATAGATCTTATAATATTTTGAAATATTTTATTTTGCAATTTATTAACTTGGATCTCATGTTTTTTGTTACTAGCATAGTGCTCAAAATTATGGAAATAACAAAAACTAAAATGAAAGAAACAATCAAATGAACACCCTATCACACATATAAACACAAGATGTGATTGTGGAAACCCAATATAGGATAAACCTAACTAGAAGGTGAGGCTTATGCTCTGCTCTCTTTTTCTCAACTATGAAATGCAAGTACAAAGAAAGGGGTACTCAATACAGAGTTTCCATGGACATTGTGACCTAAATGGATACTGCAAAATCTTCTACCTCCTCTATTATGATTCAATATCCCACTCCTAGATTCTATGCTCAACTATGGAACAACAAAAAACACCAAAAGAATGGAACCCCCTCCTTTCCTAGCAGCCTAATATTTAACATAGCCTAATAGTAGTCTACGGTTAGGGTTAGTGTTTTTTCATGCCTCAACCAAAATTATCATTTTGGTTTTAGATCCTATAGAATATTACTAAAATTACACACATGAATAGCCCCACATGTGAGAGTAATGGGGGATGATGTGGCATCCATTATGTACCATGGTGTTCAACATGGTAGGTTAACTTGCAAGAGGCATAACTTTTGCATATGAATCTAATTGAGGTGAATTTTACACAATTGGAAAGATTATAGTGTGTATAATAGTGTCAATGGGGTGTGGGCTACACTTGTAAAGTTTTGAACCCAAAAAGTGTCATTTGATGCTTCAAAATAGATCATGAAGTTTTCAAACCCTAAATCACTAAACTGGGACTTGCCCCTAAAGTGGGCCTTAGAAGGCAATTTTTCCAATTTTTCCTCTTAGAAAATACCAAGAGATATGACAACTTATATAATTATCCATTATGAATCATAATTCCCCATTTATAGAGGATTTTGTTTCCCAAAATATTTTATAGAATAAGCTGAGGAAATTCTTCCTCTACATTCTCCCTGGAGTGCCATTTGGCCTTGACCAGAAGTTTCCTTTTCAACCCTATCTACTGGAGTTCATGTTGCCCCTATCTAGTAGTTCTAGACTTCCTGTGAAAAAATATATCTTCTACCAACTTTTCCTAAGATTCTAGTGATAATTCCTCTATGGTAGGTAGGACCTGCTCCTCAATTTACTGACCCAACATGAAAGGCTCCTGACAAGCATAGGGTGCAGATCTCAAGAAGATATGTATGGTTGGGATATAAGATAGAAAGAATCACTGGAAGAAACCTCAACTCAGTGGAATCTAAAGCCTGGGATGGATAAAATATTAAATTTATTAATAAGGGAATTTAGAAAAAAAATCAGATGTCAGATGCCGAAACCCATATGTAGGAACTAGGACCATCCAAAGATCTAGAAATCAAAAATTTTGAAAATTTTCCCTTTGTTTCAAAAGTCAAATTTGGATATCTAAGGAAGGGCCAACATGGAATAAGGGGTGACATGGAATTACCCTAGGGTGCTAGGTGGATAGTGGTTCCATGATGAAAAATATACGTTAGCAACCAAATCAATAGCTACTTCAATAGTGGCCATATTAGTAGGGTGACACATAGGCAAGCCGCCTATGGATAAAATTTTCTAGGTATGGAAAAAGAAGGAAAAATTGGTATTTTAGTAGATTTTCAAAGAGCCATAACTTTCTACTCAAAGCTCATAATTGAGAAAATGAATAGTCATTGGAAATTTGTTTGAGAGAAGAATCAATTTATCCACTAAGGATTTAGATACGAATAACAATTTTCTCCAACAAATAAAAAGAAGGAATTTAGTGGCCTTCATGGATTGGAAATGATGTGTGAATTTTTCCAGACTTGTTTTATGTCTAATAGAACAATTTTTTATTGGATACACATTGTGCATACTTAATGTTACAGGAAGAACATTGTAGTATGAAGATCATTAAGATAGATGATACTCAAGAGAATGAAGTCATGGGGGTGAATGTCGGCTTGTGAGGTTTTGAGACCGATTCAAATGGGAACATTGAAGGAAGATAAGAAAGTATTGATCTAGTGGAGACAATAAAGAGTCTACAAAGAGATGTGTTAGGATACAAAGATGATAATGAGAGGTTGATGAAATCTCAAGAGAAACAAAACAACATCAATAACAAGCTATGGTAGATCTTTGACAATTTGTAGAAAAAGAAGGATAAGAAACCAGATTCAAGGAAGGTAGAGGATCATAGATCTCATACCGGGAGGGAATAACATAGAAGTGTTGGTAGGTCTCAACATCATTCACCAATACACTCAACTATAAGGCCACATACTTATGCAAGAGAAGAAAGAAGTCCAAGTATGTGTCATGTTAGACAACATAAGATGAGGATTGGAGTATATGGGATTCAAGGGGAAATGAAACGGATAAAACCTCTGACCTTTTATGAGCATAAGAAACATGAGGATGAAGAGGCATGGTTGCTAGGAATGAGGAAGTACTTCTAGTTTAACAATTCATCCTCACATGTAGAAGCTAGATTTTCAATATACCAACTAAAAGGAAAAGCATCACCATGGTGGGACCATATCATGAAAGTCAAGAACATTAATGAGAAGAAGATATCATGGAAGAAAATTTAGAAAGTATTTTCAAAAGAAATAATTNATGGGATTCGACCTCCTTAGGTTATTTGGATGCTATTTTATATTTAAGGAAGGAGATATTTCTTGGAGAGGGAGGATTCATGAGCAAGAGAGATGAGAGAATTGTAGGAGGCACTTTGCCTGTGATTATTGTAACCCTGAGGGGATTTTGTTTTTGTAAACATTTATTTTATTGAAGGTTCATGATATATGTGTTATTAGATTGTATCTCTTGTTTTCTTTCCCAATTTGTATTCTTACTTGAATGAATTGTACACCTTGAGGATCATGGTTGCCTTTGATTAATGGATTCTTGAGCATCTGATGTATTTTTCTTATTAGTCATTGTTTAAATTCAAGTACCTTGAATCCATTTATGCAGAGAGGATCTCTGCCTTATGGATGTTCTTCTTTGTGTTATATTTTTCTTCCTCTATTCAATAAACCTTTATCTGATATGCATATTGATTACATTTAATGAGCATGGTGTTTTCCTGACTCCATAGCCCAATGGTCCATCATTGATTTACAACAGCTTATTGTCCTTCCCCTTCCTTGTTTTCTTCTTCTTAATCCACAAAACCAATCAAGAATTTTTTATTTCTATGTTACCAAGCTTACTCTCATTTGCATCCTGGGAATGACTCTTGGAGTGCTAATAGGTTCAATATCTTGGATAGGTGAATAAGGACCTTCATCTAGAGATCATGCAGGTCAAGGAGAAGAGAGAACATATGCATACACATGTGTGTTTCAATAGAAGGAAGAAACATGAGAGTGATGGAACGTACAAAGATTTCTGTACACATCCACGGGCCACAAAAGAGATAGTTGTGGACATCTATAGGTCACAATGGGGAAAGTCGTGAATATCCACAAGTCACTGAAGAGAAAATCACAGATTCCTAGAAAAGTGTGCCATAATTGATTGTATAGTAGGTCATCCCTTACCAGTTTAGTCTGCATTTGTATTTCTCTCAGTGGGCCATTATTCCTATTATGGGAGCCATAATTTTAGCATAATAAAATCAGTCTCAGCACTGTTTTTCCCTCAGTAGTTTTTCCAGGGGTATTTACCCAAACATTCTGGTGTTTATGTGTTCTTGATTTGATTTAGTAAGTAAATCACTAGATAAAAAAGTACCTAGGTGTTTGAGTAAAAATATCTACAAGATGGAGCAAAGAAGAAAAGGATTCAAGCCACATTTCCTCATGTGAAAACCATAATAAAATGAGTCCAATATGTCAGATAATTTGGGAAAAATATCAAGAAAACAACCCATTAAATGTCGAGGATGTGAGGGAGATCACATGTAGATATTTTTTGCTCACTGAGGAGAAAAGAGGACTATGAAAAACATTCAGTAGGTTGATATAGTGGAAGACATGGGCATAAGCATGCCAAGGATTTATGCAACTTTGGACAACAAGGAAGATGATTTTTAATCTCAATATATGATTGAATTTGAAGGTAAGATTAGCAATCAACTTATAGAAATTTTAATTGATTCAGGAGCTAGTCATAGTTACATAGATCCTAAGCTGGTTAAGAGTTTCATTTACAAAGAAGTAAGCATCTGAAATCATGGTTAGTTCATCTAGCTATATGAGCTAAGAGAAGAACCAATGATATTGTTAAGGATTATCCATTAGAAATGAATGGACTCGACACAAAAGAATATTTAAACATCATACCATTAGGTTCTTATCACTTCCTAATTAGCATGTATTGTTTGAACAAGAATCATGTTTTCCTAGACTATTACAACAAGACCTTCACTTGTCTTGATGAACAAGGGAACCTGTTATCAACTCAGGGCATTCTGAGAGCAGTAACAATCATAGAAATTTCATCCTTATAGCTGAAAAGGAGCTTAAGGAAAGAATATCAAATTTATGTAGCTCATATGAGGAAACCGAGGATAAGGTGTCAAAACTTGAAGATTATGTAGTCTTGGGATATTTTGAAGATTTATTTGTATAAATACCAAGTTTTCCACCCAAGAGATATATTGATTTCTCCATTGACTTAATTCTTGGAGCTTCTTGAGTTTTCAAGACAAATTACATGATGAACACACTAGAGATAAAGGAACCACAGATATAACTTAAAACGTTGTTGAATAAGGGGTACATACACCCAAGTGTCTCACCATGGGGTGCCATGGTAATTTTTTAAAGAATAAGGATGGAACCTTATGGACGTGCATTGATTTTAGGCAGCTGAGTAAGGTGGCAGTGAAGAACAACTATCATTTTCCAAGGATAGATGATCTTTTTGATTAGTTGAAAGATGCCAAGGTATTTTCCAAGATTGGCATCAAGTCAGGCTACCATCAGGTGAGGATTAAGGAGGAATATTTAAACAACACAACATTTAGGATAAGATATAACCACTATGAGTTTGTAGTGGTGCCATTTGGGTTGTCAAATCCACCAGTTATATTCATGTGTTTGATGAATGACATTTTCATAAATTACTTGGATAATGTTTTCATTATTTTCCTATATGGCATACTTATTTACTGTAACTTGTCTAAAGAAGAGCATGGGAAACACTTGAGGATGACATTACAAGTGTTGAAGGAGAATTATCTTTATACAAAGTTAAGAAAGTGCTCATTTTATCAAAAGTATATCCATTATCTGGGTCACATTATTTTAGAGGAGGACATAGTAATGGAACTAGATAAGATTAAGGAAATAAGAGAGTGGCCAACCTTAAGGAATTTCACAAAAGTCATATCATTCATGGGACTTGCAGGCCATTACAAGAGATTTATCAAAGTATTTTCAAAGATTGCACATCCTATAACTTCTTTGCAGAAGAAGGGTGTGAAGTTTGAATGGACTCAAGAAAGTGAAGAAATTTTTCTTCATTTGAAAGATTTGCTGACAAGTGCACAAATACTAAATAATTTTTATCCAAGTGAAGACTTTGTGATGTGCACTAATTCCTGTAAACAAGGACTTGGTGGTGTCCTTACCCAAAATAGTCATGTTGTTTTCTATGAGTCCAAAAAACTCAACGAGAATGAAAGGAATTGTGCCACACATGATTTAGCATTGGAAGCCATTATTCGTGCATTGAATATGTGGAGGCACTACCTCATGGGTAGGAAATTTGAATTGAGGATAGACCACAGTGATATGAATAATTTGTTTGAGCAACCAAATTTAAATGTCGGGAAGGTAAGATGGCTAGAATTCCTTAGTGAGTATGATTTTGATATAAATAATATCAAAGGTAAGGGAAATAGGGTGGTTGATTCACTCAGTAGAAGGGTGCATAAGATGCATGCTTAAGCCATAAGCATGTATGTTTCTGATTTTAAGGGCATAATTTTAGAAGGTGTGAAATCATATCAGTAGTATGTGCAAGCAAATGAGGCATTACAACAAGTTAAACTTCAAGCTAAGTTTAAATATTATACATTGAAAGAGGATGGAGTCCTCATGTATATGGGAAAAGTGTATGTGCCTAATACATAGGAGATAACAAGTATTGCACTGAGAGACATGCACAACATGCCTTATGCTAGGAACCTTGGCTATCAGAAGATTATTGCAGCTGTTAGAGGCTAATATTTATGACCAGGCATGAAGAAGGATGTGGCTGAGTATATAGAAAAGTGCATGGAATGTCAAAAACTAAAATAACAAAATATACATACAATGAGATTGTTGCATCCATTGGCCATCCCTGAGTTGAAATGGGAAGTGGTGATAATAATTGATTTCATTACCAAGATGCCAAGGAAAATGAAGCAACATGATTCCATCATGGTGGTGGTGGATAACCTATCAAAATTCAACTGATTTTGTTCTAGTAAATATTACACATAAAGAAACAAACATTGCAAACATATACATGAGAGAAATCATGAGGCTTCATGGTGTGCCTAAGGAAATTGTGTCTGACAAAGATATCAAATTCACATAAAAATTTTGGAAAGGTTTATTCAACAGATTTGGGACAAATATGAAATTTAGTACAACATATCACCTAGACACATATGGGCATATATAGAGGATAAATCAAGTGATTGAAGATATTATAAGGATGTATGTGATGGATAAGACTTTCAGGTGGGAGGACTATCTCCATTCGGTGGAATTTACATAAAATAATGGGTATGAGTCATCCTTAAATCTGAGTCCATTTGAAGCACTTTATTGCAGAAAGTGCAACATGCTAGTGAGCTAAGATAACCTAGTTGATAGAGAAGTGGTTGGGCCTGAGATGCTCAAGGATATGGAAGAGAAGAAGGTCAACATTAAGAAAAAATTCGAGACTACATAGGACAAGAATAAAAGTTATGCTAACATAAGAAAATGCATAGAGAATTTAGAGTGGTGACCACGTGTTTTCGAAAGTGAAAGCCAAGAGAATTTCACTGAAGTTGGGGAACTACTCAAAGTTGGCAGTGCATTATTGTGGTCCATTTGAAATCCTAGAGAGGATTGGTGTTGTTGCATGCATTCTATCATTACTTGCATCTATGCATGTTCATAATGTATTCCATGTGTCATCGCTTAAGAGATATGTGCCTGATGCTAACCGTGTAATTGATCCGACTGTGATTCAGGTGGAGACAGAAGGCGACTTCCAAGTTCAACCTATGTGCATACTGGATAGTAAATTCAAGATGCTATGGAATCAAGTAATAGGACTGGTAAAGGTCCAATGGACCTACTACGGTCCTAAGGATGCTACATGGGAGCATGAGGATTCCATGTGGGAAGAGTACCCACATCTTTTTGGAGATTTTTGAAGAATTTTTTAATGAACCTTTCATATAATGCACTAAGGATAATGCATAAAATAAGGGGGAATGTAATGTAATACCCCAAGTGATAACTAGATATATGTATGTATACATGTTCATATAGGCTGGTGATCCAGGATGTTTTTTTGGCCAAAGTGCCTCATATGTATGAAATTCAGGTCAGGGTGCCTATGTGTTATTAGGTCATCGATCCTGCATGTTGTGGCCGATCAACCAAGCTTTTTAATTTATAAGCATACTATAATATTAATAAAATGCATCACTGTTGTAGAAATGGGACATATGGGTATGGAGGTCTAGGACTCCATGAGAGGGAAAGGGGGATAAGGGCTTCTGAGAAGGGATTAATCTAGGGGACTAAGCCAAGGAATATGATAAAATATTCTTAAAATTCCAAGCCTAAGTTTATGTTATGTTTATCCTAAGTTCCTAAGCGAGAGGAATGAATTACCATGTGGGATCAAGAGGTTTCCTTGTATGAAAAGTGTCATGAAAAGAGCATGCATTTTATAATGTTGAGCCTTAGTGGAAAGGGGGATCATTCCTTCATGTTTCAATTGTTCAAGAGAGAGGAAGATTGCGGACCAGTGGAGACTATGAGCTGGAGAGAAGAATTTGAACCAAAACCGGGGGAGCGATATGTTGAACTTGTTACCCTGTAAATCCTTGGTGGTTTGGGTGTGATTTTTCTCCCTGGGTTTCCTTGAGAAGGGATAAGACCAGAGAGGGGAATTCTTGGGAATAGTTTTCCCTGTGTGTTGGCCTCTAAGATCCTCGAGAGTAGGCTTATGTTCCTATTTCCACAAATATTTAAGACTTTGTAACTGGCCTATTTCTAAATCCTTGGAAGGGAAGTGGGACAACCTGAAGGACTACAGTAGCAGAGAAGGGGGTACATTCCCTTGGATGGGACAAGCTGAAGGGAATGACGGGTCGTGACGTGGAACTACTATTGGAGTTGGTGTCATTGGAATTGCCTTGATATGTGTGTTATTAAACCTTAGTTAGCCTATATGAGAGGCTTTTCCCTAGTGGAATCATATCCTTGGCTCTTGGGTGACCTACTATTAAGATTTAGAAAAACAGTGTCTATGGTTGGGAGGAATGTCTAAGGTCTACAACTAGTTGGTGATTATCTAAAAGATAAGTGCCATGATTATTATTTTTTCATTGTTATGATTAAATGTGTGTGTAAATTGTGTTTACTTTTCTACCATGTTAATTATCTTTTTGATGCACATTTCATTGATGAATGTCCTTAAGATTAGTTATGAATTTATTTTAATATGCATGGGTCCATGTTAGTAGTTAGTTGGAATGATTGTAGCATATGCAAAGAAAACTTGTTACATAATTTTTATGATAAATATCTCTTGGACATATTAAGAATTATTTAGAGTGGAAACACATGTGCCATGGCCTAGGCGAGGACTTGGGGATGTTACATAACCCACCTTCTCCAATACTTCAAAAGGACCATACCATGGAGCCTTGATATTCTTACGAAGACCCCATAACCTTTCTTTTTTAGATGCAACTAAACTTTATCTTCGACCTTAAATGTTTTCTCTATTCTATGTTAATCATGTTAGGCCTTGTGATTTTCCTATGGCTTCTTCAATGCATGTCATATTTGCAAATAGGTATGTTTAATATTTTCAACAACTTTTTCTACTTTCAATGCAACTCCTCTGAATTATTCCATCATTCCTTTCTATAAATATACAACATCCAAGGGAGATGGTGGAAAATCAAATAGAAGTGTGGATAACTCTATTATAAGAGTGTTGAATATAAATCAATTTTACATCTCGTATCTTTGGATGCTTCTTGTTGTAACCCCTCAAAATATGAGCCAATCTCCTGGTGACTACTTCTATCTACCCATCTATCTATGAATGGAAAGTTGTAGATCTCTTCAATTTGGTTTCCATCTTCTCCCAAAGTATACGTGAAAAGGAACTGAGAAATTTGTTATCCCTACCTGAGATGAATCTCCTTGGTATCCCAAGGAGAACCAGACCTTTTCAAAGAATATGTTTACCACTTCTTGTCCTTTGATGGTATTTCTACAAGGTGTCAGAATGCACAACTTGTTGAACTTCTCAACTACCACAAACATATAATCATGTCCCTTCTTGGTTGTTGGCAAACCACACACAAAATCCATGGAGATTTTATCCCAGGATCTAGTGGGTATAGGTAAGTGATGGTATAAACCTTTCTTTATTCTACTAGGCTTGTTGGTACAAAAACTTAGTATGCATTATCTAATAACTGAGATACATATTCTTGGAATATGGGCCAATACACATACCTCTGTAAGTTGGTAATTGTCTTCCCAAGACCAAAATGTCCTGCAACCTTGTAGGTGTGAGACTCTCTGATAAGCTACAATATTTTACTTTTAGGGACATAGAGCTTGTCTAGCTTGTAGAGTACCCCATTTTGGAGAGTCACCTTCTTCTACATGAATTCGGCCATGTAGATATTGCAAAACCTCTTTAAATTCATCATCTTTTGTGTATGCCTCTTTGTATGCATCATGGGTAAAAGGCTCCATGTTCATAAGAGTTCCCAAAGTTGTAATATTGGATGTGAGTGGCCTTAAAAGTAGGCATGCCAAATTATTAGTGCTACCCTTCTTATATTTCATGATGACTAGATGAAATTGCTGCAAAATCCTTGACAACTTGTAGTGCTTGGTTTGTTGAATCTTACTCTGGCCCTACAAATACTGCATTCTTCGGTAATTAGGGTGGATAATGGTTTTTTTTTCCATCAGATAGTTCTTCCACTTATTAACATATTGAACAAGGGAATACATTTCCTTATCATACATAGGGTATTTTAGGACTCCACCATGAAACATTTTAGAATGATGGCATACATGATTACTTCCCTGAATCAAGACTGCTTCCATAGAATATCCACTTGCATCTATCTCCACTGTGAAAGGATTTTGGAAATTACACAATGCAAGAACTAGTGCCTGACTAATCTTCCATTTCAACTCATCAAAATATTTATGTTTATTCTTTCCCCACCAGAAACTCTTACCACTCGATATCATCGTATGAAGTGGTGCAACTACAACTGAAAATGATGCTATAAACTTATGTAGGTACTACACTTCCTCAAAAAAACTTCTTACTTTAGTGACATTAATAGAAATGGGCCACTTGAGGATGGCCTCCATCTTCATGGGATATGTCTTTAGTTCCCCTCCAACAATCACATACCTCAATACACCAATCATTGTTGAGAAAATCACATTTATTAAGCATATCCAACAGTTGATTCCTTTTCAGAGTCTCTAACACCTACACTAGATGTGAGATATGATCTTCCCAGGTAGAGCTATAAACCAATATATCATCTAAGTACACTATCAGAAATGAATCTAGAAAGAGATGGAATAAATAATTCATTAAACACATAAATGTAGTTGGTGCATTACAAAAAACAAGAAGGGAATACCAACCATTCATATATACCTTTATTTGTCTTGAAGGCATCCTTATAGGTGACTTCTTCTTTAACTTGTACCTGATGGTATCTCAATTTGTGATCCAACTTGGTGAAGTACTTGGCATGATGAAACTAATATAACAAATCATCGAGCCTAGGTAGGGGGTATCGATTCTTGAGGGTGATCATGTTTAAATATCTATAGTTGATGCACATTTGCAAATTCCTATGTTTCTGGGGTACTATGATGATAGGTGATCCACAAGGTGAGGTATTTGGTCGAATTACTTCTTGCTCCATTAGTTGCTGCAACTATTTCTTCACTTCATCTACTTCCAGGATGAACTATCTATACAACCCAATATTTGGCAATTGGGAGTCAAGAAACAACTATATATCATGCTCCACTTCCCTCTTAGGTGGTAAATATTGTAATCTTTTAGATCACAAACATGCATTCAAGAAAGAGACTATGTTGTAGCAAGAACATCAATAACACACACACGATACTCAAAAGAGAGATATGTGTGGGAAGGTTAACCAACCAAGTTCTTGTTCCATATTCATGAGTATTTACACAATAAAGATATGGTTGGAGTGGTTATACCTACTCCATCTAATCATTCATTAAGTTCTCTTTATACATTTATCCTTGACTTGACTTATACATTTACATTCTTGTACTTACTTAGGCTAATATCTTAATATAATGTATGACCTTTTTTACAAGGGCTTAAAAGGCCTCCCAACATCTCCCCCACCATGAAAGTCTTGCTTCGTCTTGAAACAATTGTGCAACAACATATCGGGTCTCTATTCCTACCGAAGTATCCTTATTGTGTATCAACCATGCATACCAATGTGCACAAGTAAATCAATCGCAACAACCGCCCACTGTATAGGAATATACATGTATACAATGTTCTACCACAACTTGTTACTCTTTAGGGACTTATTTCATCTAGGTCTGGATGACTATGTATTGCAAGTCTCAACTTGTCGACCTCCATGCTTTCCACATTATTTTTCAGTCGAATGGTTCCATTTCCAGCCTCTACCAATTGCATATCTTCATTCATCTCAGGAACCATCGATGCTTCTTCCCATGCTGCAATTGGGTAATCAACAAACCAGTCCATTGCACCAATGATTTTCCATCCCGGGGACTCTTTCTACGGGATCAAAGAGGTTTTGTGGCATCACATATCTTGTCCCTTTTCTTCTACCTTTTGTTCCTTTCAATTTTCTCAAACCATTTCTTTACTTTCTGGATTCCAAGGTGACAACCCAGGGAACTGTTATGCTACTCTTGTACTAGGGGGCTGAATTAGTTCAATCATTCTTATGTCATCATCTTTTTCTTTAATCTCTTTGTGTGTGTTCATCTAATGTCTCTTTCTTGAATGCCTTCTTCTCTTGTCATTTCATTGTAGTGAGAATTCCATAATCAATACTCCTTGCAAGTGTCTTAATCAAATGGTCAATAAAATGCTACAAAAATTTCTCAATAAATGCTTGATATTTCATTCTCTTCTCGGTTAAACTTTTCTCTATTTCATCATTTAAATATTTTTTTCTTCTCATTCAATTGTGTATGCTCTCACTAGATGCTCTCTGTCAAATTTTCAAACTCTATGTAACTTGTCTTCTACTGCTTTGTTGTTGTCAAGCATGGATGTGTTTATTTATGGACTGGAGTTTGTAATTCAAATTTACATGAAGGACGACTCTCCATGACTCAACTAAGAATCTGCATGATCATGACTTGAATATACTTAAATAGGATATGACTCAATGGTTAGATCTACTATGACTCTAACTATTAGTAAGACTCATTTAGACAAAAAAAAATCAATTTCCCAGTACTGGGATTTTATAGACTCAACCAAGTGTTTTCGACTAGGTATCAAATAATGTTGGAAAGGAATTGATATCATCGGCTAGAAACTGACTTACATTACATTGGTGGAGAGAATAACCTTCCTTGAATACTCACATTTAACTTACATTACATTGGTGGAGAGAATCACCTTCCTTGAAGACCCACGTTTAACTCCCTCCTTTCTTTAGATGTCGTCGTCATCATCCTCCTCCTCCTCCTCCTCCTCCTCCTCCTCCTC